>CP119668.1:780000-1322500 GCA_030078075.1 Crithidia sp. LVH-60A
GTCGATGAGCACCGCCGTCTGCGTCTCCTGGTCGTAGCCGGCGAGAATGCACCACTGCGGCTCGTCGACGATGTAGAGCACGTTGTGCGCCACACACGCGTTGTACATGATCACCATCACATGCGCTGGCTCCTCCGAGTCACCGTTGGCGTCCTTGACGTCGATCAGGATGGACTCGAGGTCGAAGACGGAGATGGTCGGCACCGCGTCCTCGCGCGAGATCTTGGTGAGCACCGGATAGAGGTGCACCTCCATCTCCGGCTTCGCGTGGCGCACGTACTCGGCGGCGTACTCGTACACCTGCTCGAGCGGCAGCACGCCGTCCAGGAACACCTCCGCCGGCAGCTTCATGCTCCGGATGATGTGGGAGACGGGCAGGCCGTTGCCGTAGCCGTGGGTGCCGGGGCGAACCCCGCCCAACAGGTGCATCGCCCACGCAACGGCGACGATGTGCGGGCTGATGTGGTGCGAGATGGCCATCGACTGCGTGCCCATCTGCGTCGTGCCCAGCACCTTGCCGCTGCACAGCTCCGGCGTCCAGAACATCTTAATCTCATCCGTCGTGAACTCGGGGTTTGTTTCCTTCTTGAAGACGCGAATGAAGCCGCGGGCACGGTGGCCCTCCTCGGCGATCATCATCGCCTTGAAGAGCGACGCCGCCGGCACCTCCTTCAGCTTCACGTGCAGCGTGTCGTTGACGACGCCCTCGGCGATGGTCACCATCAGCTGCACGGCGTTGCGCACGTCCACCACGACGGCGTAGGCGCCGTCGTTGCGGGGGGAGTACTGGCGCTCGAGGTGTCGCGGGTTCGGCCCGAGGACGGACGTCGCGAGGGGCGAGTTCAGCTCGTCCTCGTCCTCGTAGGCGTCGACCAGCATCGCCTGCTCCAGCACGTAGGGGTCATAGTTGACGATGCGGATGGCCTGCGTTTCCTCTTCGCAGTCCTGTGTGATAAGGCGCTGAAACTCTGGCAGCTGCATGCGGGTTTGGCGGTCGCCGACCTCGTTGGGTCCGAGCTCCACCTGCCCCATCGTCGGCGACACGTCAAGGTGGAGCTCCTCTAGGCTGTAGTCACCTTTGAAGCGGTTGTCGACGTCGAGGAACTCGCGGATGATGTCGGCCATGATGGGCAGGTGCGGCGGCCCCGAGTGCAGCATGTGGAGGGGAAGCTGCGTGGCGAAGAAGATGTCCTCCAGCGTGACACGCCGGCGGCGGTCTTTGCACTCCTTATCGCCGCCTAGCAGGTAGGAGAGGCCGGCGGCTGCAGCGCCAAAGTGGTTGCACTGCATCAGGTCCGCCAGGGAGTCAGGGTTCTCCACCTCGTAGCTGCGAAAGAGATTCATGCGGGCCTTGCGAATCTCCAGCACCTGCTGACGGGAGTGCTTCGGCTGCTGCTGCCCCGCAGAGGTCGACCCGATGCTGCGGTTGGCCGCGTCTGCCGACGCCTGCCCCGCCACGCCAGCCGAGCCGTTCGCGCCGGCCAGGCTCGCTCCGGCGCCGCCGCCGCCGGGGGCACCGTTGTAGCCCACAAAGCCGAAGCCGGTCCGGTTCTCGCCGCTGGGGCCGCCGGCGGTGGCGCTGCGCTGCTGACGGTGCAGGCTGCCGATGCTGACGCCCATCCCGTTCTCTGGCGGCCCGGGTGTGGTGGTGGGGTTGAAGGAGACGAGGGACGAGGGGCGCCGCCCACCCCCACCGCCGCCCCTGTCCGAGGCAGCCTCGTCGTCGCCGGTCTTGCTCATGTCGTTGTTCATCACCGCCCCGCTACCGTAGATGCGGTCCTGGTCGATGAGGCGGCGGTTGGCGGTCGAGAGCTGCTCCAGCTCACCCAGCGCGGTCTCCCACTTCTGCAGGTGGGCCTGCACGGAGGGTCCGCTGCCCATGTTTGCTTGATAGCACTAGAGATCTATAATCTTTGTTGCTTTTTTATATTTGCGTGGTTGCATTCCTCAGTGAGGAAAGTAAGAAAGAGGGGGAGAGGAAGAGAGAGAAGCAGTGAAGGCGAGAGGGAAAATGCAGCGAAAAGGTGGTGGGCAACTTTATAGTAAGAAAACAAAGCGACCTTGCTGACGTCCACACACACACAAAGAGATACATGATAGAATGCATTAATGCAAACTTGACATGCCGGACCCGCATGGGCTGCGAGAGAGAGGGAGAGAGAAAGCACTGTTTCGAGGGAGCGCAGAAGAAAGCCACACGGAAGAGAGAGAGAGCTACGGTGCGCGCGACACTGCACGACCTTCTAATAATTTCCATCGTGCTTTGTCGATGTGGAGACGAGTCGTAATGGAGGCATATCTCACGTCACAAAGCCCCGAAAGGAGTTTTCGGAACACCTGCGCCAAGAGACCGAGAATGCACAGACACACAAGCAGAGAGTTTTAAACCCAACAACAGCAACACGAGAGAAAGTGTCTCACGTGGCTTCTCTTCCCAGTGAAGAAGGAACAACTCCATTGTAGCCGATCAACGGCACGATTACCTATGCGCCGCCGCACCGACTCTCGTCGCAGTCCACAAGCCCACGGAGCGCCTGCACCGCTAAGTCCTGTAGGGAAGTTTCCTCCTCGCCTGAAGTTGCATTTGTCGGCGTGCTGAGTCTCAGCTGACGACGCAGCGCCACCTCTTCTCGCTCAAGAAGGGCGGAGTCTGCCTGCATCGAGGCCAGGTCGTCGCGGAGTCGAGCGAGAGAGGTTTGCGCGACTTTGATCTCTGCTGCGTGCTGCGCTCGTGACGCGTCAAGCAGCGCTTGGAGTTCCTCCACTGTTGCCATTGCCTAAACTCAATCTGCGTAGGACGACCGAGCCGGAAAATGAGGATTACTAAGCGCGCGCCAGAGGGCAGCTGAATGCAGCAACTAGTGCGGCTGCGCTTCGTCTGCAGACACCACAGCGAAGGAGCAAAAAAAAAAATAAAGTCCGCTACTTTTGTGTTGTAGAGAGAGAATGAGCTGCAGACTCTGCGGAGGAGCTGTGACTTCACGAGGGCTCAATGAGGACACGAGAAAGAGAGAGTATGTGTGTAGGAGAGTGGAGTGCAGCGTCGCGGTGTCGTTAACGTCGGTCCTACGCCGTGCGAAGACTGACGCGTCGAAAGAGAAAAAAAAATAAGGTGGCTCTGCAGGAATAAAGGGTACATTAATTTTTTTTTTGTGGGCTCTTCGTGGATGCACCGGAAATATTACTACGAGTTCGATTTTTTAACGGCGAAAACAGTCCTGATTTGCGGGGAAACGCCTTTCACCACGTTGCGCATTTAGTAGTTCATAACTCTTGGCCGCAGCGAATCGAGAAGAAAAAAAAGTTAGTTGACCTACGAGTGGCCGCTTTACAACTATAATTATTTTTTTAGAATAGAGGTCTTTTTTGTTTGGTCGATGTGTTTGGCAAGGTGACGTGGCGACCGTTGGAGTCAGAGTCAAAGGAAGCCCAAGAGCTCGCTAACGGAAAGCTATCGCTTGGCGTAGGAAAACACACGCAGAAAAGCAACTGAAAAACTTGCAAACACGCAATTCTATTGCTTTTGCGACGTCGAAGAGGTAGACCCAGCACCACAAACGCGCGTCTACAAGCACTACCTTCACCTCCCCATCAGTTGAATCGAGACTATTGATCGAGTTTGGTTTCACGTACCCAAACACCCACGCAAGCGCGAGCGAGGGGATCTAAAGGTGTCCTAAGCGTATCGTTGCTCATCAGCGGTGGAGGCACGAGGCCACGAAGCTGTCTCCCTAGCACACAAGCGTGCGAAATCCGCAGCAAGACCCGCTTTTTTCGCGTATGACTGCAGCGTGACACTGCTCCGCAGCACAACCCACACCAAGGCGGGACATTCACAGCCGACGAGGCCATCTCACAGCACGAGACGGGGCAGAGCGAAATTCGCACGCGAAAGGCCCATCTTTCTTTCTCTCTCTCCATCTCTTCACCTTCGCCTCCTGCATTGGAGGCCATCACGCAATCCCCTCTCACGGGTCCGCAAGGCTGATGCCCGCTAGTTCCTCCTCTGCGCAACGCCATCTTAGATCACTGCACTTAGCGGCGTAGGTACAGCAGCTCACCTATTTGCTTGGAAATGTGATCTTCACAAACACCACAGACACACACACACACAGCTCCCCCGCCAGCGTCCCCGTCGTCTCCCCTTTCATTTGAATCGAGACTATTGATCGAGTTTGGTTTCACGTACCCAAGCACCCACGCGAACGTGAGCGAGGGAATCTAAAGGTGTCCTAAGCGTATCGTTGCTCATCAGCGGTGGAGGCACGAGGCCACGAAGCTGTCTCCCTAGCACACAAGCGTGCGAAATCCGCAGCAAGACCCGCTTTTTTCGCGTATGACTGCAGCGTGACACTGCTCCGCAGCACAACCCACACCAAGGCGGGACATTCACAGCCGACGAGGCCATCTCACAGCACGAGACGGGGCAGAGCGAAATTCGCACGCGAAAGGCCCATCTTTCTTTCTCTCTCTCCATCTCTTCACCTTCGCCTCCTGCATTGGAGGCCATCACGCAATCCCCTCTCACGGGTCCGCAAGGCTGATGCCCGCTAGTTCCTCCTCTGCGCAACGCCATCTTAGATCACTGCACTTAGCGGCGTAGGTACAGCAGCTCACCTATTTGCTTGGAAATGTGATCTTCACAAACACCACAGACACACACACACACAGCTCCCCCGCCAGCGTCCCCGTCGTCTCCCCTTTCATTTGAATCGAGACTATTGATCGAGTTTGGTTTCACGTACCCAAGCACCCACGCGAACGTGAGCGAGGGAATCTAAAGGTGTCCTAAGCGTATCGTTGCTCATCAGCGGTGGAGGCACGAGGCCACGAAGCTGTCTCCCTAGCACACAAGCGTGCGAAATCCGCAGCAAGACACGCTTTTTCCGCGTATGACTGCCGCATGGCACTGCTCTGCAGCACAACCCACACCAAGGCAGGACGTTCACAGCCGACGAAGCCATCTCACAGCACGAAACGGGGCAGAGCGAAACCCGCACGCACAGGGCTCATCTCTCTCCATTTCCCGACCTTCGCCTCCTGCATTGGAGGCCACTACGCAGTCCCCTCCCACGGGTCTGCGCAGCTGATGCCCGCCAGTCCCTCCTCTGCGCAACGCCATCTTAGATCACTGCACTTAGCGGCGTAGGTACAGCAGCTCACCTATTTGCTTGGAAATGTGATCTTCACAAACACCACAGACACACACACACACACACACACACAGCTCCCCCGCCAACATCCCCGTCGTCCTCCCCATCAGTTGAATCGAGACTATTGATCGAGTTTGGTTTCACGTACCCAAGCACCCACGCGAACGTGAGCGAGGGGATCTAAAGGTGTCCTAAGCGTATCGTTGCTCATCACATGCGAGGAGAAGAAAAAGCAGAAAGAGAGGGAACGTTAGCAGCACATACACTGACACCCACACCCACACACACAAAAACACAACGGCAGCCGCAACGGTATTCTCGGTTTCACCGTTGAGATTAGCAACAGCATACAGAGGTACTACGCGCAGCCCTTCAACATTCGTGAGACCGCTGCTCCACTACCGTCAGCCTACTTCGTATCACGTCGTGGAGCGGCTTCTTTCAGCTCTCAGGAGAAGAGAGGACACCGTATTTTTTTTTTACCTGCGCAGCGAGGAGTTTCGTCTCTCGATGGGCGGATGTGGCTGTCGGTTGCTCTTGTCACTGCTGTCTTATTCTTAAGAGCGGAGTAGCGGCAGTTGAAAAAAGAAGAAGAAAGGAAAAGATGGTGGCAGAGAAGAGGCAATTGAGAGTGACGGGAAAGTACACGGAGAAAGAGTGGATGATCACAGAGACGAGCTGGTCTGTGCGTGAGACCAAAGAGAAAAGAAGAGTGCCATTCGATCGTTGGCATCAGAACAACGCATTGCTGCGAAAGAGAGAGTACGCAGAGTTCATACGTCCTTTCACCGTCGCACGACGCAGCACCACTGACCTCCGCTGCTGAGACCACCGCAACGGTGCATGTACGAAATAGTAATACACAACGAAGCTCTGCTTGGCATCAGCTGCAACGCCACACGTGCGCGTCTTTCGAGAGAAAGTCTCCCACATGCACCTTTATTCAAGCTCCACACTGATTTGTCTCGCGCGTGCAAAGAGGAGAAGATAAAAACGAAAGAAAAGAGTAATTCCAGATAGGGTAAAAGAACAAAAACAGAAATAAAAGCAAAGAAATATACATGGGTAGGAATAGTTGCAGCCGCCATCTCTCTCACAACTCAATAAAGCCGGAAAAGTGTTTGACAAAAAGCTTTTTTTTTTTAACCGGCAGCAGCAGAAAGACGCCCGCACGAACACACAACGAGGAGGCCACAAAAAGAAGAAACACCTCTATACATCCATCCACAACGGGTAATAGTGAGGTGGGGAGGCGGAGCAGCAGTGCGCAAGCTGTGTGGCAGAGGTGGCCACGACAGCGCGCTCAGTAAAGACAGTTAAAGGGGTGAGACGGCTCCACAAAGGCACCCATGTATCCCGTAGAGATGCTACGGTTCGACATGTCAAAGCCGGAGATGCCGACGCAAGGGTAGACGATCTTGCCCTTCAGGCCGCAGCCCTGCTCCAGCATAATGCCCTCATACTTGCCGTCCACGAAGAGCTGCACTACCCCTGCGTCCGTGTCAACGACGAAGGCGAAGACGGCGCCGCAGGTGGGGACGAATAGACGCCACAGGTGCTTCACCTCCGACCCGTTCACGTACACCTTGGACGTCTGCAGATCGATGTAGGCCTCCCACGGCTTGCTGGGCGGAGCGGGTACTGCGCCGATGGACTGAAGGTAGCTCGGCTGCGTGCCCTCCGGCTCCGCCAGCGATGCGTTGCGCACTGGGAGGGCCGCGACGGTCTTGCCGAACTCCCGCTCCCGCAGCTCCTCTGGGGAGGTGTAGACGGCGGCGGTGCAGAAGCCCACACGGCTGTTGTCGGTGTTGATGCGGTAGGAGAAGAAGTACTTGCCAGAGGCGGGCTGCAGCGCCAGACTCCCCAGCACCGGGCGGTAGGGAAGCTCGCCGCCGCCTTTGTGCCACACGCTCGCGCCTTTAATAGTGTACACGGGGCACGCGCGGGTCCACTCAAAGGTGACGCTCTTCACCGAGTCCGGCGTCGCCGGGACGTACGCGAGCGACGGGGCCGCGGCCTTCACGGTGGACGGGCGATTTTGCGCGCTGCTCCGCTCTCGGTAGTTGGCGAGGGTGGACATTGCGTTGGCGCGGAGAGAGAGACCGAGGGAATGGGTGGGAATCGGTTCTCAAGCAGCAACGCACAAAGTAGCGGAGATGAAAACAAAAAAAGTATGGGGAGAAGACTGCGTGACGTTTCAGTATTTGGAGGACGCAAAAGAGTCGCACCGAGGTCTTGTATTTTTACATATATTTTGAAGGTTTTTGTGTGTGTGAAAATAAAAGAAGCAACGAGGAGAGCGCCACCAGCAAATACACTCGCGAGAGTGCCAAAACGGAGAGGTATAGAGGATTGCAGGGAGGGGAGGGAGTGTAACGTCCAGGTCTGCGCACACAAAGATGAAGACACCGCTCGCTTCGAAGGAACGAAAAAAGAAAGGAGAGGGGAGAAGTTAGAAGAAGAATACGAGGTAAGTCCAGATCTGAAAGCGCCGTACATCCGCGAAGATCATTATAGAAAAAAATGTTTTTTTTTCCCTTTTTTAATCAATGCTGAAAGAGGACCAGAAAAGTGTCACGTGATGCCCCCCTCTATTTTTCTTTTCAAGCCGTCCGTTGACGAGCTGCCATCGACACTGTGCGATCGCATCGTGTCCAATTTGCAGAGCGCACAGCTTAAGCATGTCTGCCCGCCCCCTTTTTCCCCCTATCCTGTTGACACGACAAGACATCGAGCAGAACAGAAAGTAGCCTCGGGGAACACTGTACAGCGGCAGTGCATGGCAGCACCGCTCTCGCTCTACAACTCCACTCTCAGCACAGATACAGATTTCCACCTGTAAACTGAGTACATGATCATGTTTTTTAAGGTGTAGTACGGCAGTCGAGATACCCCCTTTTCTGCTCAAGAGAGAAAGAGATGAGTACGACGACTGCCGAGACATAAAGTAAAAATAAAGAAAACAGGAAAGGTAGGAGAGAGCACTGCGACCGTGGCGTGCGTGGCGTTTCTGCGGCCTACACTGAATTCAGTCTCCTCTTCCTCTCCGCTTCCACCTACACACAAACACTTTCTGCCAAAGGCATTTGGTGGGCGTAGACAGGAGCAGAGGGAGGTAGAGCGCTTAATTTCAGCGAGATAGCGAAGACGCTCACCACGCACACACAAAGAACACAAGCGACAACACAACGTCCTTACTTCTTCTTGGCGACCTGCTTGCCCTTCGCCTTACCGCGCAGCTTCTTGTTGCGGTTGCGGCGCTCCTTGACCGACTTGCGGGCCGGCAGGCGAGCCTTGCCGAAGCCCATGCGGGTCTTGCGGTAGTTGGGCTCGTAGCGCTTCAGCGACGCAAGGTCGTCGTAGATCAGGCCGAAGCCGGTGGTCTTGCCGCCGCCGAACTTCGTCTTGAAGCCGAAGACAGACACCTGGTTCTCATCCGGCACCTTGTACAGGGTGGCCAGCTTCTTGCGCACCACCTGGGTGGGCACCGTACCGCACCAGTGCGGGTGGTTCACCTCCACGATGAACTGCTTGCGGTTGAGCAGCTTGTTCACCTTGAACTGGGAGGTCCGGATGGACACCTCAGCCTTCTTCTTCTGAAAGACCATGATTGCCGTGATCCCCTGTTGTTGGTGAAAAACACAAGAAGACGGTTGACGCACGAAGTGAATTTATGATGTGTTGTGAAGGGGGTGCACGCATTGTGAAAAAAAAAATGAACAGAGAGAGAGAGAGAGAGAAAGAGAGAGATATGAAAGAGGTGCCATTGCCTAAAAAGCAGACGATTCCAGTCGCGGTGAAAGCACACAAGGCTGTCCGTCGACTCCTTCCTACCTGTGCAACGCCGGTGGTTAATGCAGCTCTCACACACACACATAGACTCACTCACGCAGAGTAAAGAAGGGGCAACGAGACACGCACCTGACGCGACGTGCGCACTCCGCAATACCAGACAACGGAGCGGCCAAGAGAAGACAACAAGTAAGAGCTACTTTCCGACGTGCGTAGAAAGATGTTGCCTTTCCCCGTGCAGCTGCACGAAAAATAAGAAAGGAGGCAAAGTCGTGAGCCTTTTTTCTTTCTTTCGGTGCCAGCACAGCACTTCCGCTTTCTTCTCTAGTTTCTTCCCACCAGCTACCTTTACCCTGACAAGCTTGGTGGCGATACCTTCTAGCCTTTTTTTTTTGTATCTTTTGAAAAGAGTGAAATGAAAGAGTGAAATCAAACAGAATCAAAACCACGCCGGCTGCATCATCATCAACTGGTGGAGATGTGCTGAAAGCGAGGAATGGTGCATGGCACGTAGTGAGTCGCAAAAGACACTTACTTCTTCTTGGCGACCTGCTTGCCCTTCGCCTTACCGCGCAGCTTCTTGTTGCGGTTGCGGCGCTCCTTGACCGACTTGCGGGCCGGCAGGCGAGCCTTGCCGAAGCCCATGCGGGTCTTGCGGTAGTTGGGCTCGTAGCGCTTCAGCGACGCGAGGTCGTCGTAGATCAGGCCGAAGCCGGTGGTCTTGCCGCCGCCGAACTTCGTCTTGAAGCCGAAGACGGACACCTGGTTCTCATCCGGCACCTTGTACAGGGTGGCCAGCTTCTTGCGCACCACCTGGGTGGGCACCGTGCCGCACCAGTGCGGGTGGTTCACCTCCACGATGAACTGCTTGCGGTTGAGCAGCTTGTTCACCTTGAACTGGGAGGTCCGGATGGACACCTCAGCCTTCTTCTTCTGAAAGACCATGATTCCTACGATTCCTTTTGAGGCATGCACGTATATGATGAAGCGGGCGATGAGGAGAGAGGGAAAAATAAGGCGGACCAGTGTAGTGACGAGAAGAAAGTAGGGAGAATGGAGGAGAAGGA
This sequence comes from Crithidia sp. LVH-60A, assembly GCA_030078075.1. Lineage (NCBI taxonomy): Eukaryota > Euglenozoa > Kinetoplastea > Trypanosomatida > Trypanosomatidae > Crithidia > Crithidia sp. LVH-60A. Next base: position 790,013 of record CP119668.1, read on the forward strand.
TAGTGGTGTAGAGCGGAACCTATTTGCAGTCACATACAAACTGTTGCCGTGTGACGCCCTCTAAGCGGTGCGACACATGCAAACGCAGCAGCCCTCCGGAGAATACCCCACGTTAAATTCACTGCGGTGGAGCCAGTCACAGAAGGAGTTCACATCGACCACATCAATGCAACGTCCACGTTTACTTTTCCTTTTTCCTCTTGTAAACTAAGCGACAAAGCGCACCTTGCCGGGCTAAGCTTGGACCCACCTATGGAATGAATGCGACCTCCATTGTGATAAGCTGCTGCAATTCTCCAGTCTTCGTCTGCTGTGGTGTGCGTGCGTGCGTGCATAACGAGGATGGCGCCGTTAAGGGGGACAGGGCAGCACCTGGTCGGGCCGCGATGACAGCTACGCACATTTCCCTCTTCCCGGTTTTCCTTCCAGCGCAAGCGCGTCATTTGCACGACGCCTTCTTTCTTTTACAGATTCCGTCTGTTTGAGGAGAAGCAAGTAAAAAGAAGAAGATAAAGGAGAGCGGATACGAGAGCGCACGCTGAACAAAGGAAGAGCGCAACAACAACAACAACAACAGGAGAAGCGACAACGGGCCACGCAGTTTTGCTGTGGCAGTCTATACATGTGTTTTACATCACCAGTGAAAGAAGAAGAGGTGGGGGAAAAAACAGAGATTTGTTTCTTCCTTGTTCTAGATCAAGCTGAAGAGAAAAAAAAAGCGGTCAAGAGATGCACTAGAGGCAACTGCCTTTCTCCTCTTCCCCACAAGGCATGGACCCTCATGCTGCGGCAACGCTTTCGCCAATTAGTCCGCGGAGAAGCTCCTCCAAGACGCCCTCCGTGACAACCGCCGCTGCGAGGCCACCTCCTTTCACCTGCGACGCTGTGGTCTCCGCCTCCGCCTTGTCAGATGATAGCGCCGCCATGTGAATGGCGCGCATCTTTGCGTACGAGGCCGTCCGTGGCGCACACAGGGTGGTGAAGGCCTGCTGCACGCCAGGCGAGGCGATGACGCTGCGGAGGAGCTCGTCCACCAGCGACCCCACAAAGCGGGTCTCCTTCTTCGTCGCATTGACAGTCTGCAGAGGCGCGGCGGGGTCGACGTGTGTGTGGTACATTGCCGGCATGTACGCCGTCGCCAGGCGCTCTGTCCCGTAAAGCACCTCGTAATCCTCGCGTGGCATCACCCGTGCCTGCACCAGCAGCCCGACCCACTCCGCACCGCCAACGACTGAGGAGGCGTCCGACTTATGGTGAACAGCGGGGCTGCGCTGGCCGTGGCGGCTGCTGCTGCTGAGGCCGAGGCGTCCCTCGCGTGGGGCGGTGCCGGCGGTGGCGGGCGTGGCGGTGCAGCGGAGGAGGTGCGTCAACACCTGGCTGGTGCTGCCGGCGTAGAAGGACACTTGCACGGTTTGCTGTTCGCCCGGCTGCAGGACGCCTTCGGCGGGCGAGAGGGAGAGGTGGGCGTCGCCGTGGTGGGGCTGCTCGGAGTGCCACGCGTAACGAATCGCGCCAGGGGCATCGGCTGCGAGCTGCAGCACGCAGGTGCGCCGGCACAGGGTGTAGTAAGGCACCGCACTCAGCGTGCACACATCGTCGACGACACGCAGCACACTCGACTGGGAGGTGAGGGGTGGGACAACAGGAACGTGCATCATCGCCCTCTCCACCCACCGCGTGACGGAGGTCTTGGCCGTCTCGCGTGGGTGGTAGCCGGTGCCGACGAGATCGACGTAGTAGCTCTCGCCGCGCACCGTCTGCACCAGCACCGTGATGTCGTAGCGCCGTGCCTCGAGGGGGCGGAAGTAGAAGCCGATGCTGGCGGTTGCGTGCGGCGCCACCACGCCCGCCGGGTCGGCGCACTGGAAGATGGGAAATCCGTAGTTGTTGTCCGCGTGTGCCTGCAGCGCCGCCACGTCCACGCTGTACTCCACCGGGTCGGCGGACGGGTTCGAGACCGTCACGTACTGCAGCGGCGGCTCCATGTCGCCCAGTGCGACGGGAAGCAGCTCGAAGACGCGGTCGTGGTGAAAGTTCAGCACCTGCACGTCGCGCGGCAGTGTGCGTCCCTCCAGCACGACGGCAGCCCGCCGCTCACCAGCGCCGACGCGCAGCAGCATCGGCAGCCGGTGCACTCCCACCTCGGCGTGTGTGTAGGTGATGCACAGCTGCACCGTCTCGCCCACGTCGATGACCCCCTGCGACGGGGCGACGGTAATGATGCCGCGGTCGACGATGTACTGCAGGTCTGCCAGCTCCGTGTTCTCGAGGCACCAGTGCTCCGTGTTGGCGTCGTGCTGAGTGGGCAGCATGAGGGAGAAGGGTGCGGGGCAGTCGCCGGTGTTCCGCAGCGCCACCATCACCGCAGCGGCAGCCGCGGCGCCGTTCTCGTGGGCGACGCCGAGGTCCATGGTGATGGGTGCGAGGCCGCCCACGTAGTGCTCGAAGGAGAAGGCGTCGGTGTCGCAGCCGCCATCCCCCGCAGCAGCGAGTTGGGTGTTGACGGCGTTGAGGTTGAGCTGCTGCCACGCCAGCGGGCGGGCCACGCCGGGGAAGTGCACATTCACGATCTGCACCGCCGGGTGGGCGGCGCGGAGACTCCAGCGACAGTGGGGGTGGCGCTCCGCCTCCCTCACCGACGCCGCGTCCGGCACCTCGCCGAGGTCGGTCGCCAGCCCGCTCACCACGGCATAGAGAAGAAACTCGGTCAACCCTGGCGTCGGCTTCGCTGCCACGAGCACCGTCGTGTGCGTCCGCGCGGGCAGCACGCCACGGTGGTTGTGCAGGCGTGGCACCACCACCGCCGGCACTGATGCCGACAGCAGCTGCTGCTGCTCCTGCTGCTCCGCCGCCACGCGCATCGCCCGCACCTCGTACTGCACGTCACACACACCGCTGTTGTAGAGGGTGAGCGTCGCCTGCTGCTCGGCTGCGTCGGGTGCCTCGCCGACGTCGATGACGCGTGGCTCGACCTCCACCTCGGCGTACACGCCCTCGCCGTAGAAGGGCAGCTGCTGGCGATAGAGCGGCCGCACCACCGCGTCGACGGCGCCGTCCTCGAGGTGCAGCTGCAACGCCCCGGCGAAGGCGCGGCAGTGCTGCGGACTGAAGAAGAGCGTCACCGGCAGCCGCCCCCCGCCCGGCACCACCGCAAACTCCGGCTCCATTCGCACCACCCCGGCGAGCCCGGCCGTCGTGTCGAAGCGGAAGGCGACGGGGAGAGCGGTGGGGTTGCGCACCCACGCCTGCTGCTGCGCCTCTCCCGTCACGCACGTCGGCGCAAACGCGACGTCGTCGGCCACCGCGTCGCCGGCGGTGCGCCACTGCAGCTGCGGCAGGCACACCTCGCCGAGGAGCGAGAAGGTGGTGACGTCGGCCGGCGCGGCTGCTGCGTCGGGAGCACGCTCGCCAGAGCGCCACGCGAGCGTCACCGCCGCCTCGTAGCGCGCCGCCTCGCTCGGGCGAAAGCGCACCACGAGCAGCTGCCGCGACTGCGGAGGCACCACGCCGACTGGCGGCACCACCGAGAAGGCGGAGCTGTCCACGTCTGCCTCCGCTGCCGCGGCGGAGGGGTCGGCGAGGGCGGTGTTGGGTGGCAGCACCACCGCACTGACCTGCTTCAGGCTCACCGCCGCGACCTCGTAGCGGGCGGCGCTGATGCCGCGGTTGTGCAGTGCAATAATCTGATATGACGAGGCGCCGAGGCGGCAGGCGGGCAGACACACCTGCTGCTGCTGCTGCTGCGCCACGCGCACCTGCGAGGCAACGGCGGTTGGCGCCTGCTTGGCGAGCGCGGCGGCGGCGGAGGTGGTGACCGTGGGAGTGGTGCAGGTCACAGTGAAGCAGCGCGGCGGCACCACACAGCCGTCAGGGGCGAGGTAGAAGGCAGACATGGACTCGAAGTTGACGTAGCACTCCAGGGTGCACAGTGCGGTGTTGTCGTCCGCACCGCCGTCGGCGCCGGTGTTGCCGTTGCACTGCAGCTGGAAAACCGCGGAGCCGTGCGGGGCGATCGTCTGCTGCGCCGGCGCCACGGTGTAGGGGCAGGCGGGCCCTCCAGGCAGGCTCCAGCTGGCCACGGCGGGCACGTTGGCGGTGTTCATGATGGTGACCGACTGCCCCCGGTTGTCGCTGCCGCCGCCGCTGCCCATGCCCGCGCTTTTCGCCGGGAAGGTGTAGAGGTGCTGCGCGTCGGCGCCGAAGGGGCTGTCCACTGCGACGCGGCCGCTGACGACCTCGAGGCTGCTCAAAGGCACCCGTCGCCGCTGCCTCGCGCCGCGCATCACCACGCCGGAGCCACGCGCGTCCTCCTCGATGCGGCGCCACACCTCGACAGTTGCGGGAGCGACGGGTGCGTGGGCCGCTGTCTGGCCGCGGTGATGGTCTGTGGTGGGTGCGAAGTGGACGTCCCCTGCACCGTCCTCGGCGGCGGCGGCAGCGGCGATGTTCTCCAGCTCCTCGGGGGTGAGCAGCCCGAGACCGCGCTCACACCGCAACAGGGCAGCCTCGACGTCGGCCGGGGCGAGCGTCGGTGGGCGAGCGGCACTGGTGTAGCCGCCGCCGAAGACGTCGACGCAGACGACGTCCGCCGCCCCCTCGACGACGAGGTGCAGGCGGCGGTAGTAGAGGATGGGGTGTGTCGGGTGGAAAGTGACGGCGACCTGCACCGACGACTGAGCCGGCAGCACGCCGCAGTGGGGGTGCACGGCAAAGGCGGCCCCTGGCACCGTGTTCGCCCACGCAAATGGCGCGTCTACCGCCGAGGTGTTGCGCAGCGTCAGGTGCCGTGTGCGCTGCTTCGCTGTCAGGGTGTGGTCGAGGTCGGCGGCGCCAAAGTCGACGGCCGCTGCCGACGCCGTCACGCGGGGGCCGGCGGTGGTGCCGGTGAGCTCCACCTGGAGCGTGTTGCCCTCCACGCAGTCGAACGCGAAGACGGCGGAGTGGAGGACGTCGGGGCTGCTGGGGCTGTAGGACACGCGTAGGCTCTGAACGGAGCCACGTGGGATCACAAAGCGGTCTGCCCCGCTGGAGGCGTCGCCCACTGCTCCGTCCACTACTACTCGAAAGATCGAGGCGAGCCCGTCGTCGCAGCGGCGCAGCCGCACCGTCGCGGGCACGGCAGAGGGGTTCACGACGCGCACCTCCCTGCTCACCACCGGGCCTCCCATCTTCGCCTCCATCCTCACCACGCTCGTCCCGCCGCTGCTTGTATGGTTGCTGTCCGCGTCCTGGAAGGCGATGAAGGGGTACTTGCCGATGCCGGAGACCCTCAGCGTCGCGATCACCTCGTCCACCCCGGTGAGCCGGCAGACCGCCTGTCCCACCATCGTGCACGCGTCGGTTGGGGAGAAGAGGATGGTCAGGTGCATCACCTCGCCTTGATCCAGCACTGCGTGCTTCGGCAGAATGCAGAACGGCGCCGGAGTCTCCCACGTGAACTCGACCGGGGCTGTGCCGCTGTTGCGCAGCTGCACCTCGGCGTGGGCCGTGTCGCCCACGGCGCAGTAGTCGAAGTCGTAGCTCGACGGCATCGAGAGTTTGGCGTAGGGCGTCAGACAGTCCAGGCGGACCTGGAAAGACCCTCGGCCCTCTACCGAGATGGTGATGGCGTCGTGCAGCTCCACCACCTCCACCGGCCGAAACGAGATGGCAATTTCGTGTGAGACGCCGCTGCTCAGCGTGATGGGCTCTGGAAAGGGCGTAATAAAAATCTTTTTGTGCGTCGGCATGGCGAGCTGGATCGTCTGCGACGCGCGGTCGATGTTTTTGACAAGAATCTTGCGCGTGTACTCGCCGCCGGGTGCCCAGTCCTTCCATGTGAGGCGATCGACGCAATCGATGCCGAGAGCGTGCTGCCGCGCCTCGCGGCGCGCCTTCATTCGTGTTCGGTCTGCCATCGTGCACAAGCAGGTGACGTTTGTACTTCTTTGCGTTGTCCTTTATAAGCTTTCCACAGCTACGCAGGACCTCTAGGTCAACTGGCTGTCGAAAAGCAAGACACAACTTTTCTTCTTCTTCCTTTGACTGAGGGAAAAAGGGGGGGAGGGCACCCCCCCCCCTTCTTCTTCTTCCCCCCTTTTCCCCCATTTTCTAAAACAAAATATTTATTTTTTTTTTTTTTTTTTTTTTATTTAGAGAAAAAAAAAAAAAGAAATCATTTGTTGGGGGCCCCCGGGGAAAAAAAAAAAAAAAAAAAAAAAAAAAAAAAAAAGGAAGGGGGAGGGAGAGAAAAAAAAAAAAAAAAAGAAAAAAATATAAAAGAAAATAAAAAAAAAAAAAAAAAAAAAAAAAAAAAAAAAAAAAAAAAAAAAAAAAAAAAAAAAAAAAAAAAAAAAAAAAAAAAAAAAAAAAAAAAAAAAAATATAAAAAAAAAAAAAAAAAAAAAAAATATTTTTTTTTTAATTAAAAAAAAAAAAAAAAAAAAAAAAAAAAAAAAAAAAAAAAAAAAAAAAAAAAAAAAAAAAAAAAAAAAAAAAAAAAAAAAAAAAAAAAAAAAAAAAAAAAAAAAAAAAAAAAAAAAAAAAAAAAAAAAAAAAAAAAAAAAAAAAAAAAAAAAAAAAAAAAAAAAAAAATAAATAATAATGAGAGAGATACAGAGGTCAAGAGAGAGAACGAAACGCGCGCACACACACGTGTATGTGTGTGGACAGTCGCGTCTACAATAGCAGCAGTAATAGAAAAAAAGGAGAAAACACAAAATAAAAGAGAAGGCCAAGGAAGCCAGACTGGATTAAAGGAAAGAGGGGCAAGAGCGCAGGAGCAGGAAAAGGACGAGGAAAAGAGAGAAGTAGCAGTTTCAAGTAAAACTCGCCTGAGAGTATTTTTTAATGCAGACAATTCGCAAAGCGCAGTATAGAAAGGAAGAAAGAAAGCAACAAAAAACAACTCAGTCATGCATCTGGCTCGTGAAAGGAAGCATGAAGCCAAAGAAAAACCGCCGTCGTACGACACACTGAGCTTTAGAGAGTGTATTTTAAGTACGCCATGACGATGGCGCAGAGAGAAGGGAGGGCACTCACACTCAATAAACAACAGCAACAACAAGAAAGTGCCGATACCCTCAAAAGGTTGGCCAAGTATATAATAAAGAGCAACAAGAACAAAAGACAACAACGTTGTACACTCACATCTAGGTCATCCGCCTCCCCTTAATGTGCTCACTTTCCTTCAGAGGACCGCCACCTTCGCAGAGCACAATAGCCCAGCAACAGGTATGCCAGCATACTGCAGACGACGAAGCCGATGTGCGGGGCAATATCCTCCTTGTGCATTCCTTGCGACGCCGCGTAGGCGGTGCCGGAGGTAATGCAGGGAGTCGGCACCGCCGGCGTGTCGGTTGAGTTTGTGTCGCACGCAAAAACGAGGCCGTCGAACTCGCTGGCGACGATAGCGGAGAATGCGTAGCGGACAAAGGACACGTACTTGATCCACCGCCACAGCAGCGGAATGCTGTTAAGGCTCACCAGCATCCCACCCGTCGGCAGCAGGTAGAGCACGAGAAGCAGCGAGGTGAGAATGTTCGCCGTCGCGTAGTTGGTTGAGACGTTCGACATGAGGAGGCACAGTGCGTAGCTGTTCAGCATGACGAGCGAGCAGACACCAAAGAAAATGAGGAACTTCATCAGCGATAGCTGCAACCCAACGAGGAGGTAGACAACGACCACGAAGGCGGCATTGACGGCGATGCCGATGGGCACGTCCTGGATCACCTTGCCGACGTAGTAGGCGGAGGTGCTGTACATGCCGTTGCGGTGCTCCCGAGCGTAGATGGCGCGGTCGGTGAGGAACATCTCAAGGCTGCCGAGGGAGGAGAAGGTGCTGATCATCATAATGAAGAAGAGGACACCCATCCGACTGCGAATGCTGTCTTGGGTGTTGCCGACCTGGTAGTAGATGCTACCGGTGAGGAAGGCGAAGACGATGGCGGAGGAGATGGAGACGTAGGTGGCGACCGGGTCGCGGCGGCGGTTGCGCAGGTAGCGCAGCGCGATGCACCGCACCTGGACTCCCCAGCTGCGGAAGTACGGCGCCACCGTCATCGGGTTCGCATCCGCCTCTGTTGCTGCTGCTGCTGCTGCTGGGGTTGACGCTGCGCGGTAGTCCTCTAGCAAGGTCTCGATCTGCCGTCGCAGCGCGGGCAGCCGCAGCGACGCAAAGGCGGCGGCCACATCACGGCCCTGATGCGGGTTCCGCGTCGAGAGGCTGTCCCACCGCTCCTTTTCTTCCGGCGGCGTCGTGGCGCGGCTGCTGTGGCTCCCCACCGCCTCTACGGCGCTCTCCCGCAGCCCGAGCCACTCCTCGCCGTCCTCGCCTGTCGGGGGCGTGGAGACGGCGTCGATCAAATAGTCAGCCGGGTTGCCCGGTGCGGGGCACGGCAGGCCCATCTCCGCAAAGAAGGCGAGGGCGTGGGTGGCGGGGCCGAAGTAGGCGGTCTCGCCGGCGCTGTTGAGCAGCAGCACGCGGTCGAACACGTCGTAGATGCGGGAGCGGGGCTGGTGGATCGAGAAGACCACCGCCACCCCTGTCCGGGCGAGGCCGCGGAAGAGGCGGAGGAGATGCATCGCGGTGAAGGTGTCAAGCCCGGTGGTCGGCTCATCCGCAAAGAGGATCGCAGGCGCCGTCACCATCTCCGCCGCCACGGCGCACCGCTTCCGCTCGCCGCCGCTGATGCCGCGCACCAACGCACTACCGATGCAGCGGTGGCGGAGGTGGTGCAGACCCAGCCTCTGCAACACCCGCGTTACCCGCTCGTCGATGTCGGCGCTAGAGACGGTGGGTGGGGTGCGCAGCGTCGCCGAGAAGCGCACAGCCTCCTCCACTGTCACGTAGCTGTGCGTCAAGTCCTCCTGCTGCACGTAGCCGTTCTCGCGTCGGAAGCGCACGGGGTCTACAGGGGCACCGTTGACGCACACCGTCCCACTCAGCCGCCCCATCGCTGCCGTCTTGCGCTGCGCTAAAATGTCGAGGAGGGTCGTCTTGCCCGCACCGGAGGGGCCCAAAATGGCGAGCATCTCCCCACTCTGCACGTAGCCGGAGACGCGGTGCAGCAAGGTCCGCTCATCCCCGGCCGCAGCGGAGCCGACGACGTAGCTCACGTCTTCCCAGGTGAGCAGCGTCCGACGGTGCAGCGCGGGCGGGGCGGCTGCCGCATCTGCAGAGGACGAGGAGGCAATCAGCAGCCCCGCCCCCGCGTGGTCGGAGGGCGGCGCAGGCGAGCGCATCAGTATAAAAGCGAGAAGAGCGAGAGGGAGGATGTTGTACTCGTGGAACGAGTAGAAAAGAGAAAAAGAAAGAGCAGTAGTGGTAGCAGAAAACCTGCATGTGCAAGGATATGGAGGAGAGGAAAAAAGTAGGCGTCAAACACGGACAGTTGCGTCACGCGAGGAGCGACGTCGTCAATAAAAGTGGAAGGGAAAGGGAGAGGAGAACAGTTGCGCCATCCTGAGAAAACTATTAGGAGAGAGAGGAGGAGCCATTGAGACGGAGAAGGGGGTAGTACGGCTGCAATACACACGCACACCTTAAGACTGAGAGGGAAGCGCGCAGCTCATTCAAAGCCCTTTTTCTCCTCGGTATCGTCCACTCCTCACATCATTAAAGTCGAGTGCCATCGCAACTGTTCACTGGGGGTGCTTTGCCAATCGGTCCGTTTTGTTGAGGGAATTCGACGTATTCGTAGCAGGGTAGAGAGAAACAGAAAGAGCAGAGTATGAAGCGGAAGCACGAGGAACAGATAGAGGGAGAAGTGACGGATTCCTCAGCAAACACACACACACACAAAAAAAAAGAAAAAGCCACTTTGAGAATCTGTTCAGAAAATGTGTAACAGCACAAAAGTTTGAGTTAAAAAATAAAATCGTTAAGAAGGAGTCGAGAGAGGAGAGAGAATTTCAGGCATTTGGCCCGGCTACATGATTCGCCACCCACCAAGCTGAGCGAGCACCACGCTCTCCGCCTGCAGCTGCGCCATCACCACCTCCGCTGGGTTCCCAAAGGCAGCGCTGCCGCCCAGGTCGCAGAAGATCCTCGTCACATCCGCCCGAGTGACGCCGCGACATCCCTCCGCTGAGGAGTGCGCCTGGCAGGTGCGAAGTTCCTCCAAAAATCGCAATCGGCGCTGCTTCTTCGAAATTCTCGGCTCTGCCAGACCCGGCAGCCCGGCTCTTCCTCTTGCAGACCCCGCAGACTGACACGACTCCGCACGCTCGCCCCGGCCACCGCGGCGCTGCACGAGGTCGCCCATCGTGACAAGGTAGTGCTCATACAGGCGCCACACCTCGTCACGCATCGCAGTGGTCAGCCCAGCGCGGCGCACCTCCTCGGCCGGCATCAGCAGGAGACGAGCCTGCGAGAGGCGCTGCAGCACGTCCATATGCAGCTTCACGCTTTGCCAGAAGGAGGTTGCGCTCTGGTGCAGCATGGAGGATCGAGTAGGCGCTCTTGCTTCTTTTATGAGGCTCACCGCGACGGCCAACTTGTGCCCATAGGCGTCCATGCAAACGGCAGAGCTCACCGCGGCGTCGAGCACTGCGGGGTCCGCCGCCCGCTGGACGATGTACTGCAGGTCCTCTGCGGTGAGACACCCCACGCGGTCTGCACGCGCCTCGACACGCGGCGCTCTGCGGAGAGGTGAGGTCCCCGGTCCTGGGCTGATCGACGGTGCTGGCCAGCGCGACCCGGAGACGCTTCTAGAGGCAGAGTTGCTGCTGGTGGCTCGCACTCGTGACGCCGCCACGACGTCCTGGCTGATCACCGCCGAGTCGCCCTGCGAGTTGGCAGGAGCGACGGCGACCACCAGCGAGAAGGAGGGAGCCAGCTGCACCGCCGCTGCGCTCTCCACGTCGGCGGCAGCGATGAGCTGCGCGGTGATCTGCGTCGTCGGCACCGCGTGGCGGTTGTCCCATGCATCGCTTGCTTTGTGCTCCAGCAAAGCGCGGAAGGCGCCGACGGCGGTTGCCGACGCTGTGGCCGGCAGCGGGTCCAGCACGAGGGTGGTGGCGGTCATCCCGAGGCCCGCCATGAGAAGGTCGTGGCGGCGGTGCGGCAGAGCGCTGAGAAAGGACGCCTCGCCGTCAGCCCGCGCTCCCTCGCCGCGGCCGGCGCCACGCACCACGGTGGACTCCAGCTCCTCGGCGTGGAGGCCCATCAGCGCCATCGCGCCGCTCAGCAGCGCCGTCTTGCCCGACTTTGCCGGGCCAACGAGGAGCAGGTGGAGCGGACGGCGGGGGTGCGTGTTGGTGAAGTTCTGTGCTGCGTAGAGGGCGTGAAGGACGGCGAGCAGCACCATCGTCTTCGCTCGTGTCTGTCCTTGCAGTCTCGGCGCGACGCCCTCGGCAACCTCGTCCAGCGATAGCGCGGCGCCGTCCCACCGCTGCGCCATGTAGCGGGCCTGCAAGTCGTCGTAGAAGCTGCGGAAGTATCCGTGTTGATCGCCCGCGTGCATTCCGGTGACGGCGGCGACAGGGGACACGTTGCGAAAGAGCTGCGGCGCAGCTGGAGGACAGGGCTCTGCAACGTGTACCACCAACAGTGGTTGATGCTGTTCCGTCTGGGAGTGGTAGAGAAGGGCTCGTACCGACGCGCCAAGAGCGAGGTGCTGCAGGGCCCCTTTGCCGTACGCTACGGCCGCGGTCCGCGTCCGATCCTTGCTTTGAACCACCATGTAGGACACCTCCTCCGTCGTCGCTGCGACAGGCAGAGTCCGTCCACAGCTTCCACACAGCGCGGAAGTCGCAGCGGCTCCAGCACCGCCTGTACCGCAGCACGGACAGTTGCCATAATCCCAGCCGGTCTCGATGTAGTCCTTCACCGCCGGCGCCACGCGCCAGCCGACCACCATGCAGCGGTCGTAGAAGAGGGTCTGTGTCGCGGGGCTGCTCGGCGGTGATGAAGGAGCCTCCTCACCCTGCGATTCCATCCTTAGTGCGAAGTGTGGTGAGAGACGCGTCCTGCCGCTCCGGCGCGCGAGGCAGCGGAGCAGGTGTACCTCGTGCGGCTCACCGGGCCGGACCAGCACCTGCCTGCTCCACTGCTCCTGCAGGACAGGAGGAGGCGGAGGTGCGGTGCTCAGAAATGCCTGCAGCTCCGGCACTGCGATGGAGTGGTCGGGTGTGCCTTGTGGGTTGAGCGTCCGTGCTGCAAGGTCCAGCCACGCCGCGGCGGACTGGAAACCGCTTTCACACAGACGCCCAGCGAGAAAGTCCATTGGCCAACAACAACAGAAAAAGCAGAAATAGAGTGCAGTCTTCCGTGTCTCTGGCGCTTGCCGGTGTCTTTTTTTTATTATAGTTCGATCCGTTTTTTTGTGTTAGAAGAAAGGAAGAGTCGTCGCACAAGAGAAAAGAGAGATGAGCGGTGAAGGTTGAAAGAGTGAGAAAGAGAGAGAGAGATGGTGAAAGAAAGGCAGCGGAGTGTCACTCGCAAAGGATTCTTGGAATGGCTTGTGCTCATGCTCGTACTGCTACTTTTCGTCCGTATCTTGCTCTCAACACAAGTTGTAAAGGGAGCAGAGGAGGACATAAGAATACCGTAGATGCCTTTGGCTTGTGCAAAGGGCAACTGCGATGGAGAGTGGGCATCAGCGGAACAGACGAGCACCGCCCCCAAAGGTCTCTGTATGTGCTTACTGTGTCGATTTTTGTTTTTTTTTTTAATACGCCGTTTACACGTTGGTTTAAACGAGAGAGAGAGAGAGGCGGTAGCCGCTCCGTGAAGCAGAAGAGAAGAGGCACCTCACACATTCAACATAAGAATAATAATAAAAGCCGGTCGTGCCGAGACCCTTGAGAGCTCTCCCACAAGTTTCTGGCGAGAGAGTCTTTGCCGATAGAACGGCAAAGTGGCAGGCAACACCTGAACGCGAATAATTGAGAAATCACACAAAGGTGACTCTTCTTCGCCATCTGACGAAGGAGAGAAGGAGGCAAATGGGAGCTTTTTGTCAATCGAATTGGTCGGCTCACTCGCTGCTTATGTTCCAAAGCTGGCGCTGCCGTTCCACGGTCTCCCGCATCGTCGTCTTGTATGCCTCCACGTAGAGCTCGCCCGCCAACTCGCTCAACGCCTGCCGGTACGCCTCGTTTTGAATGCTGGAGGCGTGCTGTGCGCTCTCACGTGACGCCATCGCTAGGTCTTGGTCTTCGCAGCCGACAACGTTGGTGCACACTGCGCTGCTGCGCGCAATCGTCTCACTCTCCATGGTCGACGCTAACGTGGGAGAGTAAATATGGGATGTGGCTGCTACTTAAAAAACAAACAAACACTTAAGAGGTTGTTTTCAGTTAAAGAGAGAGAGCGACACACCGCACTCGACGGGGCTAAAGAAAAGAGAGGAGAAAGTAAAAATGGAAAAGGGGGGGGGGGGAAGAAAGAAGGTAAGGTGGAGCAAAGGTGTAACGGAGTGGCAATGCGTGGCAGTACAAAGGTGTTGCACGTTGCGCAGACGCCATACTTTACACCTTTTCTTTTTTTCCTTGCATTTGCCTATTGACCGCGTCGTCTGTTGCTAAAGGGAAGCCAAGGAGAAAAGGCGTGCGCTACTGAGTGCATCTCTGCACATCAGAGGAATGGTGACGAGTATGTGGATACCAAGAGGCGAAGAAGACAAGAACAACGACATCAACACACGAACAACAACGACAGGTCAAAAGGAAGGCGACCACAACTCGACATCGCCGTAAAGCGCACCACGAACCAAAAAGCAAACGCACATTGCCGCGGCAAAGCTGAGGATGGGCAGGAAAAAAGAATCATCGACTGCTCTACTGTGAGGGCCGCGAGTTGTTGAAGCGGGCGGTGCGAGCGTTGGCACGCGCGCCGGCAGAGTTGAAGAAAGTCCGTGGTCCGGCCGTCACGTTTGGCTTTCGCATTCGCGCAGCCTCGCGGTGCACGTTAATGCGCACGGACTTGTGCGTGGGCAGGTTGCCGTCGTAATTCATCCAGTCTAGAACGTGCTTGGTGCGGCTGCGGAGGTGCGGCGCCACGTCCTCCGGCTCGAAGTCCCACTTCACAAGATGCGACATCCGCTCCTCTGGTGTGTCGCCGTACCACTGGTAGTTCACCCGCACGTACTGGTTTTGCAAGGGGCGTTCGCTGAGCACCCGCATCACCTCCTTCGGATCCGCGACGGCGTTGCCCATGGCGCTGCAGGTGTCCACGATTGTCTGCAGCATCTCCTGCGCACCCTCGCTGACACTCTGGCCCGCCTGCGGCTTTACCGGCAGCACACGGTGCGTGCCGTCAAGGCAGTTCACCACCACCCACGGCGTCTCGCTGTACTCGAGCAGCATCTCCGTCTCCACGTAGACGTGCGAGTTGTGGAAGGTGATGGGGATCAAAAACTCCTGCGCCACCCGCCGTGCCACCTGCGCCGCCAGCTCGCCTTGCGCGGAGCTCTGGCGCTGGCTGTAATAGATGTAGATGGACTTGGTGTAGGGGTGCACCTTGATGACGTGCTCGAGGAGGAGGGCGTAGGGCCAGATCACCTCAGCCGCCTCGTTGCCGAACTGCGCCTTGGGCTTGGGCAGCCCTTTGAAGGGCTCGAGGTCGTCCCACGACTCACGCATCTGCAGGTCCCACTTCTTGATGAACTGGTACTGCGCCGCCTCTTTTGGCGCCGTCTGCCGCTTGCCCGGACCACGGTGCATACCGGTGGGCTTGCGGTCCGTGGAGGTCGGCACATCCTGCACCTGCTCCAGGCCGCGCAGAGGGCGGGTCGGCTGCGCCACGAAGGCGCGCGACGCCACCGCCATCGCCGCCGAAACACTCGGCCCGGTGCTGCCACGAATACCGAAGGCCCGCATTATGCCGGACGTGCAATTCGTGCTGTCTCCTACGAGCTACTGAGGGATTTCACCGAAGAATATGAAGGAGGTAAGATGAAACAGAGCGGCACTGCACAGGGGCCGCTGTGGGAAGCTGAGAAGAAAAGAAATAACGCAGCGTAGGAGGCGATGCAAAAGGAAGGAGGAGGAGAGCGCAGAAAAATAAAGAGGAGACGCACATGGCGCCGGCGTCGCGGAACAGGACAGCTTTGTTGCTTCGTGATGCCCCTTTTGTTCGCTTAAGGGGAAAAGAAGGGTTGCCCACGCCGTCGCATCCGCCCAACATTGCAGCTTTGTAAAAGTAACAGCGACAACAAAATAAAGGTGAAAAGAAGGCAGGGAGTTTACTTCTACAGGCAGAAGAGAACGCGCTGTGCACCTGTGGTGAGCTCCTTCCTTTTCTTCTTTATCTTATTCTTTTGTGAAATCGTGTTGGTTGTCATCGCCAACCCCTCCTCAGTTTCCTTCTGTTTTTTACGCCTTTTTCTTCCATTGATCGTTGCGTCTGAAATTGATGCATCCGCTCCCGCAGCAGGGGCTACACCGCCTCACCAGACAGACAAGATAATACAAAAGAAAAAGTAGGAAGCAGCTTTAGGTCGGGCCGACGAGAGACACCCAAGAGGACAAACACACCTCCACACCGCACCTGTTTTTCGCTTCTCTGCCTCACCTCCTGCATAGGTGCCACCAAAGAGGTGATTGAGAGTCAATAGAAAAAAAAAGAGAAAAAGCCAAAGCAACCCACTTCTAGATGACAATACGAAACAATCAGGGAATAAGGCACTCCAACACTCTCATCCCCATCTTCACCCGCACACCAGCACCCCGCACGTAAGGGACACAGGGAAAAATGAAATAAAGAATAGCGTCACTTTGAGACGGCTGCTCGTAAGGCCGCCATGCGCTGCTGCCGCGTTTGGTTCAGCACACGCGGGCAGCCGTCCCTGTCCTTCTCCAGCGCGACGCAATACGGACAGTAGTAGGCCACATCGGTCACCCGCCGCGAGCCGCACATGATGCACGCCTCCTCGCCCTCCGTCGCAAGAACACTGCAGTCCTCGCAGAGGTGGACTTCACGCATTGTGTCCACCACCTCGTCGAACTGGAGATCGCAGACGACGCAGCGGCCTTCGTGCAGACGGCAGACGTAACCAATCGCCACCCCGGCCGTCTTGCGGCACATCTGCAGATCTTTGGAGTGGCGCAGCATTGGGGTATTTTAGTGATCGAGAGGGAGCTCGTAGTCGATGGACGCGGCGCGGGACAGCCTCTGTTGGCCTGCCAACTGACGACGACGACAAAAAAAAAAAATTCCGTTTGGCACGAGAAAAGCGACGGTACGCGCCTGTATGAGATGAGGAAGCTACCTTTTAAGTTTGCTTTCCTCTTTAAAATCTCTCTCTCCGAGTGTTCCACCAACTGTTCCTCCTCAGCGAACTACGAATTTAATTTGAAAATGAGAGAAAGAGTGACGGAGAGAGAGAGAGAGGGAGAGAAAGATTGTGTATGTAGATAAAAAGTGAGGAGGAATAAGTTTCCAGCATTGCGATCACCACAACGATATCCATGGATGCTTCCCGCCGCCTCCAAGAGAGAGAGTTTCCTTCTCAGAAGCAACGGGTGCGAGACATGGCGCACCAGAAGGACGCTTCACTTGGTGACAAGAGTCCGATCTCGTAATACAGCAAAAACCTTTCAACACATGTGTTTCTTTGCAGTACTGACGAGAGACTTGTACGTCGTCTGGAGCAGCGCGGCCCACTACAATTAACGATGCCACAAAAGAGGGTTGAGACGTAGTTCGCGGCAGCGGAGGCAAGGGACAAGGACAACAAGAACACAATTCTGCACTCAGAAGAGTCAGGAGGTAGTGGGGAAGCAAAGAAGCAGACGCAAAGAAAGAAAGAAAGAAGAAGAGAGATAGATGAAGTGAGGAGCCAACAATGCCTCCATGACAAACATCGACATCGAAACAGGAAGAAGAGAAAGCTTTCGAAACGACCGTCGTTGCCACAGACATGAGGTCACAAAAGAAGTACGGATACAGCGCCATAAAAAAAAAAAACACACGTCCAAGCAACGCGCTACATCAAATGCCATTTTTCCTTTTGACGCGAATTGTGTGGACAGTCTCGATAAGAGGTCACACACCTTTCTTGAGTTTCATTGGCAAACTGAATCGACACCACCTATACCCTCCTCTGCTGCGTCGGCGCCTCCTCCTCCTCTTCCCCCTCTGCGGCATGCCCACCGCTCGCCACCGCAGCCACGGGTGCACGCGAGCGCTTGCGGCGCCGGTCTGACGAGCCTGCTTCGCGATTCACAGGCGCGGCCGCGGCCAGCGGAATGTCAGTGAAGAGCAGCGGATCCACGTCGTCCTCGCGCTCCACGGCGGGCGGCGGCACCTGCGCGGGCGACTGCGGCAGCGACAAGAGGCGGCCACGCGCCTCGGCCAACGCGCAGCGCTCTGCGGTGATGCGCGCGAGTGCGGACGCCAACGCTGGTGAGGTGTCTGTGCTCGCCGCGGCACCAGGCGGACTACGGGGACGGCGTCGCAGCGACCGCGGCCGCAGCGCAGCGGCAGGCGCACGCGCAGCAGGACCGGCGGCGTGCAGGCGGGGGGCCAGCGGCTGCACCGAGCCACTGAGGTGCCCTGTTGCCGCTGCGGCGCCGCGCACGACGGTGTGGTGTGCCGCGGCGGCGCGCCACGTCGCGTCGGCGACGGGCTGCCGGCACGTTGGACAGGTCGCCGCGCGCATTAGCCACGACCGCACGCAGGCGCCGTGGAAGGTGTGCCCGCAGGGAAGGCAGGTGACCGGCTCGCCAGACACAAAGTCGTCGCGGCAGATGGCGCACGCCTTGGAGGGGTCGGCCGACACGAGCGGGAAGCGTTCGAGCACCTGCTTGTAGCGCCGCAGCTCACCCGACGCACTCGCGATGAAGTAGAGCCGGAAGAGGACGAAGCCCTGGATCCACATCGGCAGCGACGACGGCGCGTAGTACCACGCCGTGAAGGCACACACCACGGAGTAGAGGTAGGACATGTACAGCTCGTGCACCTCCGCGTACGGGTTCAGCCCGGAGTCCTCCAGCGCGCGGGCAAGAATGCGATCGGGGGTATTCGTTGCACGCTGCAACACCCGGTAGCCGAAGAGTCGCATGAGGATGGTGACGAGCGCGCTGGTGGCGCGAGCCCCGATGGCGACGATATAGACAATGGACGTGTACCACATCAGTAGCGACGCGAACCCACCCGCCTCTATCTCCGACCGCGGCAGCAGTGTGTAGTAGGCCCACTGCAGCGTGCAGCCCGCGATGCACGTCACGCAGGTGAGGGCGGCCACGACGTGCTCGACCACCGACTGCGACTCCCACCGCCGCATCCAGATCTCCGCACGGGTGGCAAGAGCGGAGAGGGCGAGGCGGGTCACCAGCGCGGCGGACCAGCAGTGCAGGGTGTTGCCCACAAGCAGCGCGATGGTGCCGATGTCGACAATGACGTACAGCTGGGAGTGCGCCTGGAAGTGATTCAGCACGTCTTGTGGGTCCCAGAAGGTGCGGAGACGACACGCGATCGCCACGACGTGGTGCATGCAGGCGTAGAGGAGGTGGAAGGCCAAGTCCAGCTTCATCGCAATCATCGTTGCCATGAAGGCGGTGAGACTCCGCGAGAAGATGAGAGAGGCGTTCCAGTAAAGCACCAGCCCCACCACAAAGGCGAGGGAGTAGGGCCCGATGGAGTAGATGGGGATTGTGATGTGCATTGTCAATCTGCAGCGCCAACAACAACAGAAAAATGAAAGTGAGGAAAGTCAAATAAAAAAAAAACCAAGCGTGTATAATAGTTGATGTGAGAAGTCGTGCGTGTAAATGTCTGTGATGGATGGAAAGCGTGGGAATAGTCCTTGCGTTTGTGTGTGCGTGTGTGGCGGCTCTTCGCGGAGAGGAAAAGAGACTACTACTTGCAGATCAAGTAGGGGTATGCAATACGCACACACTCTTCCCGCGAGGTGACTGGAGCTAAAGCGGGGCGGAAAAACAACAATCGCTCCGCTAAGGCGGCAGTCTACTTTTTGTGTTTTCTGTGAGTTTTGGTTGCCCGCGTTCTCCTTGTCGAGCGTGCAATCGCTGTGAGTGCGTGTACGAAGACGCACAAAAGGAAAAAGGAGCAAAAGAAAAAGTAGGAGATCGGTTGCAAGCCAGAATGCGGCAGACCAATCACGGCAAGTATGCAGCCAAAAAAAAAAATAAAGGGAGGGAGAGGAGGATGAGGTGAATGTGGAGAGAGGACAGTCAGCGTGTGTGTGACGGCAACAAGCGGCAGCGTAGAACTATTTTATGCGGACAAAGTAACGCTACTTTTCGCCCTGTAAAGCACTCAATGAGCCACAGAAGCGCATCTTTCTTTTTCTAGTTTTTTTTTTCTGTTTTGTAGGGAGCGAAACCACTCGTAAAAGGCTGTGGGCAATACGTGTCCTTCCTTCACGTCACCCTTCGACATGCCTTCGTGTGGTTCGTCTCCGCACGACAGGCGACCAAAAAACTCAAAATGGACGATCTCAGGCATGCATCAGCCAACTGCACTAAGCCGTCTCGCCGGCAGCTCCTTCAGTCCGCGAGGAATGTGTGCGGTGCAACGCAGTCGCCCCCCGCTGCTGCCGTGTCGAGCGACAGTGGGCAGCCTCGCGTCTGACACTGGCGGAGCACCTCCTGCACCACGAACAGATGCGGCGCCACGTGGCACCGCTCCCCCGACTCACCGACGCTGCGGAGGAGGCTGTGCACGATTTTCTGCAAAGCGTCTTGATGCGTCCGGCAGGCGTCCGCGTCGATGTTGCACAGGATGTCGGCAAGTGTGCGAGCGGCCACGTCGTCGTCGTGAGCGCACAAGACTTGGAGGGAGTGCAGGAACACCGGCAGAGACGCGTCAGCACCTTCATCAGCGCAACCAGCATCTGCTGTGGACGTCAGATGCGGTGATGTTGGCACTGCAGCAGGTTCGGCGCTGCGTGTCGGCAGCGGCCCGCAAGAACGCGCCAGGAGAGCGGTGGTGGGGCACATCACGTCAAAGCCCTCCGTGGCGCTTCTTCTTCCCTTCTCCGTGTCGCGCCGGCAGAGCAGCTCGTCGGCAAAGAGAGGGTGTGGTGGGCAGTGTGGCGGCGCCACGGCTGCCTCGTCCAACGCGCTGCCTTCCGCAACCCACTGGCGCGCTTCTGCAGGACCCACACTCTCCCCCAGTTCTGGCCTCGCGTAGCTGCGCTGCAGGCGAGCGAGTAAGAGACAAGTCAGGTGTCGCACCTGCAGTGAGCCATGGCCCAAGCCGCCATCCACCAAAGAGGAGGAGGACGCCTCGAGAAGCGGAAAAAGCCCGCTCTCTACCGCGTCTGTGTGCGACGCCCAGTACTCCAGGAGGAGGCGGTGTACAACCAGGGGTGACGACTCGCGCAATCCTTCGCTCAGCACACGCTCCTTCGTGCACCGCCACGTCTCCGCCAGACTGGCCGCACAAGGTACGCCCTTACACGCTGCGAGGACAGCGCACCGCGTCAGGGCCGCAATCGCGGTGCTGCAGAACGCAGAACAACACGCGTCGTCGCGGCGCATGAGGGTGAGGGCAGGCGCACTGCAGAAGCCGTCCAGTAATAGCTGCAGCGGCGCAGCGGGGAGTCGCGTGGCGACAGCGCGCAGGAGCGTGTAAAGGGAGAGAAGAACCGCTCTTGAGCTGCTTTCCAGCCCCTGAAAAAGCTGACGGTGCACGCTCGTGTAGTTCTCCACCACGTAGTCCTCCGCCCGCGTCAACACACGCAGCGTGCGCAGCTTGTCCGCCTCTTTTTGCCGATGGTAGTGGTGCAACGGGGATATCGCTGTTAGTACGGCGTGTGCCAGCGCGTCACCGCCGCTTTGCTGCATGGCGTCAAGCACGAGAGGAAGCCGCCGGTCGCTGTCGTAGCACCGCAGCAACGCCACCACGCGCTTCTCTAGCGCCAGCCGCGGTGACAAGTCTGCGGTACGACAAGCACCCGCTGAGTCCGCGTGGCGCAGCTGTTGATGCTCCAGGCCGAGGAGTGCGGCAACGTCGCAGAACAGGTCCGCCGACGCTGCGGGGGTGAGCAAAGAGAGCAGCGTCGCGTGCACACGGTCTGCATCGGCAGCGGTGCCCATGACGCTCAAGCAGCCGATCTCGCGTACCACCACCTGCAAAGCCTTCACGGCAGCTTGTTTGTCATATGCCTCGCACGACAGGAGGAGATGAATGTCAGCGGCAGAGAGGGCAGTGCAGCCAGCGCCAGCGAGGTGGAGAACAGCGACGACGTCCGTCAGGCCGGCAACAGAAGTTTGGCACGCCAACGGAGCATTATGTGGCGATGTCAGTCGTGTCTCGCCTGCAGCGGCGGTGTGAAAGACGGCGTAGCGCAGCAAAGCCGAAACTACCAGCTTTGTCTCGATTGATGGTGCACTACAGCCGGTGTGGTGTCGCAGCAACGCAACGAGGCAGCAAAGGAGTCCCCACGCGATGCTCTCGTTCCTTTCCTCACCCTCCTCCGGCGCGACGGCAGCTGCAGCAGCGACGGTGCGAGCGAGGCGGTTGAAGACGCGTGGCAAACATGGGGCCAATGCACCGGCGTGGGCTGCGATGCCGCGGAAGAGGAGCAGCTGCGCTTCGGGGTGCAGTTCGGGGTGGGATAGCAGGCACACCGTCCTATCCAACCACAGTGGTAGTGGTGGGGGCGCCGCTTCGTTGGTAGTGGCGAGCATTGGGCCGAAGTGATGACACAAGTGGGAAAGAAGCCTCTCCGCCGCACTTTCCACTGCCGTCTCGTCACCCGCCTCTCCGCCGATGAATCGTGGCGGGTGCGCAGAGAGCGCATTCCACCCTGTCACGGTGTCTGCGTCCAAAAAGCACCGACACAGCACCTCTTCGCTCTGCCGCGTGCGTGCAAGCGCGATTACAAGGCAGTGAAAGGCGGCGGAGCTGTACTCAAGACGTGCGTCAGGAGGCGTGTCGCCGGTGTTGTACTTCGCATCGTGGCAACGCAGCCACGCACGGCGGCACAATGCAGCCACGGCCACCGTCAGCTCCCTCCCGCTGCCGCCTGGTGACTTCACAAAGGCGGCGTTGAGGGACCCACGCAGGGTGGCCTCGCTGCTCACTTCGAACAGGTGCGCGAGCAGCAGCAGCGCGGCGGTTTGGACGCCGCAGGACCCACGCGACGTCACAGGAAGGTCCGCGTTTTGCACCCACCGCACAACTTCACGCGCGAAGAGCGACGTACGGGCTTCAACACGCGAGAGGGTGCGGAGGAGGGGCAGAAGGAGGTGCTGCGCAACGCCACAGTGGACATCCAGCTGCGTGTGTGGATCGTGTAGCACATTCACAATGCAAGAATACATTCCAACCTGCCGTGATGCTGAGAGAGACGACAAGGCCGCTGTCACTTCGGACAATAGCTGAGCATGCAGCGGCGACACTGGCAGTGCAAGAAGCGGCAGCAGAGGCACTGCTGCGTCGTCGCGGTGCGGGAGAAGAGCAATGAACAACGCCGTGGCGGCCCGCATCACTCCGGCGTAGCGCCTCTCTCGCTGAGCATCCCTGCTGCCCACTGGTGCTTGGGGTGCCACCACGCTGGAGAACATAACACTCAGCAGTCGGTGTGCCACCACCGCAACGTTTGCGCTTTCGTCTGTGGCTACTCGTAACGCCAACGTGAGAGCTTCGAGGCTCCACACAATTTGGTCTGCTACGCAACTGTCATCCAGAGCATCGCAGCAGGCTTGTGGCACACCGACACAAGAGGCAAGGTCGCAGAGGAGCTGCCTGGCTCTAGCATCTTGCATCAACGCCCTGCCCCCGATCCGCAGCATACACGCCACCAGCGTGAGACGAGTGGAGTCTGCCACACCGCCCTCGACGCTCGAATTTGCACGTCGCACCACCTCGTGTGAGAGGAGGGCTGTACACACTGGAAGCAGCTGCTCCTGCTGCGCCTTGCTTAGCCGCCTTGTTTCTAGTTCTGCTGCCCCTGCAAGCACCACGCGGCGGAAGAGGAGAGGAAGCGCGTTGGCGTCCACGTCTCCTGCAGCTGGTGAAGCGCTATCGCCGGTGGCGGCATTGATGAGCGTGGTGCAGAGCGATGCAAACACCGACAGCAGCACGTCGTCGGCGAGCAACGCCAACCCCCGCCGCCAACACCGCTCCAGCGCACCCCACGCGCTGTCCCCTAGCACGCTCACCTCGTTGCCACGGCTCTCCGCGGAACATACACACAAATGCGTCAGAGCGGCTCCCGGTGCGTTGCCAGAGAGGTCGAAAAGATCTTGCAGGTACTCAGCGAGGGCGTCGCCCTCTGCGGTGTAGAAGAGAAGAACGACAAGAGCCACACACACCGCGTTGCCATCGCGAGAGTGAAGAAGATGGGAGTTGCGCAGGGCACTGTGCAGCCGGCGCCGCACTCCAAACGCGTAGCTCCCTTGTTGGGCCACCGCGACACGGCTCCACAGCGATACTGTAGCGACGCGCTGCGGACTCGACACAGCCACCCGCACCTGCCCCACAGCGGCAAGGAGAGCAAGAGACAGCGCAAGGGAAGCGGGGTCCGTCGTGAGCGTGCCGAGAAACCGCGCTGCCTCGTCGCCGCTGACACAATCCAGCGCACCTGTGCCCACCAGCGCATCGAGAACGCGGTCGCACAGATTCTCCATCGGCCATGTCTCATCCGCGAGGTCGAACATCAGCTGCAGGAGTTGGATGGCCTGCTGTATCGGCGCCTGTGGGATAAGGACAGTCAGCAGTGGAGAAGGAGTTGCGTGTAAAGGCTTCACGACACCCGCAGAGGACGAATGGGAAACAGCTGCCTGCGCAGACGTGTGGACGAGAAAGTGCACAAGCAGGTCCACGAGATCAGAGAGTGACAGCGTTGACGCAGAAGACGACTGCGTGAGCGTTGCAAGTGCGGAAGCGCACGACTGCCGCGGCATTGCATAAAGAAGCTCCGCAGCCCACCGCACAAGATGAGGCGAGAGGTGACGACCTTCTCGCTTTGCTTGCAGGGCACTTTTTTTGAAACTTGCGATTACCGAGTGGAGCAACGGCAGAAGCACGTCAGGCAGCTCGTCTTCTCGTCTCCTCTTGCGCAGAGCGTCGTGTACTGTATGTTCACCGCTGCTGCCATTGGGAGAAGGTTTGAGAGAGGCTGCCTTGTGCGCATGTACGACGAGGTCGCTGCGCAGCACCGCCACGAAGCCGGCGCACACATCCGCGACAACACTATCGTCCGCCGCTTCTTGACGAAAAAGAAGCTGTTGTAGATTGTTTACGAGATGCGTCAGCAAGTCCGCGGCGTATGCCTGGGTGACAGTCTCGGAGAACGCGGTCAGCGCATTCAGGAGTGCGACAGCGCAGTTGATGTGGTACCCCGCCGCGGAACACAGCACTGACGCCGTCGCAGCACTGATGTCCTGTGTGTGCTCAGCGTCTGAAACGGTCGGCGGCAGGCGTGTGGGATGCTCCTTCTCTTGAACGCGTTCATCGGAGCGATAATAGTCGCAAAGAAGTACCAAAAGCCCGTGCACCTCGCCACACGTGGACCTTTCGAGCACGCCCCACACCGGCACCTCGACGCAGCGGCGTAGACACGCGATGGCAGCACCGTGCACCATCTGCATGTGTGTCGGCGAGAGACAAGGAAAGTGGTGCTGCAGACGCAGGCGCTTCATCAGGACGTGGAGGCAGTGCACTGCCCCGAGTCGTGCCTGCGCTGCATTTCCGGAGGCCATTTTAGCAAGTCGCGTCACCACCGCGAGTGCAGCATCTCCGGACGACTCTGACAACGACGCGGGGGAAGAAGGACAGGCAAAAGCCAGAAGAGCTTCTGTCGCGACGCGCCGCAGCGCCGCCTCAGGCGCACTCAAACCTAAAAGCAGCGCCGCCACAAGGCGCTCCGACATCGCCGACGGGAGATCAACAACTGCGAGCTGCCTGGCAGTATCCACCACCTGCGATCGAAACGAAACCGGTGGCTCGCTCTCGCTACTCCCCTCACGCGACGCCAATGCAAGCACAGCAGCCAACAAAGCACTGAAGCACTTTTCATTTCCCTGTTGCACCACCCACAACAAGCAAAACCGCACAGTTGTGGCGGCAGCCACGCGCAGCGCTCTTGAGCCACCCGAGAGACAGCAGCGGCACACCAGCGGGATGAGGTGGCTGAGGTCTACGGCGCTCACCGTGGGCATGAAGTCCAGGGCAACCAAGCACGTGGCAGCTGCATCGGTGGGCAGGGCGGTGACTTCATCCAGCGACTCGCTCATTCCGCCTGTCGACACGCCGCTACCGATGCAGCCTATGGAGCACAACACTGCGTGCTGCAACGACTGCGTCTGCTGCGACACCGACACGCCATGGCGTGCGGCAAGCGCGCAGAGCTGCTGGTGAGCGACAGCGCTGTCGCCGCTCAACGCCGCAGCAGTGGCGGCCACAAGGGGCGGCAGCAGGACGGTGGCCCAACGCGGCGAGGCGTGCACCTTGGCGGTGAGAACGCGCAACGCACAGCGTCGATTGTGCTCAATGAGGTAAGAGGTACTACCACACTCACGATGTACGCTAGCTGAGCCCGTTGCTTCTCTTGGCTCTGAAGATAAGGTTGCGTGTTTGGGTACCGCAGCAGTGAGAACGACTTCAAAAGCGCGTACGTACGGCTCTCCATCGCCGCTTTCATGGCTGTTGTCAGCGTAATCGCTGAGGACCGCGTCCTCGCTGTAATACGCACCCATCACGACGCACATCGCACACTGGTAGAGCAACTCGCCGCTGTACATCGACAGTTGCCGCGTGCAGTCACCGCAGAGAAATTCGCAAATCAAAGGGCTGAGTAGCGGCAGCTTGAACTCCGTCTCCGGCGCAACAAGGTACTCTGTTGCAGTGCTACCACCCAAAGCAGCAACAGCAGCAGGCTGCACCAACACCATAGCAGCGCTCGTCAGCGTCTGGTGCAACAGCGCGAGAAAACCAGAGACGTGTGGCCAGCGCCGCGCACAGCCCACCAGCGACGTGAGCCACACTGTCAATGCTGTACGAACCGCGGTTGTCTCGACAGCCAGCGCCTGCGCACCCACCGCGTGGAACAGTCGCACCAGAAAGTCCACAACGGCGAGGAATTGGCGGTACTGCGTGTAGTTCGCCGGCTGCATGGCGTCTACGCCGTCTACAAGAATTTGTTCCGGCGCAGCGGGTGTCGGCAGCGGTGCCAGTAGCACGACGGACAGGTCGGCCTCTTCACACAGATCGGCGCAGCAGCGCAGAAACTCCACGCGAAGGAGCTGCTGTGCGGTGCGCCGTCTCTCCATCTCTGCACCAGCGGCCAGCGGCCCCAGCAGCTGGGACCAGAGATGCGCCATTCCCCTTAGTCGCTGGTCGGTCGTGAGGACAGTCCCGCTGATGGACAGGCCGACTGCCGCCGCGGGTGCCTCGCTGACGAGCTGCAGCGTGCGGCGACAGAGAAAGTCGATCCAGGCCGGGTCGGGGGTTCTGGGGTGGAGCACCAACGCGGCGAGCAGCTCCAGCAGTCCTGTGCCGATCGCTGCTCGTTCATAAAATGCTGGGTGAGGAAACAACAGCAGCACCGTCTCCATTAAAGCCCGCAGCAGGCTGGCTTGACGCGGCGTGACGGCCGGCAGCACCATCAGCAACTGCCCCAGCGCACTCAAAAGAAAGGATGCCTGTCGAAGCAGCGCCTCGGTGTGGCTTGCGGTGAGCAGTGCACGCAGATGTCCCTCCAAGTGTTCGCTGATGCGCTGCACCGCGTCCATGCTTTCCAGCTCAGACACGACAGGGAGAAGATGAGAGAGGGCCTCCAGCGCGAAGCAGACCTCCCGATCCACGTTGGAGCAGAGAGACGGCTGCAGGTCAGTGAGGAGGTGACTTAGAACGTCGAAGCCGTCCTCTGCTTGGCTAAGCTGCTGGGCAGCACACGCAAAGCCCACCCAAAACGCGGCAACAGCGGGGCGAGCTTCCCGGCGCACCTCCCTGCTGCGGCACAGCCACAACGCTCGCAACAAAGCCACGTACTCTGCGGCGTGGCGGACGACAAAGATCCGCAGGGCACCAAAGTTGGCGTGTCGGCGCAGGAGACCAAGTGCGGCACGGCAGCAGTGGTAGAGGCACGTACTGCCGGCACCGATGCGGAGAGATCGCAGCACAATGTCGTTGACGCGGTTCATCAGCAACGCGTCCAACAGCCACGCTTCATCGTCATGAGCCGCGCAGCCGCTGAAGTAACCGCCTAACCCGTCGAGCAGACCGGCCACAAGCGTCTGCGCCACCTCAGAAGCACTCGCCACGTCAGCCACCACGCGCGCCAAGCAGTCGTGTATGCTCTTTGCGGCCAAAGGAGAGAGGCACAACTCGTGGTGCTCCCGCTCGCAGAGGGCCCCGAGGAGCTGCAGGGCGGCGGCGCGTGGCCGCACGGCACGACGGCGTCCCTCAGCGCACGCGGTCACACAGCTCTCCACGAGGCTCTCCACATCTTGTGCAGTGACCTCGACCGTGTGTGGTCGCAGCGGCGGTTCTGGCACGCGAAGCAACTCGGCCAGCAGAGCAAGGCACCCTGCAAGCACCTCACTGTGTGTGCCGAGCCACCCCAAGGCACGCACCACGCCGCTGGTGGCATCGTAAAGGCGATGCAGCTGCGGCTCGGCGGCGCCGCGGACGAGGGGCGGACTCACACAGCGGCACAGCAGCGACGCCAGCGACTTCAGTGCGACGGCGTGTGGTGTTTTAGAGGAGGTGCGGACAGAAGTGGAGAGAACACAGAAGAGCGAGAGAAAGCTGCTGGTGCCTTCAGAAACACCATCGGCGCCTGCTGGGGTATGGTGCAGAGGGCAGACAAGATCCCACATGCGCCGCACAGTTGCCTCGCTTCTCATCAGACTCTCTGTGTGGTCGGCGGTGTACTTCTCCATGGCGGCGAGAGTGGCCGCTGCGGATGCACCGCTGCCGCCCGGCGCAGACGGCCCGACCTCGTGGAGGAGTTGGGTGAGACTGTGCTCGATAAAGGTGCAGGGGTCCTCCATGGCGGTGTACGCGCGGACGAACCGCTGTCAGAGATAGCGACCTCCGTAGAGGATGAGAGGATGAAGCAGCTACACCTTGAAATGATTCTCGGTGTGTCTATGTGCACTAATGTGTACAGTATGCATCCTGTTTGTGCGTTTGTGTGTGTGTGTGTATGGAGTTTGTGGCGCTGTGAGAAAGAAGAGATGTTACCTTGCGGCTGCAGAGGGAAAAGAGCAGCTTGCAGGGCACACATACACACACACACGCTTAGACGCGCCAAAGCAGAGTTGCTCGCCTGAAGAAAAAGCTGCGCAAAGCAACCAAATAAAAGAAAGAAAGAAAAGAAGACCGCAAATATGTGAAAGGGAGTCTCGTCCACCTTTGCTTGTTAAAAAAGAGGAGAAGATGTGAAAAAAGAGGGGAAAGGTACGAAAAAAGTGTTTAAATCCACCCATGACGTGGTCGCCTTCGCATGCTGGCGGCTGTTGAGCATAAGGTGTTTCGAGGCTTTACTCTTGTCGACACACACGACGATGCGTGCGACTGCAGCGGCGAGGAGGAGCGTACACTTCAATCGACGCCGCCACCGCTGACGTGCAAGAAAAAAAAAGAAGCCCCACTTCGAACCGTAGAGAGTGCGTCTCGAACACACTCTGCGTTTAACAATGGAAAGCTCTAGCTGGATTCTGCAGCCGCGCCTCTTTTCCTCCACCAAGAATGACAAAGAGGGGGAAAACAAATGGAGAAGGAATCCCATTTTCGATGCGGTGCAGCATTGTCCTTGCATCAAAACCATCCGTGTGTGCCGGTAGTTGACTCTCTGGTCTCCACCCAGACCTCGACCTCGTTGTTATTCTCTTAAGTTCTTTAAATACACTAGAAGGGACAAAGTAGAAATAAGATCACTTTCTTTTCTTCTACCTCTTCGGGTGTCGACATCATGGCATCCACAAGCACACGGAAAAAAAGAGAAAGCACCGTTACATGCAGAGAATAAAAAAAAAAGAGAGGAAATCAAGAAAGCGAAGAAAGAAAGTGATTTTGCCAGATATGGGAACGGAGTGGCCGGAGGCCACATACTACTTTTCTCTTTCTCCTATCAAGAAAAAAACAAAAAAAATCCCAGGTCATACGAGTAAAGA
The DNA here is from genome assembly GCA_030078075.1 of Crithidia sp. LVH-60A. NCBI lineage: Eukaryota > Euglenozoa > Kinetoplastea > Trypanosomatida > Trypanosomatidae > Crithidia > Crithidia sp. LVH-60A. Next base: position 819,031 of record CP119668.1, read on the forward strand.
ACGCTTGCAAGTGCGAGGGGAAAAAAACAGTGCGTCTTGGCACACTATGCTTGTTTTTTTTTTTTTACTCCACACCACCATGCGCGACCGTCAACGACACCAACGAAGCATCTCGAGTACACAAAAAACCCGTGTCACATCGTAGACGCTTAAAGTTCCGAATGCGGTCGTCATAGATGCGCAGGCGGCGTCGACGAACAGCAGAGTACGTATGGGTGCACAGTCTGACTGTCATTGCCGATACGCGCGCGAGCCACCACAACGTTGTCCTCTCTCTCCCACTTCCTGTTTTTTCTTTCTTTCTTCTCCTGCATGAGAGTGCATAGAGCGAGAAAGAAAGACCATAAGTTTGAGGTGCGCGGGTATTTGGATAAACACTGTCTTTTCGCGTTCATTTGTTCTTTTTCTTTTTTTCCCCGCTCTGCCCCGCTTTTCTTTTGCGATTGCATGCTGGCTTTTCATTTTTTTTTTTGCTTCCTTCTTACACTGTCGTTCGGACCCTACATATGTATATGTTTTTGAGCGAAGCGGTTCCAGCTCCAAGTGTTTCCCCTGTCGTTTCGTAAGGTGCGCCTGCCTCATGTGTGTTCGGCGGTGGAAAATGCACCCGAGGCGAAGGACAGCGGCAACCACCACCACTCCCACACCAAAAACAAAGAAGTCCGAAAGGAAGATGAAGAGGCAGAAACAAGAAAAAACAAAAAGAGATGAGCGATAAGCAAAACAAACAAACAGACGAAAAGAAAAAAAAGTAAGCTGCTACGATGTATGTGCGCTCCCCAGCGAAACAGGTTTAGAGAAAGAAAAAAATAAAACGAAAAACAAACGCACACAACGGCTCAGGTTCTTTTTGCTCTTCTCGCTGCAGGTCAGGATCCTGTTTTTCTTTCAATCCTCCATCTGCTTCCATTTCATTGTATTTGGGACACCACGATGCCTTCCAGATCTTTTTTTTTGTCACCCGTTAACTCGAGATTTTCCACTTTTTTCTTTTATTACGAAACATCTTTTTTTTTCTTTTTGATAAAGTAGAAAGAAATAAAAAACAGTCAAAGAAACACTCAATGGGTAGTAGAGTGGAAGGAAAGGATAACAAACAGCATTTAGAGGAACGTCAAAGCAATACGTACCTTTAGTAAGTATGCACTTTTGAGACAACAACAACATCAACACGAACTGGCGCTTCAGCACCCACCTGCCCTCTTTTTTTTTCCGCTGGTGTTTCTGATTTCTTGGCCTTTACCGCGTCGACGAAAAGGAGAAAAGAGAAAGGAGCCAAGAACATTAACAAGAGGATCATGGAGGAAGACAGCTTCAGAACAGAGGATCAGCCAAAGAAATCGATTGCAGACTAGGCCTGAGCGACGCGCAAGGGGGCGGGCAACGACGACAGAGCGACGACAGCACAACAGGGGAAACGGGCAACGACAACAGAAGAGGAAAGGAAAAAAGAAAAAAAGAGCTCGATGAGTTTCACGGACTCTTGAGATTCTTTGTATCTCGCCTTCGTGTGCCGCTCCCCTGCATCGTGTGCTTCGCTTTCCATTACCACACACACACCACACCCGCAGCACCACCGCTGTGTTTCATCTCTGTTCTTCTTTGCCTTTAGATGATTCAGCTCCGCCGCCCTACTGGGACTTGGACAGCTCCACCGCCTTGAGGGCAGCGGACTCGAAGTCGTCGGCGGGGTGGATCGCCAGGCCGCTCTTGCGGATGATTTCCTTGCCGAGCTGCTCGTTGGTGCCGCTAAGGCGCACCACGATCGGCACCTTCGTGTTGAGCGTCTTGGAGGCGTTCACGACGCCCTCGGCGATGACGTCGCAGTGCATGATGCCGCCGAAGATGTTCACCAGGATGCTCTTCACGTTCGGGTCGCCGGTGATGATCTTGAAGGCCGCCACAATCTGGTCCTCCGAGGCGCTGCCGCCGACGTCGAGGAAGTTGGCCGGGCTGCCGCCGTGGAGGGAGATGAGGTCCATCGTGGCCATGGCCAGACCGGCGCCGTTCACGAGGCAGCCGACGTTGCCCTCCAGCGCGATGTAGTTGAGGTCGAACTTCTTGGCGATGACCTCCTTGCTATCGATCTGGGTCTTGTCCTCCAGCGCGAAGATCTTCTTCTGACGGAAAGCGGCGTTGTCGTCAAAGCTCAGCTTCGCGTCGATCTCCATCACGTCGCCGTTCTCCAGCTCGACGAAGGGGTTAATCTCCACCATTGTGCAGTCCTTCGACTTGCCGATGTTGTAGAGGCTCTTGATCTGCTCCGCAGCACGCTCAGCCGTCTCGCCGGTGAAGCCGAGCTCCTTGGCGTAGGCGACAGCCGCGTCGTGGTCGACCCCCTCCGCGATGCTCACCCGCATCGTCTTGATCTTCTCAGGGTGCGACTTGGCGAGCTCCTCGATGCCCATGCCGCCCTCGGCGCTACCAATGAACATCGGCGAGGCGCTCTTGCGGTCGAGGATGAGGGAGAGGTAGAGCTCGCGCTTGATGCCGGAGACGGCCTCGGTGATGTAGAGGGTGCTGACGAGCTGGCCCTTGGCACCCGTCTGCTTCGTCACGAGGGTGTTGCCGAGCATGTGCTTCGCCGTCTCCACCGCAGCCGCGGCACTGTCGCAGACGTGCACGCCGCCCTGGAAGCCATCCTTGAAGGTGCCCTTGCCGCGGCCGCCCGCCAGAATCTGCGACTTGACCACCTTCTTCTCCGTCTTGATCTTGGCGCACGCGGCCTCGACCTCCTCGATGGTGGTGCAGGCGATGCCGAACTCCACCTTACCGCCGTTGTCCTTGAGGACCTGCTTCGACTGGTACTCGTGGATGTTCAGGAAGCGGCGCTGCACGCCGGCAGCCTTGGGGGTGCACAGACGACCGAAACGGAACATGGTGTATATATGGCTTCGGCTTCGTTTGCGGGAAACTCAGGAGAGTGGCGAGATAGAAAGAAAAAGGGGGATATTGAAGAAGAAAATTGTAACGGTGTTTAGGTTAAGCGAGAGAACAGAAAAAAAGAGATGAATGATCTTTGAGCAATATGCGCCACGTGGGTGGATAGGATCGTGCAATTCCTTCGGCGCAGAGAGTCATGTGTGCATGCGTGTGTGCGAGGGGCAAAACGTGGTGGGAAAAGACGGGAAGATAGAGAGAGAAAGAGAGAGAGAGAGAGAGAGAGAGAGAGGGAGCGAGTTGCGGAGCGGAAAGCCTGCAGTCGAGAGAGAAGAAAACACTTAGCAGCCAGAGTATCGCGACATCAGTGTTCGACTCCCTCCATCCGTAAAGAGCAAAGCCACAAAAGCTCAGCAGCAAAAATCGGGCAACGCCGTTCGGTGCAAAGAGGTTAAAAAGGGAAAAAGGGTCCAAGCTGGATCCCTCACAGAGACGAATAGGACAAGCAGCGCATATGGGCACGTGTTCTCAATACATCTATTAATATTTCTTTGTTGTTTGCTGTTTTCCCGCTTTTGTGTGGAGTTGGAGATGCTTCATCTTGCACTTCTTACTTGCTGTGCTCACGGAGCATCAACATGGTGGAGTGATACGTGCGACCATAAAAGAATGTGTTCCACAGCGCGAAAGTGATAAGCATCGTGTTCACCTGCGAGGCCGCCTGGTTGACCATGAAGAGGCCCGAGTAGAGCAGCACGCGCAGCGCATCATGAATCGTCTCGAGCATCAAGACCCATCGACTCAGCGGCTCCGCCAACACAAAGAAGCGAGGGAGCATGAGGCAGAGAAGGACACCGGTGTAGAGGGCCACGGCGACCGGCGCATCGGCGCTGGCGTCGAACAGGTAGGAGCCGGACGACAAGGAGCGCGGCTGGGCGGTCCAGAGGCGATAGAGCTCGTAGGCGTCTCCGCCCAAGACGGCGAGTGTGTACCACTGAACGAGAAGCATGACGAGGGAGAGAGAGAGAGAGGGTGAGTGAGGGTACGGCCTCTAACAAAAAGTAAAGAGCGTTCTTCAGGAAGTCGCGGAGTCGCAACAAGCAGGGTAAGAGGCCACACAGACGCAGGAAGAGAAACACGATCGGTGCCCTACCGAGGTGATGATCGAGTCGTGCCGCTTTTGTGCAAGACTGAAAAAAAAAAAAAAAGACACGGCACACGGGCACGTAAATGTAGTGTGGATTGGATGCTGCTGCAGAGGCACACACCACAAACAGCACAATGTGATAGAGCTCAAAGAAAGGGAAGGAGGGAGAGAAAAAGCGTTTGCAGGAAGTTTGCTGGAGAGAAAACAATAGCGGAGTGTAACACACCGTTGTAATCGAAACCACACACACGCACATGAACTGACCCATGTGCGTTGACCCTTGCGTTGCGCTGCAGGACTTGGTGGATCTGTTGAGGCGAACCGCACATCTTTTCAGCACTTCCGAAGGCAGGACGTCCGTCCTCATTTACAGTGACTGCAGTTTTACGGAACAAACCACAACATCAATGCGGTCTCACTACTTCCGTTTCTTTCCCATGACTTGGGTTTTCTCTCTGTGTGCGTGCAAATAGAAAAAAAAGTGTACCTCGGCGCAGCGTCAAGATAGCAGCCGTCAGTGGCGCCGTTGCGCCTCATTGACGAAACGCACAACATTCTCCCCCCTCTCTATCCATCTTCGACCCACCCTACTCAACGCGACAACAAGTGAAAAAAATGAGGGCACAACAGGATCATTTTTCCTTCTTCTCCAACTTCTCTTGTGCGTAGGCGGCGCGTTTCTGGCGAATACTCTCAAGCTGCTCTTGGCGCCACTTGAGGTTCGCCACCTCCGCGGCCTTCTCCTGCCCTTTCAGATAGAAAAGACGGGCTACAAAGACGCCAACGTTGCCCGTCATCAACCCTCCAATGACGTAGACCGACACGTTCGAAACGTCCTGCTTGCTGGTGAAGCAGTGGAGAAAAAGCAGCAGCTCCACCGTGTGCAGGACAGCGTTATAAAGAATAATAATGCGCAACTTTGGAAGAAAGAAGCCCATGCCACGTGCAACGACGAGGACGCAGAGCAAAGTCACGAAGACGTAGGTCAATGCGGTGTTTTTGGTGTAGCGCACCTCCTCGTCGAACCACGAACCGGCATCCGGTAGCCGCCACTCGCCACGCAGGAGCTGCACGATAACGGGCAGCTCAAAGGTCACAGCCGCGAGGCAAAAGGCCTGGAAAAGGTCCGGGTTGAGGATATGTGACATCTTGGCACTCTTTCCCACCGAGGGAAAAAAAAGGCAACGTACAGTAGCAGACCTCAAGAGACGCAAGTAAAAATGAAGATGTTTGCAACAGGTTGCGTCGGCTGTTGAGGATATCAGTATGTGTATGTGTGTGTGTGCTACTTGTGTGCGTGAGAGACGGGAGACGTCAGGCTCAGAGAGAAGAGGACAAGGGTAGAGTATAGAGAAGGACGATGGGAGATGAGTGCAGGAGATTATGCGAGTCAAAGAGCCTGCGAGAGTGGTGAGTACTGCAGTTACACGCGCACAAACCGCTTAAACGCATTTCACCTGTTTTTTTATTTTTTCCTCCTGCGAGTAGAACAGAAGCAAAAACAAAGCAGGCAAGAAGAGCGTTGACACACACAGAGAGACGCAGATGGCCTCGTTCCCCATCTTCTCTTCCCCTCCGCTAGAAGGGTCTTGCAGTATTGATGCATAAGAACAGCGGAAAAACAAACAAACAAACAAAAAATCAAAAAAAAGGTAGCGTGAATTGAGTAGCAGGCAAGTGCGGCCCCCCATTCGTCCAGCAAAGGCCCAGCTGCGTCACTCGCTGCTACTGCTCGACGTGTCGCTTGACCACAGCGACGACATGCCGTAGGCGGTGACATCGGCCAGCATGTCCGCTTGTCCCTGCAGGTTGCGCGCAAAAAGTGAGAGCCCTGTGAAGTGGTCCTCCGCGGCCAGATAGACGCGGCTGCTGAGCACCTCCGTCCCCTCGTCCTTGTAAACCTCGATGACGCTGTCGTCGATGAAAATGTGCAGCCTCACGTAGCCGGCGTGTGCGTTGGTCAGCGGGGCACGCCCACTCTGCGTCCCCAGAGAGCCAGCAGAGCCCGAGACAGTACGATTCACCACCAAAAGAGGAACGTTGGGCCGACTCGTCCGCGCACTGCAGTCCACCTCTAACGGCAACGCCGTCTCGAGCAGCTCGCAGGTGAAGCCGGAGACACTCATGCGGATGTTCCACGCTTCACAGAGGGTGAAGGCGGCACAGGCGCTCCGGCACCGCGTCGCGGCATCGCTGCCATCCTCACCGACGGCAAGCTGCCGGATCGGCGTGCCTGGCTGCCGGTAGCCGCGTGTGGTGGTGGCGTTCGTCGCCGGCATGCGCAACGATACGGCAACGTAGTGAGTCGCATCAGGGCTCACGCGGAGGTGGACGCCGAACTCGGGCGGGTCAGCGGCGAAGTACTGCGTGCCGTCGAAGAGCGTCGAGGGCACGTAGAAGTTGGCCACGATCTCCTGGTACCGCGGCACCGCGCTCCCACCCGCGTAGATCACGACGGGAGCCGCCTCCGTGATCGACACCAGCCGACGCGTGACAAGCTGGGTGGTGCGGAGTGCGTGCAACTCGCTAATCGGCGGAAACCGCAGCCGTCGCTCCGTCGCGTCGTAGACGACGTTGCGTATTGTCTGCAGCCCACTCCAGCCGTTGGCTGCGACCTGCGACGGCGTCAGCTCCTCGCGTATCCACCCCCAAACTCGTCGAGTGTTGAGCACCGCATCCCAGTACGTTGTGGCGCCATAGAAGGCGCCGTAGTCGACGACCGTCGGCCACCGCGACGAAGAGGGGGTGAAGATGTACTGTGTCGTGTTGCTTGCGTTTGCGGCGTAGCTGCCGTAGAGCACCACATCCCGCTGCAGCTCCAAGAGAGAGAGCTTCAAGTAACGCTCCCCGCCCGCCACCGTCGTGAAGAAGCTTGGGTGCTCGAAGGTGCCCAGCCTCGCGGTGAGGTTGTCGGCGTAGAGGCTGTGCGAGTAGCGGTAGTTGCTCTGAAAGGTGGGGTCCGTGGTTGCAAAGACGAGGACTTTGGCACGCGCACCACTCGCATCGGCGACGCCACCGGCAAAGGCGACCAGCCAGCGGTTCGGTGTCACCGGGTCGGCCCACCACTCCGTCGGGTCGCGGAAGTAGGAGGCGTCGACCAGACGAGGAACATCGCCCGGCACCAGGACCGGGTTGTTGGCGCTCTTCACCAGCGTAGCAAAGTCCGCCGCCCCCGTGCTGTCTGTGCCTGCACCCGCCAAGCACTGCTGCTGCGCACCACTTGAGTTCGTGCAGGTGTACAAGACAACAGGTGCGCCACGGTTGCTGCGCATAAAAACACCCGACAGCACGGCAGCGCTGTCGTACGAGGCACCGGTGCTCAAGGCAGTCGCCGGAGTGACGTGTGACCAGTGCACGTAGTCGGTGGAGGTAACGTGAAACCAGGCGATGCTCGTTGCCGTGGTGGCGGACGGGTTGTGCTGCATGTAGAGGTGCAGGATGGACGTGGAGGGGTCACGGTAGGCCGCGCTGGGCGGGCCGACCCAGTTACTAGGTGGCCGTACGTGGAAGATGGGCTCATAGGGACTCGTGGTGGTGGAGAAAGTCGGGGCTGCTGTCGTTACCAGCAGGCAGAGCTGCAGCACCACACCAAAAAGCACGGTGCGGATCATTTCTTTTCCCTATTATCAGACTGCTTTCGCACTTTTGCTTATGTCTACCAGCAAAAGTGCTTATCGATGTGGAAGTGCGTGTGTGTGTGAGTGTCTGTGTGTCGAACTAAAAATAAATAAAGGCAGACGCACTTTCATGTATGTACGCAACTTCTTTGCGCTTGGCGAACACTCGCACACACTCGTGTAGGCTGTAGAAGGGAAAACAATGAGAGACACTAGATTAAAGGCAGACCTAAAAAAAAAAAATCCTGGCTGCTGCACCTATTGAGTTTTTTTTTTTTAGACAGGCAGTGAGACGAAAAAGGTTGTAGTGAAAGGAGGATAGACCGCATTAAAAACCGCGTTATCCGTGGTGGCTAAGATAACGCGAGCTCAGCTTTTCTAAAATTCCGTTTACTGCTTTGCCAGGAAATGTCTTTGCGCACCGCAAAGTGGAAAAAGGGACACAGTTATTTTTTTTTACTACTGTCTCGGTGCAAAACGAGAGGCAACGCTCAGCACAAAAGCTTTGCTGGTCTTTAACCCCCGCAATCGGCTTTCATTTAACACACACACACATCCGCACACACACACACAAAAAAAAAAAAACACCCCCACACACACACACTTGCACGGGCTTCCTGTGCTTGATAGTCGGGCTCATCGAGCTGCACCTGCGAAACACCACCACCACCACCACCACCAACCACAACCAGGTATTACTCATCCGCATCCTCCTCATCAGACTCAGAAGCAGAATCTGATGACGACGCAGAGGAGTCCTCCTCGTCGCTGCTCTCCGCTTCATCTTCCTCCTCGGACCCGTCTTCCTCGTCTCCGGCCGACGAGGACACGCCGCGATCGCTGCCGCTCTGCTGCTCCGCCTCCGCCTTTCGACGAGCGTACATCAGCCGCAGCTCATCCAACGGAATCTCCTTCTCCTTCTCCATCGCCTCCAGCACCTCACTCAGCTTCTCGCCGCCCTTCTTCTCCTCTTTGCGCAACGTTGACTCGTCGTCGCGCACCTTTTTGGAGGGGATAAATACCTGATCGGCGTCGAAGGACAGGCCCACCTGCTCAGCGATGGTCGGGTACAACTTGCGCAGCTTCTTCGCCAGCGCGTGCCACTGCGTGCCCTTCTCGTTAAAGTCGAGGGCGTTGGACAGCATAAGGGCGACGTCGTCCTCGACCTCGCTGTCAGAGCTGTACCTCTCCTCCTCGATCTTCTGCCGGATCGTGGAGAGGTCCATCGGCTCCGCCACGACGTCGTGGTAACCCGGCACGTCGGTGGCGCTAACGGGATGGTGAAACATCGCGAGCGTGTCTGCTTCCCACAGCTTCTGCACAAAGGACAGGCACTGCTGCTTGTGGAAGCTGGAGGTGCTCCGCGCACGCTTCTCAGCTTCCATTTTTCTCAGTCCTTTCTCCCTTTTTTGCGTTGTTCGGTATCCAGTCTCATTTTCAATAACACATTAATCCACCACATTGTGCGGGAATAAAAAAAGGATAAAAAAAAGAAGAAAAGAAAAGTAAATGCAATTAGGTGACACATGCAGAGCCACTTAAAAGTTGTCTAGAGGCCACCGTGGGAGCAGGTGGAGGTACATCAGCTCACGTGTCCACCGCCACGAGGCAGTGGTGTCGTCTACAACCGGGTGCGAGACGAAGCGCGGAGGAGAGCAAGTTGAGACCTGCTGGTCGGGAAGGGGTAAGAGATCGAACGCGGTGCAAGCTGTAGGTTCGACCTGGCCAGCTCTCCACCCGCTTCACAAGTATCTTATCCTTTTATTTTGTCTGTTTGTTTTGAAGAAGAGGTGCAAGAAAATAGTTAAGAGAAAAGCAGCAGCAAAGTAAGATAAAAGAAAAATGCAATAAACAGGCATAAGGAAAAAATCGAAAAAAGAGGCAACCGTGAGGCAGAGCTGCGAATACGAGAGTCAAGAAAAAGAAAATATTAATCAAGACGTGTAACATGCAGCAGTAAAAAAAATCACACACATGCACCGTCATTGTGACGTAACTTTTTTTTTTCCCTTTTGCCTTTCTCTCGTTCCTCAGTATATGAAGACAAAAGAGTCAATTTGTGTAGGAAAAGCTTCTTCTTAGTATTCATACCTTACACGTCAACAAAACGCACTAAAAAAAAAGGAGTGCATGCGTCGCCGCTCCCACAGAACACATCTCGGTGTTGCGGGGTTTCGAGTGGTGAAGGTGCAAAGAGAAAAAAGACACACAACGAGAAAAAGAAATGCGAGCATTTGAGAAAGGGAGGAGGAGGAGAGAGAGAGAGAGAGAGAGAGGCGACGAAAAGGGAGGTCCAATGCGCTTACTATGAGGGAAGAAGAGAAAAAAAAAAGATGGCGCAAGAATATTTCCGCATTGCATTATTATCATAATGTAAACGCACTTGCCTTTTACAGATTTTTTTTGCATGCTGAGCAGCCTTTCCTACGGTCGAAGATCCACTTCAGCGTTTACTCCCTTCAAACATCACCAGAAGAAGAACTTAAATGCGACGTATGAGAGCAGACGCAACGTAGTGGTCAAAAAAAAAACCAGTAAGCAGAGGTAATGCAAACAGCTGCAGAGAAAAAAGAATAGTAACTCCATAGGATAAGCGAAAAAGAGAGCAGGAGCAAAAAAAAAGGGCAAATCCACACAAAAGCAGATAAACAAGCACGACGTCAGCACGAAGAAATGAAAAGAGAAAAAAAAAAACAATGAGCAGCAGGATGAGAAGGGCGGTAAACCGAAGAGGTAGCACGAGCGTCTCGGGAAATGGGTAAATTAACAAGCAACTCACTATCAGCTCCCCAAAAAGAGGGCAGCATCGTTGTGCGAAACGTGTGCATTGCTGGCGAGCTTGTGCGGCTACAACTTCCGACAACACCAACAGCAAGCTCGTAAGAAAAAAAATGCCGCGCATTTTTACTAATTCAATTCCAGTCTTTGAAGTAGTACACAGCGCTGTCGTTGGGGTTCGACGGTGCGGTGCCCGCATGCTGTGGCTGTGCCGGTGTCCCCGGCTCCACAAGGGCCTCCGGTGCGCGCTGGTAGTACACACCATTGCCGTATTCGTTGGCGGGCTGGGGCGGTGGTGCTGCTCCCATTGGGGTGCCGTAGGCATAGATGGCTCCGTTGGGAGAAAAGGGGTTGCCGCCCGGCACGCCCAGTGGTGCAATGGCAGGCTGCACTGCTGTTGGTGGCACCATCGCCGCCGCGTTGCTTCCCATCTGCTGCATGTCGTAGCCGCCGCCGTTCGTGGTGGTGGCGTAAGGGGGCTGCGTGGCTGACGGGTAGGTCACCTCGGCCCCCTGTGCAACCTGCTGTTGCTGCGCTTTCCGGCAGCATTGCACAATGATACACACAAGGGAAAGTACAATAATGAAACCACCAACGGAAGCGAAGATGATGCCGACTATCGTGCTTACCGACATGCCCGAGCTGCCGCCATATGACCCATACGAGTAATAGTGCCAGTGTGCGTTCTGTACCCTGCCGGTGGCAGTATCGTTCATTCCTTCAAGTGGGAGAGAAAGAGAGAAAGAGTTTATGTGTGTGTGTGTTGCGACGTCGTATCTGAAGGTGAAAATACAGAAGGGGAGGAGGAGGAGGAGGGGAAGGAGAAGGGCAAGGGAGTGAGGGGAATGATGAGGTTCGTAACACGCACAACGGTGGAGCCGCTTATCGGCTCATTCTACAGCGTTTCTTTTTTCATCGTTCATTCTTAGCGTACACAGTCGGGAATAATGCAAGAAGATAGGAAGACACAACAGCAAAAAAAGAAAAGAGAACACAAGAAAAAAGTGGAGCATGCACATAATTGTCGGAGAAAGGGAGGCATGAGGAGGAGATGCGGGCAAGAGAAAAACGAAAAAGAAGAGAAAAAAAAAAAAAAAAAAAAAAAAAAAAAAAAAAAACAAAACAATAAAAATAAATTCCTTTAGTAATTAAAAAAAAAAAAAAAACCCATTTTATTTCTCTTCCGTTTTTTTTTTTTTTAAAACCCCCCCTACAAAAATTTTCGAAAGAAAGGATGCGTTGCAGGGGGGCCCCCCCGGGGGGGGGAAAAGGGGGGAAAAAAAAAAAAAAAAAAGAGAAGAAAAAAAAAAAAAAAAAAAAAAAAAAAAAAAAATCCCCCCCCCGGGCCCCCCCCCCCCCCCCCCCCCAAAAAAAAAAAAAAAAAAAAAAAAAAAAAAAAAAAAAAAAAATGAGATGCAGTGGACAAGGAAGGAAAAACAGCAACAATAGAAAGAGAAAAGGAAAAAAAAAGAGCGGTATAACACAGGGAAAGAGAGAAGAAACAGCTGACGTGCGTTTGCTTTGTGTCTGCCGGTGCACATTCGGTGCCGCACTGCAACACCTAGGCCATGAAGGGCCTTCCTCCCTGTCAGTTCACGTTTTTGAAGCAATACACAGCGCTGTCGTTGGGGTTCGACGGTGCAGTGCCCGCATGCTGTGGCTGTGCCGGTGCCCCTTGCTCCACAAGGGCCTCCGGTGCGCGCTGGTAGTACACACCATTGCCGTATTCGTTGGCGGGCAGGGGCGGTGGTGCTGCTCCCATTGGGGTGCCGTAGGCATAGTTGGCTCCGTTGGGAGAAAAGGGGTTGCCGCCCGGCACGCCCAGTGGTGCAATGGCAGGCTGCACTGCTGTTGGTGGCACCATCGCCGCCGCGTTGCTTCCCATCTGCTGCATGTCGTAGCCGCCGCCGTTCGTGGTGGTGGCGTAAGGGGGCTGCGTGGCTGACGGGTAGGTCACCTCGGCCCCCTGTGCAACCTGCTGTTGCTGCGCTTTCCGGCAGCATTGCACAATGACACACACAAGGGAAACTACAATAATGACACCACCAACGGAAGCGAAGATGATGCCAACTATCGTGCTTACCGACATGCTCGAGCCACTACGCGAGTCGGAGTAATAGTAGTACACGTTCTGCACCGCGCCGGTGGCAGTCTCGTTCATCTGGAAGAAGAAAGGAGACAAAAGGGTTGAGTAAAGGCAACACGAAGAGAGAATACAACGTCGTATCTGAATATGAAAATACAGAAGGAAAGAAGAAAAAGGAGGGAAAGGAGAAAAGCGAGGAAGTGGGGGGAATGGTGAGATTCGTGACACGCACAACGGTGGAGCCGCTTATCGGCTCATTCTACAGCGTTTCTCATTTCATCGTTCATTCTTAGCGTACACAGTGGGGAATAATGCGAGAAGACAGGAGGACACAACAGCAAAAAAAGAAGAGAGAACAGAAATAGAAAATGGAGGATGCACAGATTTATTGAGGAAAGGGAGGCATGAGGAGGAGATGCGGGCAAGAGAAAAAATGAAAAAGAAGAAGAGGAAAAAAGAAGGAAACAAAGAAAGACACTACCACACTGGGAAGTCTGTCTTGCAATGCTTCGCGAAATCAAAGGCACGTGCTTCGGTCCCGCTGAGGCGTTGTTTCTGCTCCAATGCTCCCCTGCGTCCTTTTCGAAGAAAGGATGCGTTGCAGGGAGGGCTCCTCCTCGGGTTGTCGTGAACAACGTGTCAAGGACGTGGAGAGAGAACAGACACGATCGGCGGGGGGAAGAGACACAACAAAAGCAAGAGACAAGAAGAGAGGAGAAGAGACGTGCTTCGCGTGTGAGGCACGGGAAAAGAAGGGAACTAGCTGAAGACAGTAAGGAAACGTTTTCCGTGTTTAGTTTGACGCCGCCGTCTTCCGAGGGAAGGCTGCACACTTGCCTGCATTCCCCACCGTTGGGCATGCATTCTGTTGCTGCATGCGACTCACGCGCAACCGCAAGAAGGAAGCAACGAGCAAAAAGGAATGCGGCTGCAACGTGGTGGGCAAAGGGCGACAAAGACAAAGGCAAAGAATTAGAGCAAAATTGCAGAGTGGGAAGCGACGGAGAGAAAGTACATTAGGGTTTGCACGGTGCTCAATCGAGAAGAAACAGAAAAAATTAATGCAGTGGGCAAGGAAGAGAAGAAAACAACAAAAGAAAGAGAAAACGAAAAAAAAAAGGAGCCGTATAACACAGGGGGAGAGAGAAGAAACAGCTGACGTGCGTCTGCTTCGTGTCTGCCAGTGCACATTCGGTGCCGCACTGCAACACCAAGGCCATACAAGGCCTTCCTCCCAGTCAGCTCACTTCTTTGAAGTAGTGCACAGCGCTTCCTTCAGAGTCCGAAGTCGAGCTGCCCACGTGCTGCTGCGGTGGTACTGCAGCCATTGGGGTGCCGTAGACATAGTTGGCTCCGTTGGGAGAATAGGGGTTGCCGCCCTGCACTCCCAGTGGTGTGATGGCAGGCTGCGCTGCTGTTGGTGGCACGGCCGCCTCCGCATTGCCTCCCGTTGGCTGCATCTCGTAGGCGCCGCTGCTGGTGGTACCGTAAGGGGGCTGCGTGGTTGATGGGTTGGTCGCCTCTGCCTCCTGTGCGGCCTGCCGCCGCAGCTTCGCCTTCCGGTAGTGTTCCACAATGAGGAAGATGACGAAAGCGAGAACACAGGCCCCAGCAAAAGAGCCGAAAGCGATGCCGACAATCCTGCCGACCGCAGCCGATGGGCGGCCAGATGATCCACGGTTGGGGTGGAGGTAGTGGAAGCGGTACGCGTTCTGCACCCTGCCGGCGTCAATGCCGTTCATTTCTTCAAGCGGGGGAGAGAAAGAGAGAGGGAGAGAGAGAGAGAGAGAGTGTATGTGTGTGTGTGTGTTGCGACGTCGTATCTGAATGGGAAAATACAGAAGGGGAGGAGGGGAAGGAGAAGGGCAAGGGAGTGAGGGGAATGGTGAGGTTCGTGACACTTACAGCGGTGGAGCCGCTTATCGGCTCATTCTACAGCGTTTCTCATTTCATCGTTCATTCTTAGCGTACACAGTCGGAATAATGCAAGAAGATAGAAGGACACAACAGCAAAAAAAGAGAGAACACAAGAAAAAAATGGAGCATGCACAGATTTATCAGGGAAAGGGAGGCATGAGAAGTTGCGGGCAAGAGAAAAATGAGAAAGAAGGAAAAATAAGATAACTAAAAGAAGTCACTACCACACTGGGAAGTCTGTCGTGCAGTGCTTCGCGAAATAAAGCGCGCGTACTTCGGTCCCGCTGTGGCGTTGTTTCTGCTCCAATGCTCCCCTGCATCCTTTTCGAAGAAAGGATGCGTTGCAGGGAGGGCTCCTCCTCGGGTTGTCGTGGGCAGCGCGTCAAGGATTTGGAGAGAGAACAGACACGATCGGCGGGGGGAAGAGACACAACAAAAGCAAGAGACAAGAAGAGAGGAGAAGAAACCTGCTTCGCGTGTGAGGCACGGAAAAAGAAGGGAACTAGCTGAAGACAGTAAGGAAACGTTTTCCGTGTTTAGTTTGACGCCGCCGTCTTCCGAGGGAAGGCTGCACACTTGCCTGCATTCCCCACCGTTGGGCATGCATTCTGTTGCTGCATGCGACTCGCGCGCAACCGCAAGAGGGAAGCAACGAGCAAAAAGGAATGCGGCTGCAACGTGGTGGGCAAAGGAAGACAAAGGCAAAGAATTAGAGCACAAGAGCAGAGTGGCAAGCGACGGGGAGAAAGTACATTAGGGTTTGCACGGTGCTCAATCGACAACAGAAGAATGAGATGCAGTGGGCAGGGAAGAGAAGAAAACAACAAGAGAAAAAAAAGCGGTATAACACAGGGGGAGAGAGAAGAAACAGCTGACGTGCGTTTGCTTCGTGTCTGCCGGTGCACATTCGGTGCCGCACTGCAACACCAAGGCCATACAAGGCCTTCCTCTTTATCACTTCACTTCTTTTTAAAGCAGTGCACGGCGCTCTCGTTGGGTTTCGACGGTGCGGTGCCAGCATGCTGTGGCTGTGCCGGTGTCCCCGGCTCCACGAAGCCCTCCGGTGCGCGCTGGTAGTACACACCATTGCCGTATTCGTTGGCGGGCAGGGGCGGTGGTGCTGCTCCCATTGGGGTGCCGTAGGCATAGTTGGCTCCGTTGGGTGCATAAAAATTAGCACCCTGCACGCCCAGTGGTGCAATGGCAGGCTGCACTGCTGTTGGTGGCACCATAGATCCGTCCCCACCGTTCAAGTGCTGCATGTCGTTGCCGTAGTTGTTTGTGCCATAAGGCTGCGTGGCTGATGGGTAGGTCACCTCGGCCTCCTGTGCAACCTGCTGCTGCTTTGGTTTCCGACAGCGCCGAACAACGATGGTGACGATGCCGGCAATGATAAACAGTAAAGACACAGAGGCGAAGATGATGCCAACTATCGTGCTTACCGACATGCTCGAGCCACTACGCGAGTCGGAGTAATAGTAGTACACGTTCTGCACCGCGCCGGTGGCAGTATCGTTCATTTTGTCGAGTTGAAGAGGGAGAGAAATGAGAGTTTTTTTTTGTTTTAGTTGAGAAAGTGATCTGGACGTCACCCAAGCAGAATGCCAGATGTTTTGTGTGTGTTTGTCCAGTTGAGAAGTGCGGAGAACCGTCACTTCAGGCGTGAGACACCGTATTTGGTGCAGAGAGAGAGAGAGAGAGAGAGAGAGAGAGAGAGAGATGGGGACGCATGAGATTGACGTGAGCGTGAAGTGTTGTACTTGGCCTTGCTCGAAAAGCGATGGAGGAGAGGGCATAACAGCAACATGGGCGGTCGGTGCCAGTGCATGGTGACGAAGATGCAAGACGCATGAGGAATAAAAGAAAGTAATGGACAGAGACCGCAAGCTTTCTCTTTCTCGGCATTTTCCCCCCTTTTTTGAGTGTCAAAATTTTAGCTCGTGCCTCAGTAACGTCTTATCTTACCGCTCCTGGAAGTTTCATTAGCGCCTTCTATGAGGTACACATATGAAATTAGAGGTTTGAGTCATTCATAGCAGTCTGCACCGCAAGAGTTAAAAGGAAGATAAAAGAGAACGACGACTATCTGTGAAGGAAGGAAAGCAAGTAAGCAAGGATGCGTCACGGACGTCATCCCGTAGTGGTTAACATTCTTTAGATAAGAAAAAAAAAAGCCACCATATATTGAAGGCACTCTCTCACCTCCACCGTTCTCCCTTCAGCACTTCCCCCTTCTCACGCGTCAGGTTCCAGTACTTGCCTTTCATTGTGAGGTCGCGATAGCGGTGGAGTTGGCCACGGGCGGCGGAGTTCTCGTAGGCGTCGAAGTCGGACCCGAGGCCGCTGTTGCCGATAAAATCGAGCTGCTGATCCACGAGCGACGTCGCCACTGCCTCGCCGTAGTCGTCCGTGGCTGCAGTGCCGATGGTGTGCACGCTGGGCAGATACACGCCGTTGTGCTTGGCGCGGAAGGCACGCTCCAGCTGCGCACGCTCCTGGGACAGGCGGAACTGCCGCACTTTCTTTTCCTCGGCCTGCCGGGTGAAAACCTGATGACAGAGAAAGTGGAGGGCTGGTGCCAGCCCGGTACTGCTGTGCTGCACACCAAGCTCGATGCCGAGCGCCGCCGAGACGGGAAAGACGGGAAGGGAGACGCGCCGCTTCAGCTCCTCCAGCTTTACCCGTGTCGGGGCCCCGGTGCTGTCTTTCTCGAGGTCCATCTTGTTGGCGAAGATCATGACCACGTTCTCGCTCATGCCGGCGAGGTAGTAGTCGAGCTCCTGCATGAGCAGCTCTACTACGTCCCACGGCTGCAGCACCGCTTCGGTGCTGTTGGTGGGGACGTAGGTGTCACACATGTCAACCACCAGCGCGAGACACTTTGTCCGCTCGACGTGGCGCAGAAACTGGTGCCCGAGGCCGCGGTTCTCGTAGGCGCCTTCGATGAGGCCTGGGATGTCCGCCACGCGGCACACGTTGCCGTAGAGGTCGTGCAGCACCCCGACGTAGGGTCGCAGCGTCGTGAAGGCGTAGGGGGCGATGGTCGGCTTGCTCGTGCTGATGGCCGACAGCAGCGACGACTTGCCGGCGTTTGGGTAGCCCACGAGGCCGCAGTCGGCGATCGTTTTGAGCTCGATTTGCGCCAGCATGGTGTTGCCCGGCAGCCCCTTGGTTGACTCAATGGGGGAGTGGTGGTACTTGTTGGCGAAGGCGGCGTTGCCCTTTCCGCCCTGCCCGCCCTCCAGCAGAATCACCTCCGTGCCCGCCTCATCCAGGTCGTACTGCACCTCGTTCGTGTCGAGGTCGACCACCTGCGTCCCCACCGGCAGCTGCAGCCACAGGTCCTGCCCGCGCCGGCCGTGCGCCTCACGCGAAAAGCCGCAGCTGCCGGCTCCCGCCGTGATTTGGTTGCCCATGCTTTCCACCGCGCTGAGGTCGGTGCACGTCTTGACGCAGCGCAGCATCACATTGCCGCCGTTGCCGCCGTTGCCACCACCAGGGCCGGCGAACTCGTTGCCGTGTTCGTGGGCCATGATGCTAGCTCCGTCACCACCGGCGCCGCTGCACACGAGCACCTTGACCCGGTCAACAAAGCGGTGTTTTCCACGCCGCACACACCACGTCCGCCGAAGCATCGCTTCGGTGCGAGTGCGCCGCGTTGGTGGTTTTTGTGTCGTACCGGTCTTCTCTCCGTTGTTTTTTGCCCTTCCGCTGGGGAGAAAGGCTCCGATTGGGAGAGACTGTTCTTCACCTTCCTGCGCACCTAAACCGACAAGTCTGCAAGTGGGCAAAGGAGGTGAAGTCAAACAAAACGCGGCTTACATGCGGTGAAGAGAATATTCGGAGAATGTGTGACAGGTTTTATTTGTTTGAGTCGCTCATCATACCTCAAAATTGAAAAGCGAGAGAAGGGAGAAGACGAGGAGAAAAAAAATAAAGATGGGGTCGAAACAACGGAAGGGAAGTACACAACAACCATTGTTGAGTGTCCAAGAGAAAAAGAAGAAAACATTAAAATATGTCCAGTACTAGGAAAGACGTGAAGCACAGAGCTTTTTGTGTATTCACACACTCGGACCCGACAGCCTTGTAGTATTTGAGAGCAGACGAACACAAACACAAGTACCTGCTGAATTGGCTCGCACAGGGGCATCACAAACATCCGCTGACAAGATAAGCGAAGCATCACTAACAAACCTTAATGCCGTTGACGAGACGGGCACACACACTAGCGTACCGCACCTAAAAAAGACCTCTTTTCGATTTTTTTTTTTTGGAGTAGCTGTACCTTTTTATTAAATACCGTGGTACCGCTTTTTATTCGAAGTCGCGAAGCGACGTTTAACTCGTCAGTAACTATTAGACTCCCATTTAAAGAGAGAAAAGGCAAATGAAGTCGAGACAACAAAATAAAAACAACAAAACGGGGAGACCGACGCGGCCCACAGCAGACGGCGTGCTTTCGATCTGCCCCCCTTCCCTTCTCCACATACCGTCTCTAAAGCTTAGCATTAAAAGCAGTAAGAATGGACGACTCGCAGCAGAACCACGAATAGAAAGAGAAGTGCGGCACGCACGCACAAAAACACATACACACACACACACACACAACGAAGAGGAAAAAAAACCGCTGTGGTACGTGGGTCTTGTCACCTCTCCCCCTTTCTCTTCACTTACAGATAGAGTGAGGAGGCAAAAACGATGTCGCGCTTGATAAGCTGGATGCCCTTCAGGAACTTGTCGTGCAGCTCGATGCTGCCGATGGCTGGCGAGCGGGCGGCGGAGGCGAGTTGACGCAGCATCTCCTCCAGCCGGCGCATCATGCGCACAATCTCACCCTCGTAGGCGTTTGTCTTGCTCACCAGATCAACAAACTTGGCTCCCTTTGCCCACAGGTAGGTTACTTCCATCAGCGACGGCAGCACCTTCTCCACCGAGGTGTTCTCCTGCATGAGGCCGCTCTCGGCGCTGACGGTGGCGATGCGGGTGACAATCTCGTTGAGGTCCTTCAGCGGCTGCTCAAACTCCTGCGGCAGCGAGAAGCCGTCGGGGGTGCGGTGCACGTTCACGAGGCAGGAGAGCAGCGCAACAATCATCTCCGTCTCCATCGAGTTCAGCACGCCCTTGAAGAGCAGTTCCGTCAGCAGAATCTCGTTCTCGTCGGTGGTGGTGATCTCACACGCCACACGCGCCTTGCGCAGGATAATGTTGTCCTTGTCGATGTAGTCGAGGCGGCGCAGCACACGCATCATCTGCTTCAGCTCCTCGGAGAAGACAGCCTTGCTCATGCCTGCCAGCTCGGCGCGCACCTCCTCCAGCTGCGCCTCCAGCCCGGCCTTCTGCTTGTACTGTGCAAACTCCTCCTGCAGCGCCGGCGTCGGCGACTGCACGAGGATGTTGTTCTCCAGCTGCTTCTCTAGATTCGCCACCTGCGTCTGCAACTTCACGAGCTGCGCGTCCTCGGCACCCATCTGCGCTGCCGACAGCAGCGGCACGTTGCCGGCGAACTCGCGCTGGAGACGGGACAGAATCTGGACAATCTGCGCGCGGCCCTGCTCCGCGTCGGGTTGCGCCGGCAGGTTCGTCTTGAGGGTCGAGAGACTCGCCACGTCGGCAAAGTCGAAGGTGACGACGTAGAGGTCTGCCTTCTCTGATGTGTACTCGGCAACGGGGCAGGGCGTCAGGGCGGCGGGGTTCGACACGTCCGCCTTCATGCAGATGACGGAGACGGTGATGGAGAAGGAGCTCGGGTCGCTGAAGTCGGGGCTCGCGCCTTTGGCGGCGAAGGCGCGGCAGATGCCCCAGCCAAAGTCCACCTGATCGGACGCGCGGATGATGTGCACGAAGCGGCCCGACTGCACCCAGTTCTTGAGGAAGCGGGGCTGCCGAAGAATGGTGTCCACTTCGGCCTTCTTCTTGGCGATCATGTCCTCGCAGATGGAGTACTGGCGAAAGGCGCTCTCGTGCTCGACGCTGATCGCGTCGATCGAGCGGCGCAGCGCCACGCTCTTCTCCTCCAACGCCGGCTTGTCGCGCAGACGCTGGAACTGCGAGAAGCTGCGCTTCATCATGAATTCGGGGTCGACGTCCTCGACGCGCAGCAGGTTCAGCACCATGTTGTAGGTCAGGTGGAAGCTGCTGAGCAGCACATCAGCACCGCCGCCGGTCAACTGCTTCAGCGTGTCCGGCTCGACCGCCTCGTCCACCATCGCAATGACGACACCGACGCGATCAAGACCACGGCGACCGGCACGCCCGGACATTTGGATGTACTCGCCGCCCGTCAGGTAGCGGTTCTTCTCGCCGTCGAACTTCTTCACCGAGGTGAAGACGACGGTGCGGGCGGGCATGTTCAGACCCATCGAGAACGTCTCGGTCGAGAAGAGCACCTTGACGAGGCCAGCCTGGAAGAGAATTTCGACCACCTCCTTCAGAATGGGCAGCAGCCCGGAGTGGTGGATGCCGACGCCACGCTTCAGCAGAGGGAGGAGGTGTTCGATGGCCGGCAGCTTGCGGTCCTCCTCGGCGAGCGACTCCATCGCGTTGTTGAACACCTCCGTCACGAGCGCGTCCTCCTCGGTGTTGTTGAAGTTGAGGCGCGAGAGGGCGAGGGCGTTGCGCTCGCACTCCGCCTTGGCAAAGGAGAAGACGATGACAGGGTACATGTTGCGGTCCATCACCAGCTTCACAATCTCCATCATCGACTGCGACGACCCACCGCGGCTGCGGCCACCGTTCTTTTGGTTGCCTCCGCGCGCACCACTGCCCCCAGCTGCCGCGCCACCTGCACCACCACCACTAGCGCCACTGCTCGCACCGTTCGCGCTGCTCTCCACCCCCATCGACGTCATCGCCTTGCCGAAGTTGTCGTCGCGGAACTTGCCCTTCTCGTCCACGATCAGGAAGATGCCGTCGGCACCCGCCGGGTAGAGGTAGTGCTGCAGCGGCACCGGTCGGTAGTCGGTGTGAATCACGTGCACCTTTGTCGTCGGGTGGATGCTCTCCACCCAGTCGGCGAACTCCCGCGCGTTGGGGATGGTGGCGGAGAGGAAGACGTACTGGCAGCCCTCGGGCAGCAGGCTGATTGTCTCCTCCCAGACCACGCCACGGGACTTGTCGCGCATGTAGTGCACCTCATCGAAGACGACGCAGCCGACCTCGCGCAGCATCTCGGTGCCGCGGTAGAGCATGCTGCGCAGAATCTCGGTTGTCATGACGAGACAGTCCGAGTCGGACTTGATTGTCGTGTCGCCCGTCATGAGGCCGACGGAGTCAAACTTCTCGGAGAACTCGCGGAACTTTTGGTTGCTGAGGGCCTTGATGGGGGAGGTGTAGATGACCCGCTTCTTCTCCCGCAGCGCCTTCGCGATGGCGTAGAGGGCGACGGTGGTCTTACCAGCTGAGGTGTGCGCAGACACGAGAACGCTGTCGCCGTCCTCAAGGGCGTCGATACTCGCCTTCTGGAAGGTGTCGAGTTCGTAGGGGAAGCGGATCGCCGGATCCGCCTCACGCCGCACTCGCTTCGCCGCCGGCTCTCCCTCTCGCGCGTCAGCCATCTCGCACAGATTGGAAGAGAGTGTGTGGTGCGCTACTAGAAAAAAAAAAGATAAGAGAACAAGACTGAAGTCACAATCCAAAAGCACACGCACGGTAGAAAGAGCGGCGTGCCTTTTTTTTTTTTACTGACGTTAAGTAGTGGAGAGGAAAAAAAATGAAAGAGAGGAATGAAAAACCGAAGATGGAGAACAAAACGAAGTTAAGGAGGGATTTAAAGCGAAGAAACGGTTGAGACGCCGCACACGCGGAGACATAGACCAAAACGCGCAACAGAAAGCTTTTTTTTCCTCCTCATTTTATGGAAAGCAGGTGCTTCTTGCTGAAGCGTGGTGGCGTCCGAAAATTCTAAGAGCCTTTTTTATTCTTAGTCTCTTTTTTTTTTTTGAGATACCCAAACTCCGCTGCTACGGGGAGGAAATGAAGGACATGAGTTTTCCAGCAGGCAGGCAACGACGCTCGAGCAAAGTTCAAACAAATGTGATAAAGGCGCACGGCAGCGGGGGAAAGCAACAACCAGCTACAAGGGAAAGTGATCAAATTAAGGCACGAGGACGCACCACGCAACGGGACACCGAGACTCCTCCGCGGCCCTCTTTTAGGACAGGAACAGGGAACCCAGAAAAAAAAAAGTAAAAAGACAGCGACACCTGCTTCTGTTGTGCAAGACCGCCTCCACTCTCTACAAAACGCATTCGATTGCTCGCTTCAACGTGTCTAATGAGCAGCCAGGCTCCAACTTGCGCACCGGGACCCCGCCGCGGTCACACAGGTACTTCGTGTAGTTCCACACCGGCGCGCCTTGCTGCGCGCGCAGCATCTGGAAGAGCGGGTCCGCCTGTGGGCCCTTCACGTTGATTTTGTCGAACACGGGAAAGAGCACCGGCCGCTCCTGCCGCCACTGCGCGATCTCGGCGTTGCTGAGCGGCTCCTGGTTTGCGAACTGCGAGCAGGGAAAGCCAAGCACGGTGAACTTGCGGCTGCCGTACGTCTGCTGCACCTCGTTCAGCATCTCGAGGTTTGCCGTCGTAAAGCTGCACCGCGAGGCCACGTTGACGATTAGCGTCACGCAGCCGGTGTAGCGCTGCAGCAGGATCGTCTTGCCCTCCTGTGCGGCGCTGTAGGCAAAGATAGATGTCATACCGGCCTCTGCCGTCTCTTCTGCGAGGCGGCTGCTGCTCTTTGCTATTATCTCTCTCTTCTGGAAAATAAGGGAGGGCCACGCACCCCAGCTGAATAGTACCAAATGCACAAGGAGAAGATGGACAATGGGGTGGGGGAAAAAACCAAGCGTAATCAGATAGAAGAGGACCCCTCACCGGCCAAGCACGCAGACGCTCATGTAACGCAGCGGCAGCGAAAAAAGAGAGCCGTGTCCGCACTCGCTGACGAGGCAAGGAGCACAACACCGCAAGAGAAATAGAGGCAGAGGGGAGGGTAAGAACGAAAGCAACAGAAGTAAACTAAGAAGGGAAAAAGTGAAATCTATTTTTTTCCTTTGTTTACCGTAGGGTACAATTGCAGTGGCTCTAAAAGAGCATGAGTCGCAAGGAATAAGAAGATAGAGCATCACTCTTCAGTGAAAGCAGCACTGGTAACGGGGAAAGAAAAAAAAAACCATCGTGTGCCTTGACACCTCGGTGACGCACTTCCCATTCCCTTTCTACAGGGAGAAGTATTTATGGCAGAGTAGAGGCCATGTGCTTTCTGCTTCATGTATTTTCAATTAGATGCATTGGGGAGTTTATAGCTCACCGATTGCCCTTACTCGATTATGCGTTCCCACTAAGCGAGTGGAGAGAAAAAAAAGTAATTACGAAAAGACACCGCTGGACATTCGCGTCTGCCAGTTTTCACATTCGACCCACAACACAGCCACACGAAGAGAAAGGATGAATGAACCCGGCAGAAAAACAGAGGACAAGCAGAGAAGCCCTTTCGCTATTTTTTAAAATTAACCGCCTCACGGGCCGGGAAAAAAAAACCTCCTTTGCTTGATTGTCACAAGACGCCGGGAGAGAAGATGGCGACACTGCTTGATCAGCTCTGGAGGGCCAAGATCTGGGTGGCGTGCTCCACCAGCGCACCTCGCACCGTGCCCTTAAACAGCTCCGTTGCACTTTGCTCAGCCGCCTTCAGCAGGCGAATGGCCGCCTCGGGCGGCAGACGCGAGGTCGTCTCGAGCCAGATGATGTTGCGGGTATCGTGGCCGGTAAAGGCCGCGGCGATCACCGGGCACTGCGAGCGCAGCTCCTCGTTGGTGAGATCCACCAGCACGTGCTCATCCAGCAGGCCTACGTTGGTGCAGCACACGGCGTCCCGCATCGCCACGTTGGCGTCGACGAGGGCGAGACAGGCGGCATTAATGCACGCGATCTTCTCATTCCCGTCCTGCTGCAGCACCTCTAGGTAGATGTGAATCTGCGAGTTGGGGTATTGCGGGAGCAGCACGACGGAGCGGGCCACCTGCACCACGGCGGCGCTGATGTCCTCGGAGAGACGCCCGCGACGCTGCGGGTTGCGCCGCACCTCTCCGGCAAAGGCGGCCACCGCCACCTCACACGTAATGATGACCTCGTCGTGCTTCGCCTCCTGCCTGTGGACGGACTCGCGGGGGCCAAAGACGGAGGCGCACACTTTGGAGCGGCCGAGGGTGATGTCGCAGCTGCCGTCGCAGCCGGAGAGGGTGCTGAAGGCAATGTCCATTCTGCGTGCCTCGAGGGGCCGGCGACCGTCGAGCCGCAGCCCGGCGGGACTCACGTACTCCTTCTGTCGCGACATGTGTGAGCCTCCAGATAGGAGAAGTACTCTGGGTACGTGTTCTGCTCTGTTCTGAGGAAGGGTGAAAGAGAGAGTGTGTGTGTTGCGTAGGCGGTGTTGTGTGGAACCGCCGCTCATTCGCACAGAGAAGTTTCGGTGATATTCAAAGAAAACGAGGGGAAGTGGAGGGAACCAATGCAGTCATTTTAGCAACCAGAGCATCCGAGCACGCTAGCAGTCATAACAAGGTGTGTTTCTTTCTTTTTTGTTGGTTGACATGTCGAACGGAGCGAACGGGGCACAGAGGCTGAGTACAGCACCGAATCCCACTTTCGCTTCATTGGAACGGGCTTCTTGTCTTCATGATACTAGGTCATCGTTATCAAAAAAAAAAAAAGAAGTAGCAGGTAAAAAGCGGTGCAGGCTAAGAAGAACAGCCCCTTTTTTTCTCAAACTCCTCACAAAGTAAACAAAAAGCTAAAGGTGTTTTGTGCGCTAAGTGGAGCGGAAGAGCGGCGGCGGCGCGTCGACGCACCTGAGAGCTGCTTTGCCTACTCTGTCTCCGCAGAGATTCCCGGCAGATCGTACACCTCTGCGATGGTGCACTGCCGCTGGAGTGCGATGAGGTGCATCAGCGAGTGGGCGAGGTCCCTCGCGTCGTTGTAGCGGTGCAGCAGCTCCACCATCGGCATGGCAGTAAGTTTGGCCCGCATCACGCTGACCTCCTGCACACTGGCGGCGTCGCTCTTGCAAGCGTCCATGCTTCCCTTTTCGGCACAAACGCAACCAACCTTTTCTTGGCGAAGGCAAAAGGAGCCACTACCACCGCTCGCTTTTTCTGTTTTTTTTTTTGTTTCAGTGCCGGAAAAGGGAAAGGAGCCTGCGTTTTCAAATGAGAGTAAATGAGAGGAGAGAGAGAGACAATGAGAAGGTGTGTTCGGCAATCGCCGACAAATTGCTGCAGGGAATCCCGCGTGCACTGCCATCCAGACGTGGACGTCTCTGACCCGCTACTAGACACAAGAAATTGTATTACATCGCCTCTGCTCGCCGCTTTAACGAAGACACGAGGAAGCACTTCTTTCGTTGCGTCGACAAGCTTCGCTGTCTGGCAGAGGTGCATCAGCGCACTGGTGTAATTCTTTCCTACTTTTTTCCTGGACGAAGAGCACATCAGTAAAGCTTTGCGCGGAAAAAAAAATTGCGCACGAACGCACAAAACGAAGTGAACTGTACGCTATAAATCTCTTGTTGTGAGATGTTTCCCCCTTTTTTTGCTTTTTTTTTTATGGGTCAGCAAAACTCGACGATAGAGAAAAAAATTTGTTCTTATATTCCTTTCCTTTGAAGAAAAGAGCGAAATGGAAGCAAACGGGATGCATTGGGGGGGGGGGGGAAAGAAAAAAGGAGGGGGGGAAAAAAAAAAAAAAAAAAAAAAAAAAAAAAAAAAAAAAAAAAAAAAAAAAAAAAAAAAAAAACTTTTTTTTTTTTTTTTTTTTTTAAAAAAAAAAAAAAAAAAACAGTGGGGCCACCTCCACCCCCCCCCTGAAAAAAAAAAAAAAAAAAAAAAAAAAAAAAAAAAAAAAAAAAAAAAAAAGAAGAAGGGAAGAAAAAAAAAAAAAAAAAAAAAAAAAAAAAAAAAAAAAAAAAAAAAAAAAAAAAAAAAAAAAAAAAAAAAAAAAAAAAAAAAAAAAAAAAAAAAAAAAAAAAAAAAAAAACAACAACAAAAAAAAAAAAAAAAAAAAAAAAAAAAAAAAAAAAAAAGCAGAGAAGAGAAAAAAGCGGCACACAACAGAACAAAAAAACAAAAACACAGCAAACAAAAAAAAAAAAAACAAAAAAGAAAAAAAAAAAAAAAAAACGCACTGGAAGGCGATGGTGATGGGCGGCTTCGACCACAGCGTCTCCATGTCCTCGGTGGGGGCAATCTGGCGCACCTCGGCGTAGAAGGGAATCTCCTCCCCGCTGCGCATCTGCGGCAGCTTCCACACAATGCCGTGGCTCACCGCGTCGTAGGTGGCCTTGCCATGAGGAACCTTGATATTGGCCGCGGCGGTGTTATCCGGGCACGGCACCGTCACTACCACCTCCGTCACGACCTGACCGGCGGGGGCCTCGGACTTCAGCGTAAACTCTAGCTGCGTTCGCGTCCGCGAGATCTCCTTCGCCGCGGCACCCACCACTTTCATCGGCGGCTGCACGTTGACGCTAGAGCGGTAGGTCATCAGGGTGAACTTGCCGTCTGGCGGCACAAAGATGAGGCGACGCTCCTCCTCGCCCTCGGCGTTGAGGCGGACGCAGTTGTGGAAGGAGATGTCGGAGAGCGGGACCAGCTCCTCGGTGCCGTCCGGCGGGTTTGCCTCGCCACGGCGGAGGTTCATCACCTTCGCGTTCCAGTGCAGCTCGCACTCTGGCATGCCGGAGAGGAAGCTGCTCATCACGACACGCCCCGAGACGTTGCTCTCGAGAATCTCACCGGTCTGGGCAAGGAGGAGGTTGACGTCCTCGAAGACGTCGATGAAGATCTCGTTCATTTGATACAGAATCCCCTCCACACGCCACGGTGTCACACCGGTGAGCCTATCCACAATGCGCTCCGACTCCGCCGTGTTCTTGAGCACCGGCGCCACAACACCCTCGCTCGTGACGAAGTCCGTGAGAGCTTCCATGTCGGTAAGGATGGGGTAGCCAAAGTCCATCGACTCGTCGATGATGCTCTGCAAAGCCACGAAGTTGTTTTTGATCGCCTTCTCGTCCAGGTTCTCGTAGTAGGCATGGATGTACTGCAGCAGGCGGACGCCGTACTGGAGACACGCGAGGCAGTCAACGTTCGAGTTCGACACCATCACCACGTACAGGTCGGTCAGCTTCAGGTGGATAAAGCAGGTGCGGTTGACAAAGTTCACCGGGCAGCGATCCACCAGCTTTGACGAGATGAGGTCATTGCGGAAGGTCTCCGCCAGGGTGCGCACGTTGAAGCCCGTGCGAAAGGAGCGCGAGAGCACCACGTCGCCGCGCGAGTTCAGAAACATCAAAACCGATATCATTTTTGACTGCACCGTTGGTTTCCCAGGTTCGCAGACTATTTGAGGAAAGGAGAGGTAGAGAGAGTAGCAGGGGAATGGGCACACAAGAAAAGAATCCAGTCGAGAAGAGCAGTCATCTCTTTTTAGTACGACTTTCCGCCGCAAGTGTGCACGTGTCCTCATTCCGCTTCACGTGAGGGGTATAACTGCCTCGCTGCACACAGGAAAACAAAAGCAGCACGAAGGTTGCGCACGGCCAAAGATAGCTTTTTTTTTTTCGCCAAACAGCAGCAAACAAAAATTGACAGGCTTGTGTGAAATGCGCAACTGGCACTTTTTAAAACATCGTTTTTTCTTTTCCAAAAAGCGATACGCCTCGCAGAAACGCGTGCACCAAAGCAAGCAGCTTACGAACAACAACAATAAAAAGACAGGGGACCAAGAAGGGTCCGCAGCAGCTGAGACACTATTGCTTAATTCCGGGGCGTTGCAGTGACTACTCCTTCCCATGCGTTCCCTCAGCAGCTTGGGCAACCTCCGCGATGTGTTTCTTGTACTCCGCCTGCACTTCACGCTTGCGCTTGCGCCGCTCCAGAGCCTTCTTGTCTCGATCCTCGTCGTACACCGACACACGTAAGATGCGGTCCTTGCTGAGCGAGTACTCGTCCAACGCCCCAACGGCGTTGTTGGCCGCCTCGCACTGCTCGTACACGATGATGGCGCAGCCCTTCGTGATGGACGAGGTGCCCACTCGAATCTGCTGAATCCCACCGTAGGCACCGAAGAGCGAGTAAAGGTATTCCCCAGTGCACTGCTTAGTGGGGATGCCCGTTACGAGCAAGATCCGTTCGTCGGGCATCACGCTGGGCCGCTATTCGTAAATGTATGTGTGTGTTTGTGTGTGTTAAAGGCACCGCACTGAGGGATGAAGCGATACAGCGGTCATTTTTTTTTCCCCGCAAAAAACGATGCCGCGGAGAGTAAGAAGGTAGATGCAAAGGAGAGGCAGGGGAAAGTTGAGATGCCGTCGAGCATACCCAGCAAAGAAGCGCATGTGCGGCAACTGACAATAAGTCTTTGCCTCACTCTCTAAAGGACTGAGGCCGAGAGTAGCTATTGTCCACCGCTGCGGGCGGCAAACACCAGGCTGGAAAAGCAGCTTGTCGATTTCTCAACACATCACAGCAACAAAGAGGGCAAAGTATGCATGTTTTCGCCAGAGCACCTCATCAGCACCCCTGAAAATGCCAGCTGACAAGAATTGACAAAAAGCACAGTGGAGAACAGGTGAGAGAAAATAATAACAAAGAATCACGCAGCAACAGAGAGAGAGAGAGAGAGAGAGGGAGCAAGCATAAGAGAAAGGCTAGCGAAGGAAAAGGGTGGCTATGAACGGCAAATTCTACGTTTCACGAAAAAATAAAAGCTCTTGAAACTGTAAATATTGCGCCTTTTTTTTTTCTCACGTATGAGTGGCACAGAGCCACTGTGCGTGTGCCATGCTCCACACGTATTCCCTTCTCCCCCTTCGGAAACCAAGTCGCAGGACAAAAACGGTGCGCTCACCATCTCAACTCGAACATCATCCCCCTAAATGTGGCGACACAGACAATTCATGGCTCTGGCAACACAACGGAAGCAACAAGCATATGACGAATCAGCATTGCCGATCTTGCTTCTACAATAAAAATCGCCTTGTGGGTTCTCAACCAGGCCTCATTCAAGGTCAACTGCCAGCGCTGCGACCGAGGGGACACACAAGACGTTGCTGCCGACCACCCCATCACCGCCGACAAGAACTAGAGTGTTGATGACACGCTTCAGAAAGGACACCTGCGCGGCGTCGCTGGTGACAAGTAGGCTAGGGTCGATTTGCCGCGTAAACGCCTCGTAGCCCTTTTCTGTGGTGCAAAAGAGAACGCGGTGACGCTCGATGCCGTCGATGCTCTTCACGGCGTCGAGAACGTGCTTCTTGTCCTCTGCGCGCTCGATGCGGCACATCAGATACACCTCCGAGGAGAAGGCGTAAAACTGCAGGATGCTGAGCGCCTTGCCATCAGCCTTCCAACCCTGTCCGTCGTACAGCACCTCCCACGCAAAGCAGATTTTTTTTCCTACAAAGCTTTTGCTCTTGATGCGCTGCAGAACGTCGGTCGACTCGCCTTCGCTCTTGGGAGCGTTGAGTGGCCGTCTCGTGGAAGCGGGCGGCCGCGCTGATGAGCCCTTGCGGCGGCAGAAGATATACAGCGTGACGGCGCCCACCACAATGGCTACTAACGCAGTGGTCGAAACGGGCAGACGCTCGGTGACCTCGTCCAAAAGAGTGCGGCGAACGACGCGGCCCATCTTTTTATTTTTTTTGTGTGTGTGTTGCAAAGGCAAGAAGCTTTTCGCAGTGAAGAATAAGTGAAAGGGAAAATGAAAAGCACGTAGATGTACGAGCTGCCTAAATAATTGAAGGCGACCGAGATTGAACCTTCTCAAAGTTTGATAGGGTCGAGAGCAGCTATTTTCCAACACACGCAAATGTGAGCAGGGTAGAGGAGACAATTAAGGAGAAAAAGAGAAGGAGAGAGCGAAAAGTGCATAAGCTTGTAGTTAAACAAAAAGAAGAAAGAAAGTTTGTTTCCTGTATTACTTTCTATTTATTCCTAACTTTTTAGCGGCCAGGTTGTGAAGTGAGTAAATAATAATAAAAAAAAGCACATGGAAGCGCTGCTCCACAAGATGTAGAATCGCCAACGTTTGTCGTAGAGCATAGCAGAGAGAGCTATGAAACGCAATGGTCGATAAAAGCGAGCTGCGACGTAATGAAGCGATAAGAACTAGCATTGTCACTAAGTCAGCTGTCGTTCTGTCTCATTCAGCGCTAAATACGAGCAGTGCTTCACTCCACCAGGTGCCTGCTGTGGCTTTTAAAAGCAGATGTTTTTTTCCGTTCATCTTGTTGTTAGTGAATCTGTACTTTGATAGGATTCCACACAGGAGAAGAATTTGAATATAGTTTTTTTTTTTCGGCGTGACGGCATTGAATTGCCAGCTCATGTACAGTAAAAGTAGCAGTTAGACGACTCACCACGAACCAGAAATCCTTTTTCGATCAGCGCCTCCAGTCGGTGCTTAATGTCTGCTTTTGTGGGTGAGTAAATATCCCGGAGCTCTTCCTCAACGGCGGTGCAGAGGTTTTCGTGACTGACACACTGGTGCTCTTTTAGTAGCTTCACAATTGTGGCATCTAAACTCATCGTCCGCATCCCCTCTATTCCTCTGCGCAACGCGCCAGCGCCGCCACTTGCCTCACCGGCGCTCTTCTGCGCCGACGCGGTGACCTTCACCTTCGGCTTGGTGGAGTAGAACTTCGTGTTGAAGCGAAAGTTGTTGCCACTGTGCACCGCAAGGCCGATGTTGCACAGGGTGTTGAACTGAGCAAGCACCTCGTCGTTTCCAAGAGCGCTTGTTTGCGCCAAAGCCGCGACATTGATATCCCCATCCGAGTTCAGAGCGAGAATGCTGTTAACAAAATGCGTGTGCGCGGAAACCGAGTACAGCCTGTCTCCATGCCTCAGCTGAAATACAACAGAACCAAGGCTCATTTGGAAGAGGAGCTTTCGGCCGTTGTGTCGGCGGCGGTAGTGCTCGTGGAAAACTTGCTTGCACCTATCCATGCTTCCCGGAACATTCAAGGGGATATTTGTGTACTGCGGCCAGAGACCGCTTGTGAGCACAAGGACGTCAAACTCTAACGGCAGCGCATGCTTGCGCAACGTCATTTCTGTCGCAAGCTTCTGCTGTGCCGCGGTTGCGCTGCGGATGTCCTCCACCATCTTCTGAAACCGATTCACGACGCTGGTGCCGTAAATGCTAGAAAGGCAGTCGATAAAATAGCACTCCATCTCAATCGCGTGCGGCTTTGCGTGAATGAGTCGTGCCGCCAAATGGCTTCGAAACGCCGCCTCGAATGGCTCCAAATCTGGGGTGAGCTGCAAAATCGCAAGGACGTTGTTTCCTATTGGTTCCATCGTCTCGGCTCGGTTTTGGCGAATTGCAACATCGTAGTAGAGAGAAAGCACCTCCATAAAACGCGTGCTGCTTCCCAGAACGTTGCGGACGACACGCAGAAATGGCGTTTGAGAGTGGCCTTCTTCTACAGGCAGCAAACTATCGAGCTCTTTCACTTTTGCGATGAGATGCAGCATATCGTCCACAGCACTGAAGGGAAACGTGTTGGCGCTGCGGCTAGCCATAATTTCTTCACCCCGCTCTTTCACAGCGCGCACAATAACGTCGACCACATCTTTTTCTCGGCGCATTGCACAAAACACCTGCACATAAACAGAGATGCTCTCCGTATCCCACGCAGAGGCGTAGCGCACGAGGCCGGAGGCACCAAGCAGCACCTGTCGCATGTATGTCACGTCGCTCAAAATGAGAGATGTGTAGAGCGCATTGGTCAGCTTGTCGAGCACAATGTAAAAGAAGGTGTCGGTGTACCGATCGCGCTCGGCAACTACGGTGCTCTGCACCCAGCGCAGATATTCGCACGGTTCAAGCTGCTGTTTATGCTTTTCGCCCATAGGAAAGTACCTTTCGACTTTGGCTTCCACAAACGGAACCTCCATGCAGCACGCAAAGTACTTCCCTCCCTCCGCCGTGTACAGCTCCTGGCCAAGGTCGCGAACAATCGCCTCGGCCGTCGCGGTCTCTGTCGATTGCTTGATGGAATCAATCAAGCACGCGGAGACTTCTGGGTTGCCTAGCGTGAGAGTGCAGAATATTCGCTCGCCCGCTTGCTCGATCGAGGAATGATGGTAGGCATACATGTAATTTTTGTCAAAGTAGAGAAGAATGTTGCTAATTTGGCCTACAGAGTCGTTGTACTCCTGCCACTCACGCAGAAAATCTGCAGCGAAAACGCTTGCGCTCTTGGTTCGGGCGAGAATCGTGCCCACTTGCGACCGAAACTGCTCCTCCAGTTGCTCGAGAATAAGATTGCCACATTGTGCCTGGCACAGCTGGAAAACGGAGTGGTGAATGCGCTGAAAAGAATGGCGTGAAAGCTCCTTGTTGAAAATGCAACGCACTGTCTCCTCGACGATGGACCACTTTTCTGCAAAGCTGGACCAATCCGCCACGCGCTTCCGATTAAAAATAGCAGTCGACATGGCGATCACTCAGTACAATACGAGTAAATTTTCTACCTTCTACCGTTTTTTTTTTTTTGGGTTGTGTAAGGGAAAGGAAACAAAGAAAAGATAAGAAGCGAATTAATAATTGTAATAAAATTAAGTTTTAGAGAGATTGTGGGAGAAAGAGCGTTGCATTGAAGATATCTGGAAAAAAAAGAAAAGGAGGATCATTTCTTTTCAGCATTACCACATCTACGTGATTAAATTGAATGTACCAGCAACAAGTCAATCCAAATAAATAGAGTGCTGCTAATTTGACGAATGTGGCAACAAAGCAGCACTTTCTCGTCTGTAGACTTTTGCGACAGACAGCAATAAACTTCGTTGCACATAAGAGATAAAAAATAAAACTGCGCGGTAGCACCGCAGCGCGCGCTCAGCTTTTTGAATAGCAAAAGCTAGTTTTCTTTTTTTGTGCAGCACCGCACTTTAACGACCAAAAATTCAGCCTTTTATTTTCCGAACCGTCACGGCATGACGGAGCAAAGAAACAAAGTGATGGTTGCAACTTCGTTCCTTTATTCATTGGTGTGCTTTTCACCCCAAATCACTCTTTTTCTTTTTGCTGTGTGCAGTTTAACAATTAACAGAGGCGACCAACAACGGAGAACTCCATTGCGCCAAAAGTAGGAATTAATAGAAAAAAAAGGCCTTTAATTGAATTTACGCCTCATTTTAATCCGAGTCCCTCGCCAACAAAGAGAAAAAAGTGTAAAACATCCCATTTTTTTTTCACGCCGCGGACAAATAGAAGAGCCTTCAGTGGAGCAACTACTAGCCGTACATTTTCCTAAAATCAAATCTCTCCCCAAACTCCTAGCCAATAAAAACACAAAAACAACACAAAAAAAAATGGTGCTTAACATCCATGTGTGCCTTTCCAAACGTGTTTGTACAATGATAAATGCGTTCACTTGAAAACACTAGATTTTGTCGGACAGTAACGCCGCCGCCATACATGAGCGCGAATAATCTCGTGACAGTCTCAACAGCAAACATAACTTGGAAAAAGACAAAAAGGCTTTTTTGTATTAAATGCAGTGTATTTGTGTAGCGTTCAGGAAACACGACGACGGATGCGTGCACAAGAAAAAAAAATAAGCGCCACAAATATTATTAGCTCGACGACTTCTTCACCGGGCGGTAAACGCCGACGACTACGGCGTGGTCGCGCTCAAACGGCTCCAGCGACACCTGCTCGAGTGGCTTCAGCTTGTCCTTCTTCAGCTTGTTCAGCTCCGAAGCAATCACCACTGGCGCCTCCAGCGTCGAGTCGATGCAGTTCGCCTTGATGGAAATCACGTAGTGGCCGCCGTTCTGCAGAAACGCCTGTGCGTTCAAAGCGAGAATACGGGCCTGATCGGGCTGTGCCACATCCATGAAAATGCACTCTACCATCGGCACCAGCATGCGGTACTTCATCGGGTAGCGAGCATCCTCGATGATCGGCACAATGTTCGGGCGGCGCTTCGACATCTCGACTAAATCGCGACCGACACGGTGCGAGAACTCGACCGCGTACACCATACCCTCCGGCCCGACAAGGTCGCTCACATGGCTAACAGTCGTACCCGTGGCACCACCGAGGTACAGCACTTTAGAGCCTGGACCCATGTGGATGCTGCTCACACCGGCGTAAATGGCGGACGCCAGCTTCGAGCGGTAGGGGTTCCAGAGGCGGTACTCCTTCTTTTCATCGCCGCCCTGGGTCCCGCCAAGCTCGATGCGCTTCTCGCCATACACGGAAATGCCGGGCACCATGTTGAGCGTGCAGAGAGAATCCGCCTTACCCTTCGAGATGAACACGCCGGGGTGCAGCATGTGGGGCTCAACGATGACCTTGGCACCCGCGCCACCGCCGCGGCCGCCACGACTACCGCCACGGCCACCGCGGCCACCACGATCACCACCGCGACCACCACCGCGACCGCCAAAGCCGCCGCGACCACCGCGGTCACCGCCACGGCCACCACGGAACCCGCCGCGATCGCCGCCACGACCACCACCGCGTCCAAAACCTCCGCGCATTTTTCTTGAAAGAGGGGTATTCTTGGAGTTTTTTTTTTTGCTGTGCGTTATCAATACAGGTTATAGTCGTTTGTATGCCAGATTGTTGGAGGTGAATGAGCATATAATGCAAAACACGTGTTTGCAGAAC
The DNA here is from genome assembly GCA_030078075.1 of Crithidia sp. LVH-60A. NCBI lineage: Eukaryota > Euglenozoa > Kinetoplastea > Trypanosomatida > Trypanosomatidae > Crithidia > Crithidia sp. LVH-60A. The sequence continues at coordinate 854,140 of CP119668.1, forward strand.
AATTAAGAGAGAAGAAAGAGATGAAGAGACATTTGTGAGAGAGCATATTGAGAGAGTTAAGAATTATTGCAAAAGCGGAAAAGCGCGGTTAATTGCGGAGACGAGGCAAGCACAGATGCCAGTTATATTCTTTTTTTGCATTGAAAACAAATGCCGGAACACATTTGTTTGCACTGATGTACATGCATAATTACATTTATTTTTTGTAGTAGCAGGACGACGGTCGTTGTGCGCAGCGAAACAGGCGTGAAAGACAAGTATTTCAAAGCAGTGCTACGAACACAAGCCTTAAATGCTTATCCTCTGGTGTGGGAGAAAAATTCTTCCTTTTGAAGCTAAAAAAAAAAACAGAATGCGGGTTTTTTGAGCAGTGGAAAAGCTTTTTCCTTGAAGAGTGGTCAATTGCTAAAAAGCGCGTGTAGAACTTTCACTTAAGTTGCACTGAAACGAAAGAAGAAAAACTGCGCACTTTCTTTTTGATTGTCTTAACGCCTTTCAGCTGCGCAAAGGAAGAGAGGAAATGGACTCTTCTTTTGTGCCACTGCGTTGGCGAGGGTTGCCTACATCTTCATGTGTCCTTTTCAAGGGGAGGACATAATAAGGGGGGGGGGATTTAGTTTCTGAATAGAGAAAAGGGAAGGATACTTATGCAGCAGAGCTGACTGATTCTCTAGGGGATAATTGCTCTTTTTTGTCTAGGCGAAATGGGATTGTCCGGTGCCCTCCTGGGCTTAGAGCATTTGCCCAAAGGCTGTGGGATCAGGAAAGAGGAAAAAAAACGATTGGTGGAAGAGGAGACAATTTCGGCGCTAGGGAAAAAGACCAACCAAGGCCAAGCCTCGGCAACGCTTTTCGGCGTCATTCGTTCGTGGCGGTGTCAAATCTCAATTTCTGTCGTTTCATTGTAAGTCGGGTGTAAGTGGCTCGAGTCTGGCGCGCGTGAAAAAAGCGTCTCGTCGCAGCCCTGGCAGCTTCTTAAGAAAGAAAAAGGACAATAGAGTCGGAGGTGGGCTTTGAGGGGGCCGAGGCGAGGCGAAAAGGGCCGTCGGCGCACAGCTCATAATAATGTTAAGCAGTGGGAGAAAACTAAAATAAAAGATTTTTTCTTTTGAGACCACGCGCGCGCTTCGGTCGGCGTGTGGTCGATTTTGCTTCCTTGCTGGGCCCCTTCGATCCGCCGTAACCGCGGCGGTGCGGGGGACACGCCGCTAGAGGCGCTCAACACCCGCCTCCTCCAGAATTTCGTCAAACCAGGCTGCGCTGCTTGACAGATCGTGCAGCGTGGGTGCGACAAAAGTCGGCGGCTGGTGCAGGCTCGCAACGAACTTCTCCAGCACAAGCGGCGCTGTGGCTGTCACTGTCGGCACCGGCGCAGTCGTCAAGTGACGCAGTTCCATCTCTTTGCGCAGCGACGTTGCGCTGCGGCCGGGCAGCTCACACATCACGATGTCGTCAAAGAAGTGCAAGTCGTTGGTGACGTTGAAGCCCGCCCCATGCATCGAAACCCAGTTGCCAAGCTGCAGCCCGATCGCACCCAGCTTGCGCGCCGGAACGTCGCCGTACTTGTCCGCCCAGACACCGGTCTTAAAGCGGTGCGTTGGGACGCCGTAGTGCGCTGCGGATTGGACCATTGCTTCCTCCAGCACCCAACTAAACCACTCAATCGGTGAACGCACCTTCTGCGCCGTGCACGCCTTCCAGAGCACCTGGATGTTGACGACGGGGTACATGGTCAGCTGCCCTGGGCCGTGGTAGGTAATGCCGCCCCCGCGCCGCGTCTTGACAGTGTCGACGCTGCATTTGCTGGGCAGGCCCTCCGCAGTGTCGCGCCGGCCCAGCGTGTACACAGGCGCGCTGTGCTCAACAAGAAGTGTGACGTCCGGCAGGAGCGGCAGCGCACACTCGCCGCGGCGCACGCTCACCTGGCGCGCAATCTTGGCGTTGAAAATGGCCTCCTGGAGCTGCAGGACGCGCCGGTATTCGCGTTGGCCCAAATAGAACGCCTTCATATTGCTGTTGGAGGCGCACACCCAAGCACATTGATAGCGGCGACGGCGGAGGAGGTCAAGTCAGGAGAGGGTGAGAGAGAGAAAAGAATAAGGTGGGATGGAGTGGAATTGTGAAGCGGACCATCAGCTTCGATCTATCTACGAGAAAATGAAAAAAAAAAATAAGAAACGGGGAAGTGCTGCGTCGCAGCAACCGCTGTGAGTGTCGTAGCGTGCACATTATGCCACTACAACATTGCAGGCGTCCGGGCCTCACAACTGTAGAAATATACTGCGCGGCTGACGGCTGCTTGTCCGGATTCTCGGCTGCTTCCACCCTTCTTTAGCACACTTACGGCAACTCTGTGTGTGTGTGAGCTGCACGTGTTGTGCTTGCTGCGCGGTAGCCGCATACTCGCAAGCCACTGCTTGCTCCGCAGAATCCTTGTCGTCTCATTTTCTTTTGTTTGACGGCGCTACATCCATTCGAGAGCACAGAGGGAAGACCACATCACCGTCTCCTATTGCGAGAGACGAGGTGGATGGGTATCGCCGACTCTCCACAATTTTACATCTGTCGACACGGCGAAACAAGAAAACAAAGAAAGCCAACCGTCAAAAACTGCTGTACATGTCGCCAAAAAAAAAAAAAAGAATCAAAGAAACAGGAAATACTAAAAGGAGTAGCAGCTGATGAGTTGCTTTCTCTATCTTCACACCAAGCTTCTACAACTCCTTTGCGGAGTCTGGCTCGGCGTCCTCCTCGTACTCACCCGCATCGTCGTCATCGTCGTTACCGGCTTCCTCGCCTGCGTCGTCACCGATCTCGTAGGCGCCGTCCGCCGGCTCCTCCGCCTCCGCCTCTGCCGCTGCCTCTGCCGGCACCTCGCCCTGCTTCTTGTCAAGACGGTTCTCGTCCTCGATGAGGCGCGCAATGTAGCCGCTGAGAAAGCCCTGGAACTCCTCATCGCACGCGTTTTCGACGAAGTGCACCGTGATGGCGTCGGCACCCTGCTCCACCACCCGCAGCCGCGCAAACCACTGGCTGAGCACCATCGTGTCGTCGCTCTCGTCCGTCGTGGCCAGCTCAATCACCTTGGGCAGACCGATGATGCGCAGCGCAAAGACGCCGTCGGCCGGTGCGGCAGTGTTGAGTGGCGTGAGGGCGTTGAGCAGAAACACGTCGTTCTCCGACAGCTCGCGAAAGGCGACGGCGGCGTCGGGGTTGGGAAAGCAGTAGTAGAAGCACTCGTCGGGGTAGGCCTCCGAGGCGCTGAGGGCGAGGGCTGTGAAGGCAAGGGGCTGGTGCTGGCTCAGCAGTGTGCCGGCCGACAGCTCGCTGAGGAAGAGCTCGCACTCCGGCACGAGACCCTTGCTCACCTCCGAGTCGCACGACATGAGGATGAGCGACAGCTTGCCGTACGACAGGCTCTCCGAGCCCACCTTCTGGTCAGCCGCAATGCACATCATGTTGACGTCAGCGGACGGCACACCCTGCGCGGCGAGGTGCTCAGCCAGCGTGGGGAACGTCTCCGGCGAGGTGGGCAGGGCCGCCCGCGCCGCCGTCTCGTCGTTCGACAGGTCCGCCATCAGCGTGGTGCTCTCCGGGTAGTGCAGGGGGAGGGCGGCGACGGTGTTCCACACGTGCATCTCCTCCTCCGACACGGTGACCCAGCGGTTGGTGAAGATTTGGTTGACCGTCGACTCGTCCTGCTCGACTGCCGGCGGCGACGAGGCCGAGAGAAGCCCCTCCTCATCGTCATCGTCAGCGTGGAGGGCGGACTCGGGCGGCGAGGGCGACGGCGCCGTCTCGGCCGGCGCGCTCGACGCGGGCTGCTCCAGCTCGCGGTCCCGCTCCGCACTGACGCCCTCCGGCGCGCTCGGCGGCGGCGCAGAGGACTCGGCGATGGCCGACGCCGCCTCCGCCTCTTCATCCTCCTCGGCCGGCTCGTGCGCAGAGGCGTCGTTGTCGTTGTCGTCGTTGTCGCCGTCGCTGATCTCCATCACGTCGGCCGGCGGCATCGTCTCCGTTGCGTGGAGCGCGGCCGCGTCCGTCGCAGCAGCGGTGACATCGTCGCCGTCAAGCTCCTCCTCCTCTTGCGCTGCCGCCTTCTCTCCCTCACGGTCGAGCTCCTCTGGGGACTCGTCGTTGTCGACTGGTGTGTAGTGGGCCTGCGGCGGGTGCGCATCAGCCGCATCATCGGCACCGGTGTTGTCCGCCGCCTGGCTTCCTCCGTGTGGAGGGGATGGCGTACGCGGTGCTGCAGCGGGAGCAGCCTCCGCAGCAGCAGGAGCAGGCGGTGCCTGCGGTGGCGCTGCCGCTCCGGTCTCGGCGCGTCGCTTCGCGATCACCACCAGCAGTGCATCCTTCACCGTTGCCGTATCCCCAGCGAAGGACTGCAGGTGCGAGGCCGACACGACGTCGCCACCGCCGCCGCCGCCGCCGTGCACCGCCTCCACGATGTGCGCAAAATCATCGCTTGACAAGTCGGCCGCAGCGGCTCCGAGAAGCTTGCGGGTGGCGTGCACAAACTCGTTCGTGCCGACCTCATTCTCGGAAGGGGAGAAGTTCGACTCCCAGAAGTTCAGCGCGTCTTGGTTGGTGATGTACTCGGCGGCGGCGTTCTGCTGCTTGCAGAGGTCGTGGACGATGCGACAAATCTTTGGGGTGTCGATGCCCTCCAGGTGCGTCCGCATTTTCCCCTCCTTGTAAAAGGCGAAGTAGGGCTTCGAGTGGTTCTGCCGCTCCTCCAGCATTTTCGACCAGAAGGTGTTGAGTGTCTCTGGCGAGAACTCCATGCCCTTGGGCCGCGGCGATGCCTTGGCGTCGTCGGGGCCGTGCAAGCTCTCCAGCACCGCGTTGCACTCGACAGAGAAGAAGCGCAGATGCACCATATCCCCCGCATCGGTGGAGAGGCGACGGAAGGTCTCGCTCAGCGCCTTGCAGTTGCCCCACTCCGCGTTGTAGACGTCGAGCACCGCAACGCCGTGCTGCGCCTGCGAGAGTTGCAGCTCGCCCTCCAGCTGCGAGGCGGAGGTGATGTTCTTCACCACATCCTTGTGAGACTGCGTCTGCATCGTGCGTGAGAGAGAAGAGATGAAAAAAAAAGGGGTCTAAAGTGCAGCTCTCTCCCTCTTTGAGGGTTTATGTGTTTTTTGGGATGGGTAGCGGGTGCCACAGGAAGAGGCACTACAACGTATAGATGCGCTGCCGAAAGTAAACAGTCAAACCGAAAAAAAAAATATGTAAAAGGAGCCGAAATATGACGTAGAGAGCGAGTGAGCAAATCGGTTTTGAGTCCAGTCACGATCTTTCCAAGAACAAGAGGCGATGTAGTCCCGAAAAAAAAAAGCAAATGAGAAAATGAAGAGAGAAATGGGGCCAACGATGATGGAAGGCAGATGTGTTCTGAGAATGTGTTGTATGGTGTGAAGGGAAAGAGCAAGCTCTGCATTCTAAACCGTCAGGGAACTGTTACGAGCACATCAAGTCAACAACGCGTGGAAGGAAGGTAGCTGAACACAGCGATGTGTTCACCGCCCTCCGTTTTCTCTCGCGGCTTGCAAGAAAGTGTGAAGGAGTATTAAAAAGAAGTTTTCATAACATACACACACAAGAAGCAGCCCCCGAGCAGAAAGTCGGTGTATGTGCTCACCATTTTCAGACGCTAATTTTCTCTCAAATTTCGTCTCTCTGAGAAGAAAAGCTTCAAAAAACCCGCATCGACAGCAACACAGAGACGAGAATAAATGATGTACTGTACATTACATGAAAAAAAAAAAAAGAGGCGATGCCCGTTCAACTCACACGTTTTACCGCAACACCGCGGGTGTGTGGTGCAGCAGCAACAGTATCAGCGAAGGATAAACGTGCGGATGCACAGTCGTATATGCGGAGTGAGACGCGGTCCGGCACTACCCCCCACTCAGCTGCACGCCACACTGGGAGCAGAAGCGAGAGGTGACGCTCGGCACCTTTGCGCCACACTGCGGACACGTCAGCGTCGCCGGTGCGTGGGCCAGCAGGGGCGGAAGGGTCAGCTGCTCCACCGCGGCGCGCTCCGGCGGGCTTGAGTGTGACGCCTGCATTGCGGCCCGCTGCCGCGCGCGTGGCGTGCTCGTCAAGGAGGCCGGCGGTGAGTGCGGTGGTGCCGGCACAAGCATCGAGGAAATGGACTCCCGCGAGCCCGTGCCGGAGTGGGACATGGCGGCCACCTCTATCGATGGGACACGCACGTGGTGCGGGCGAGGGGAGCGCAGCGGGGGCGAGATGGGCTTCGTCGGCTGCAGTCCCCCCGTCCCGGTCAACAACAACGGCCTCTCATCCTCCTCGCCGTGGCCATGACCGCTGGTGTCGGCATCGCCGCTATGCGTGCTAAAGGTGGACTCCCGTCGTTTGGTGGTCTGCCACAGCGTCTGCAGCTCGCTGAGGCGTGACTGGAGTGCGCAGACGGTGATGTCAGGGTCGGCCTCGGTGTCCGACATGTCCGCCCATGCTCTCCCGAGTCGGTAGGAAGGGCAGGGAGAAGGCCTTTGAAGGGTCCTTCGTGTGTGTGTGCGCAAGGACACAAGAGCAGTAAATTCGAAGAAGGAGAGAGAAAGGAAAGAGGAGAGAAACTAGGCGTTGCGCAGAAATGATAGTGAAAAAAGAAGCACACTGGAAAAAAAAAGCCCTAACAAGCACCATGTGCGATCCAGTGTGAAGAGGCGTAAAGCAGTGCACACAATCAGCTGCTCCAGATCCTATTCTTCAACATTGTGACACGACGATGAAAATGAGGTTGCGGGCTGCAGCAGCACTGGTGGGCACTGCACTTTTCAAAAAAGGACAAGAGCAGGCATGTCGTGTAGTCCCCGCAGCACTAGACAGCGCAGACGTGGCGGCAACTCTCCTTCTCTGTTTGCGGCCGCTTCCCCACACCGTCCAGCGTCGGAAGAGGTGCAACGCGCACGCAGGAGCGGCTGCAGCAGCGGTGCGAGAGAGGAGCGGCAGTGTTCACTTTCCCATTTCAGCTTCACCAGCACTTCATTCCACTTTCTTTGCATCGTTACTTGTCAACGCATCCCAGCCACATCGAGCAATACAACACACACACACACACAGCGCACACAACGACAATCGCAACGGCACACACCATCCGAGAGAAAAAAAAAAGAGAACGCTAGAATGACGAGGGAAACTCGCAGCAACTTTCACCGCTTCAGCACACACAGGCACACACGCACACCAGAAAAAAAAAGAAGACAAAAGAAAGGCCCTAGAGGAGGAAACAATAAAGACCAACAACGCGTGCCTGCAATCACCTACGCCAAAAACACGTTACACAGCCACATCGTCAAGCGATAACTACAAGCTACGTGTATTCTCTCTCTTCTTTATGTTTTTCCCTCCGTTTCGGACCCGTCTCTCACGGACGACAACATTCACCCACGAGAAAAAGAAAGGACACTGAGTTGCTAGGATATCCGTGCTACCGCTGAGGCAAGCACGACTACGCGGACACCTCAGGGTTGAAGAGGTGGTAGCGGACGGTGGGCAGCTGTTCGGCGAAGCTCGTCTTGGTGCGGTAGGAGAGCGTGTTGTTGCACACGATGCGGCCGTCCGTCGAAACCACCACTACGCCGCCCCACGCCTCCTGCGCGTCGAGGAAGGTCTTGCTCGTTTGGATGGAGATGGAAGCACCCATCTTCTCCTTGTACCACTTCTCCAACTCCGGGATCTGGCGGCTGACCTCCGCGGCGTCCTCCTGGCGGCACTGGATGACGGCGTCGGTGCGGAGCGACTGCAGGGACTGGTGGATGAGGTCCGTCAGCATGCGCTTGTACTGCGACGGGTCGGCGACCTTGGCCATGATCTTCTGGCGCGTCTGCTCGTGCAGCTGCTCCATGATCTTCGCCCGCTCCTCCATCACGCGCAGGCGCTGCATCTTGGAGTAGTTGGCGCGCGACACACGGCGGTCGACGTCGACCTGCTTGCGCTTCTTCTCAGCGTTGGCGCGGATCTTTGTCTTCTCGGCCTCGACAAGGCGCATCTTTTCCACGTCGTACTCCTCCTGCGCGGCGGCGTCGAGCTCTTCGGCCTTCTCCTGCGCCTCGCGCTCGATGAAGTCGATCATCGACTGGATCTGGCGTGCCTCGCTCATGGTGCCGAATTACACGTTGACAGTGTGCGAATACACAAGATAGGATGGGGCGACGGGAGCGCTGTAGAAGTGGGGGCGGGAGCGAGTGAGGAAATGCGATAGGAAGCAGCGATAGATGACACTGGGCGGAAAAATAGTTGGATCGTGGTGCATGTACGTGTGTGAAAAGGTATAAACAGAGAGAGAAAAAAAAATGAGATAAAGAGGTGGTGGGAAGGAAAGAAAGCAGGGTAATCGGAATGCAGCCTCTGCGGCGCTCAGCAACTCGGTGCCACATTTACAGAGTTACACCTTAAAAGAAATAGAAGAAATGTCTTCTGAATCTGATGCGGTAGTGTTTCCTAGTCGACGATGCGCATAAAGCGCAGTTGCTGATGTGCAGGCGCAAACGGAGGAGACGTATCAGCCCTAGTTGCATCCGTTGTACTGCTGACAGGAGGAGGAGGTAGCCTCAAATGCTTTTTTTCGGCGGGAGTTCGACGTGACTCACTTTTTTTTTCTTTCCTGTTATTTTGAATGGTCGAGGTAGACGTCGTAGAAAGAGAAAACCCACTCGGAGTGCACTCGCACCATCGAGCCTAAAAGGAACTGTGACGAAGAGAACAACATCAACCACAACAACACGCAATGTCGAGACGCGAAGTAAACGCACATATAGATACACACAAGCCAACACAACTTCTCGCAGCAAGTGGTGGTGCAGCCTACAGCACCGCCGCCGCCGACTGACGCAGCTGGGCCCAGCCCATAATGAATACTAGCGGCGCTGTTACTGGCAGGACGTGATTGCGCCACAGCCGGAAGCGCAGGCTGTGCGTCGTGACCAGCATGGCGTAGAAGGCCCACCCCGTGAAGACGACGAGGAGGCTGCTGGAGGGGACGGTGCGGAATGGCGCCATCGCAGCGCCGCAGGTGGCGCCGAAAATGAGAAGGTAATTGTGAAAGGTGGTGAACCAGCGCGTCCCCTCGCCGCAGGAGAAGAAAACGTAGAAGCACATGCACCAGCTGGCGACGGCGTAGACCCAAAAAAGGGTCTCGAGAAGGGCAAATAGCATGGCGGCGGAACGTACCGTTCGTGACGCAGGTGGCTACTGTCAGCAGCTACGATGTGAAGGGACGAGTCGAGGAAAAAGAAAGCACGAAAAGCAAACAGCAGGACGCGTGATATGCGAGAGCCGTGCTTGCGCTGCCTGAGCAACAGTGAGGAAATAAGAGGGGGATGAAGTGTGAAGAGGTAAGGAGAGCAGAAGACAGTAAAATAACAAAACAAAAAACGAGATGGAGAGCAGAGTTGGGGCTCTGTGCGAGAAGTCTCGAGAAGTTGTGGACTCAATTCAAACCGCTGCGTCTTTGGCTCAAATCGAAAAAGAGAGACCAGCTTTCAGTGCGTTCATCAAGACACAGTTGAAGATAAGATGAAGTATCTTTTTCTTTACTTGGCGGCAGAGAGCGGATAGAGAAAGGTCATGTATGAAGAGGAGACTCTAAACAGCAACACAGTAAAAGCAAAGACAAAAACGCACACGATCGAGCGATATAAAGGACCCGTAGTCACAAGCAGCCGCGGAGAAAACACCCGCATCATTGAGGACCCTGCCGTGACGCATACGCACAGAGAAAGAGAGAGAGGGAGGCAAAGGCAAAAGTGCACTAGGCTGCGTCCCCTTCTTCTACGCTGCGCTGCGCCTGCTCCAAACACACGCGTTGAATAAAGCTGCTGCGACCGCGCTTGGTGCTCGTGTACTTGGCCAGAATGGCACGCCGCTGCGCCAACCCGCTGCGCCAGAAAAGACGCAGCGCCTCCAAGGCAGACTTTTCCATTGTCTCGGAGGGAAAGTGATGCAGGACGTGGCGGCCGAAAAAAGGGGCCCGCTGTGCTGCCGCGTCGTGCACCACAACGGCGGGAAAGGCACAGCTGCCACTACTTATAGAGCACACCGCATTCTCATCACGTGCTACCGTGCGACGAGCCCCAAAGAAGACACGCGTGGTGCTGCCGCAGTCTTCCTCCTTCTCGTTCAGGTGGAGAAGGTCCTCTTCGTTGATGTCGGTGTCCACCATCGCCACCGCAGCGCCTTTCGGCAGCGCACTGAGCGAGGAGGCGTTGATGGCAGCAAGTCCATCCGTCACCAGCGGCGGCGCGGGCCTTACCGCCTCGTGGCGCTGGATGTCCTCCTCGAGGAAGGTGCGGGAGAAGCAGAAGTACTTGCGCACGACGGCCTCCCAGAAGCCACGCTTCGTCTCGACGTCCACGACGCGGTCGCGGAAGATGGCGGCGAGCACAGGAATTTGCCGCAACACGTCGTTTTCCATCTGCTCCGTGATGGGCAGCAGCTCAAAGGTCTCGCGGTCGACCAGGCTTTCCAGCGCGTCGAAGGCCTGCTCGACACCGCGCTGCCCCTCCGCGCGCAGCACTGCGTTTAGCTCTGCCTCGTCGAGTACACCCACGTCCACTGCAGCCCCGCAGATACTAGAGGCGACCCAGTCATCGTTCGACGGCTCAGGTGGCGCCTGCTGGACGCGCACGATGCCTTCGATAAAAGCTTCGCGGTCGGCTAGTGAGGCGAACTTGAGCAAATAGACCTGCTCGGCAGCCACCATCTTTGCTGCCGTGTCATCTTTGCGAGAGCGGAGCAGCTGCGCGACGGTGCGAGCGCCGATGTGGACGGGCACGTGTGCGACGTCGCTGTAAAGAAAGACAACGAAGTCACCTTTCAGCTCCACCGTGCACGCCTCGCTGTTCACCTGCACGTGCGTCATTGGAAGAGAAGAAAACAAACAACAACAACAATCAAAGCGCCTTCTTGTTTGCTGTGAGATGGTGTGCGTAAGTGTGTAAGTGTATAAGTGTGTGAATACGTTCAGTCCTCGCAAGGGAAGCCTACTATAAATAAATAGAGAGGCCGGTGCGGCACCTCAAGCGAAGCAGCACTCACTACCGTTGGCTGCACATGAAGAGGAGAGGGAAAGATCGAGTGATAGCGAGAGGAAGAAGAAACGACGAAGATACCTGTGAGTGTGAGCAATAAGTGAAACGACAGTGATACGTGTTGCGCTGAATAGGCAAGCGTTCGCGTGGAGACTAAACACACCCGAGAGGTGTGGCAGTACTGTGAAGGAGGTAAGCCGCGGTATGTAGCAGGCGAGACAGCGGAGGTGCCCTCCGAGAAGCTGGCTAGCTCACGTCTGTCTACCGCTGCACGAAAAAAAAAGCGCCAATACGTTACACACAGCTTCGAATTTTCTCCCCACTACGTCTGGCTCTTTACTTTTTTCTTTCTCTTTCTAGATTTGACTCATCCGTATACTTTCAGAGTTCACACAAGACGGAAGGCACAAAGCCTACATAGATAGCTTGTGGACCAAGATCAGCGCTTGGTTCGGCGGTATGTACATGTCAGTGGCGATATCGCCATCCGTTCCCACAGCTTCTGCAGTCTGTGAGGTGTCTCTCAAGCACACCCTCACCTCTCCAACTGCCAGCGGCGTCATGGAGCAACGACGTGCTCCCATCGTACGCTACACGACAGAAGGAAAAAAAAAAAAAAAGAAACATAAGCTGAGAAAGTCCGAAGGAACAATAAAAAGAACAATTTTACATGCGCTCTGAGATGCGGAAGTCCTTCACGTTTGTCAGCCCGTGCTGCACCAGCAGACGCCGCACTGCCGCCGTGTCGCGCGTGTCCACCACGAGCGAGTCTGGAATGGGCACCTGCTCTGTTGTGTCGTTGTCGTGCACCACAGTGATAACGCGGCGGGGGCCGGCGGTCAGATAGGCCGCGGTCGGCGGGATGGCCCACGCCGCCTCGACGGTGGCACAAAAGCGCTCATCCGACTCTTCGGCCGGTGACATGTCGTTGTAGTACTCCACGAACTCGTCCAGCGTGACAGTCCCCACCTTGCAGCCCACCCGCCCCGGCCAGCAGCTCTCAAAGTCGAAGATGGCCTCCTCACGCCGCAGGAGCCCGTCGACCACGTCCGGCAGAGCTCCGGCGTTGGCAGAGAAGAGCTTCTGCATCTCCGCGAACTCCACCGAGCCCTTCCCCTCCACGGTGAGCTGCTGATAGGCGTAGAGGACGGCGCGGAGGCGCTCCTGCGTCGTCGTCCCCCGCACCTCTGCAAGCAGGTCCTGCGCACACACAACATTGTTGCCCGTCACGTCGAAGCGCTTCACAAGCACGTCCACCTCCACCGGCGTCAGACGCACCCCGAGGCGGGCGATGGCGCTGCGGAGGCCGTTGCGGTCGATGAGGCGCCGCTGCCGCTGCTCGTTGCACGCCACACCAAGCGCGACGGCGAGGGAGCGGAAGCCGATGCGGCCGCCGATCTGCAGCGCACCGGCGCGGATTCGCTCCATCAGCTCCGCGACGCCGCTGCCGGTCGTCATGGAGAGCGTCTGCGATGCCGCCGCGGTGCTCTTCAACGTTGCCTGCCGCGGCGCCGCCTCGCCCTCGCCGGCGGAGAAGGCGAAGATGTTTTCCTGTCGCGTCACGACGGCGCTGCGGGAGCGGGAGAAGTGCTCGCTGACGTACTCACACGTGACGGCGTACTCCATCCCAAAGGAGGTCCCCACGCGGGCACCGGTGCAGGCGAGGGGCAGGTTCGTGAGAGAGTGCAGCAGCACCACCGCGTCACCGACTTTGACGACGGCACCGTTCTGCAGGTCCTCACGTACGGCACCAGGGCGAGCGACAACGAAGACGCTGTCGGCGGTCGCGTTGAGCGCGGCGGCTGCGTACTGCGTCTGCGAGGAGCGCAGCCCCGACTGGAGGGAGGACTGCACGTAGACGAAGCCTTCAGCCCGCGCGTTCTCATTGGCGAGGCGGACGCGCTGGCCGTAGTGCAGGACATCGGCTTTGTTGCGGTTGTAGCTCACATTGTGCTCGTCCTTGCAGCGATGCAACGTCCACGTCGAGCGCACCTGCGGGCCCGCCGCACTGGCAGCGCTGAGGAGACTTGTCGTATTGTTGCCCTTCGGCTCCACGTCTAGCGCCAGTGCGGCGTGCGTCTGCACGTGCTCGACCAGGTACGGCTGGCCGAAGCGCACCTCGTCCCCGACACTCGCAGAGATCTCCGTCGGCTCCTGCAGGTGATCGGCGGTGGTGGTGGTGTAGGTGGCCCCTGCGGCACTCGCCTCCTGCTGCCCCGCCGCTGATGTGGCGCCTTTCTGGCCGCGGTAGACCTTCAGCTGGTCTTCGCGGAGCGTCATGTCCTCATACCAGTTGCCGACCAACACGCCAGGGGAGTACTTCTGCACATTGCCGCGCGTGAGCCCAAAGTCGTCCATGATGGCAAAAGATACCTTTTTTTTTGGGGTTGTTGTGGGGGAAGATAGCGACGCGGCAGCCTTCACAGAGGCACAAGGGAAAGTAATTGCAGAGTTAGGCCCGAGAGGAAAAGAGAGAGGAGGAGGAGGAGGAGAAGAGAAGTGTTAAGAAACGAGATAGAAGAGAGCGTTGCGATGCGACCCGGAGCTAGGAGGAAGCTGCGCCAGTAGGCATGCACGATCGCAAGAGAAAGCACGGCATTATAAAAAAAAGCCAAATGCCAAATCAGCCTATTCAGCTCTTTGCACTTCCTCCTTTTGCTCATCGAGATATCTAACCTGAGAACGTTGTCGGTGGATGTGGGGGTAAAAAAAAGGTCTTATTTGCGGATGCATGCACGCCATTTCAGACGACACCAGAAAAAAAATCCAGCTTGTTCTAATCCTTGGTGCTCGAATTACGGTGCTTTATTTTGTGAACCGTTCAACGCAAACACCATTAACCACAACACAACCACCCAACGTAGCACCAACTCCAATAGAAACTCAATTAAAGAGAGATGGCGGCAAGCGCACACACGAACGAGCACGAAGTGATGAAACGTGGGCCAGTAGCTTGTTGTGCCCTGCCCATCCGTCTCCCTCCTCCTGTTCTAGCAAGGACGTCTCTACAGCTTCCCACAATCGACTACAATAATGCGCTCGGCCGGTGCACCGGCGGCTGTCAGCGGCACCGCTTCGATCTCCTCCACGACATCCCACCCCTCCACAACCCGGCCAAAGCAGATGCAGGTGCCGTTGAGGTGCGGTGCGCTGTTCGCCGTGAGAATGAAGAACTGCGACCCGTTCAAGTGCGGCGCACTCACCGCGGTGCCGAGGAGCCCCTTCTTGTCGAACTTCGATGCCCGCACCTCCTCCGGTGCGTCGAAGGTCTCGCCGTAAATGGACAGCTGCCGCGTTCCGCTGCCCGAGACGATGTCCCCGCCCTGCACAACGTAGCCGCTGCGCACGCGGTGGAAAGACGTGCCTCGGTAGGTGAGCTGCGGCAGCAACTGGTCGCTGAAGGACGGCTGCCCCAGTCCCTCCACACTCGACATCTCGGGCAGCACGTTTTCGCCCGTGCACAGCTTCAGAAAGTTCTCCGCGGCGACGGGGCACCGCTTCGTGAAGAGCTCGAAGGTGACGCGGCGGGGCTGCTGGTGACCGATGGCGATGTCCATGAAGGCGTTGCCGGCGAGTCGCCAGGCGGTGCGGTGAAGCATGGCGTTTACTGCGACACTGTCGCCTCGTGTGAGCTGTGTGTTCAATTTAAAGAAGCAAGAGCAGGTGATGCGCAACGCGTATAAATACATATGTGTGCGTTCGACAGGTGGTCAAAAACGAAGAAGGACGGAGAGAACAGAAATGGGTACAATTTTGGCGAGAAAAAAAATACTTCGCATAGTGCTGGAGGCTGATTAATGTACGCAACCATCTCATGAGAATCGCACACCCTCCTTACTACCTTCGCTCAGCTTCTTGTTAAACAATAGCACATAGCAAGTGCTGAGCGAGCAGCTGCCGCCCTCGGTGACAACGCATCGCAGATACAAAATAATTTAAGTTGTCTGCGTCCAGCAGAGTCCCTCTCTACAACTTTCTTTCTCTACTTCAAAATAAAATATGCAGCGACAAAGACGGCGGACACGTTTGCTTGTGTGGTAACAACCACACTGCACATGACGAAAAGTGAGATAATAAAAACAACAGAAAACATCCTAAAGTAGAGAGCCTGACAATTAAGAGAGAAAAATGTACTCGTCAAACAATATGAAAAGTTGTGCGTTGTGCAAAGTTTGTGCGTAAGTCTATGAACAAGAAGATGACCGAGGTCAATTAAAAATAAGAAACTTTTGTCTTTGGCTTCTTGTTGTGTCTTCTATGAAGCGGGCCATAGGGAGTTGACGAAGGCAGAGAGGTGATGCGAAGCAGCGTCGCAGAGCCTTCCTCTTTCCTCGACTCCCTTCCCTGTCTATCGACGTCCACGAAAGTGTTCCCTTCAGAGAGATGAAGTACATCTGGTTACAGCCTTCATAGGAACGAGAAGCGCTAGCTGCTATGAATGCAAAGAACCAGAACGCTACCTTTATGCGTGCGTGTGTGCGTGTGCAAAGGAATAAATAATAATACTGAAAACAAGGCAACTCAGGTGCCGTCATCTATGGTTCCTCTTCTATGTAAAAGAGAGCAGAGCAGAACTTGTCGGTGGGGTGCACTGACTACAGCGAGCCGGTGGCAGAGAGGAGAAAGTGAGCCGTGTGTTCACTTCGCCGTCAGCCGACGCAACGTCTTCATCCCCCACACCACCGCGTTCTCCATTTTGCCCCTTGATGCATCTATCAGTTCACTGCGTACACCGTGCACTGCACAAAAAAAAAAAAGCAGAAAAAAAGTCAAGACGTCGCGTCTACGAGATGTCCACCCTGCACACGCCATCGACCTCGTCGGCGAGAGGCGCCGTCACACCATTGCTCAGCAGCTGCTCCAAGGTCTCGTCACTGGCGCTGAATACGTCCCAACCTGGTTCCCGCACCGCCTCCCGCCAGTTATCCCACTCACTGTAGGCGGTGGCGACAAGACAGTTGCCAGGCTGCAACGTCAACAGCTCGCGCCGGCGGAGCTGCTGAAGCTCAGCGAGGGTGTGCGCGTAGAGCGGGAAGGCGGCGGCGCTTTGATTCAGCTTCCACGCGAGGAGATGATTTGCATGCACGATCAGGGGAGGCTGGGCTGCGGTGAAAAAGTGAGATGTCGGCGGCGTTGTCTCGAAGCCGCGCCTTTGCATGTAGGCAGCCAGTAAACGCACCCGCCTCGCTTGCTTGCCGTCAGCCGCAGCACCAAGGACAGAGCTCGACAGGGACAATGGCACGCGAGGCCCGTAGCCGAGTTCTACGCCAGCCACGCCATTGGGCCGCTTCGCCAGCAGCAAGATGCGCGATTGGTCTGGTGTCTGCAGGAGCCGCGGCAGCGCCGAAACACGCATCGCCTGCCCAGAGGTCGAGAGGCACGGCGCCGCGGCGGCGGCGACGTGAGCGCGGCGGTGGTGGTGGCTGAGCTCCAGGATGGACTTCAGTGCCCACTGCGTGTCGACGCGTGCCATCTAGGGAAGAAGAGTGAGAGAGAGAGAGAGAAGTTGCCGCGTTTATTTATGATGTGCGTATGTGTCCGTGTGCTGCGCAGGAGAAGGCACGTGAAAGGCAAAAAGAAAGGTTCGATGCCGAAGGTCGGATAGGAAAAGATGAGAGGTGCAGAAAGCAAGTGGAAGGAAAACGCATCATTACGGCTGAAAGAGGAAGCGACGGAAAACTCAGCCGGAAATTTCAACAAGCTTCGTGGAATGCCACCGTTTCCATGCAGCAAGGAAAAGCCACTTGCAATGCGACAGCATCAACTGCTCGGTTTTCTTCATTAATTCCAGTGCTGCATAGTCGCAAGGCGATGCGCTTCCATCAGACGTTGCGTGTTAGGTCACGTTTGGTGAGTCGCATCAGAGGCTGTACAGAATAGGAGGAAGCCAACGAATTAAAAAAGAATAAAGAAGAAGACATTGTGTTGAGGTGTATACTTTTTTGCAAAACTCGCTACAGGAAAGAGGGTGGGAGCAAGAGTAGTCCACAGCGGACCACACAGCGAAAAACAAAAACAAACAAACAAATAATCTGAAGAAAGATGAAAAGTACGCAGCGTCATTCGCAAAAAAAAAAAACAAGGAAAAAAAGAAAAAACACGGAGGCAACATCAGTAAAGGTAGGGTCAGGCACAGAGAAGAGTACGCACCAGCCTCTCCGCTCCTACTGCCACATCGGTGGGACGTCAGTAGGCGGCTGGCTCGACTTGGTCACACCGAGCACCTGAATGCGGCTGCGGTTGGGGCTGGACGATGCGTTGGACGTCGGCACCGGCGCTCCTCCGAAGCCGTTCGCTGGTCCAGCCTGCTGCTGCTGCTGTGGGACAGGCTCCCCCCACGCAAAAGGCTGCGACGGCCCGCTGGCTGGCTGCCCCCACGCGCTCGGTGCGGGTGCCAACGTGTTGTGCGCCGCTGTCTGCTGGGCGGAGCTGCCGGCGCTCGTCGGCGGCGGTGGCCGCGGCGCGGTGCCGAGGTGGGCAAAGATGCTCGGGTCGCCAAGGTTCTTGAATGGGTCGTTGGCGGCGGATGTGTGAGTGTGCTGCGGCGGTGGCACGCTGAAGTCGGTGGGGTGCGACGGCTGCTGCTGCTGCAGTGGCGGCGGCGGTGCCGCGAAGTTTGGCTGCATGGGAGCGCTGTTCATTCCTGCCCACGGTGCTTGCTGCTGTTGCATCGGAGGGCCGCTGAAGGGGGCGGCATAACCCGGATACTGCTGCTGCTGCTGCGGCGGCGGCGGTTGCATGGGGGCTGCGAAGGGTGCGCCATTGCTGAACGTGTTCGGTGCTGCGGCGTAGCCCATAGGCGGCTGAGGAGCTCCAAAGTCAAACTGTTGTTGCTGTTGCTGCGGAGGGTACGCGTAGAAGGGCTGCTGTGGCATCCCGGAGGAGAAGCCCTGGCTGCCCATGAAGCCTCCCTGCTGCTGCTGCTGCGGCATTGGCCCACTCTGTGGGTACGACGGGCCACCAAAGCCCGACATCTGCGGCTGCTGCTGTTGCTGCTGTGGCATTGGTGGCGGTGCGCTCGCGAAGAGGTCGTCCACCAGGTTCGATATCTTCTGCGGCTGCGGCGGCTGCTGCGGTGGCGGAGGGGCGACGGGGGTGGCGACGGGGGCTGTAGAGGCTGGCATCGCAGGGGCCTGCACCGGAGCAGCGAACAAGTCGTCGAACACGTTGTGGGCAGGAGCGGGCGGTGGTGGTGGTGGCTGCTGCTGCTGCTGCTGCTGCTGAGGGGGTGCCGACACCGGTGCTTCCCTCTGCGGTTCCACCGCCGCCTTCGCCGGGGCCGGTGGTGGAGGGGGAAGGGGGTGAGCCGCCGCGGGCTGCGAGGGGGCGGCAGCAGCCAGTGCAGCCACCGGGTCCTCCCAAGCCTTCATCAACCGCGCGTAGGCTACCTGGTCGCAAAAGCGCCGCTCTACGAAGGTGTCCCGCACAAAGTCCTTCAGCGCCAACACATCGCCAGAGCGGGGGTGCTTGCCCTTGAACGTGTTGAGCCACACCGTCTCCGCCGTGTCGTTGCCGCCAAGCGTGAAGCGGGCAATTTCCTCCTCTGTGAATTCGCTCATGGTGATGCCCTTCACCTTGTGCTGGAAGGAGCGGTGGACCGCGCTGCAGCCGGAGCAGACGAGCACGTTGAAGTCCGAGACGACGTAGAGGGGGCCGCGCATGTCGCAGTCGTAGCAGTACTTGTTGCCGCCCTCCTGGCTCAGCTTCCGCAGCGTCTCCTTGTGGCGCTCGGCCTTGCGTTGGCGAATGTTCATGGTTGCAAGGAGAGAGTGTGTGAAAGGGGAGTATAAGCCTGGTGATAGGGAAATGCTATAATAATAATAATGAAGAAGGAATCTTAACGATGCAAATGCACGCGTTGGTAGACAAATAAGACGAGTATGCTTGTTGGGGTCGCGAGAGGTGAGAGGCCGCACGCCTCCGCAGTTTCGAGAGAACCTTTGTTGTCCGGAATGAGAAGTGAAGAAGAAGAAAACCTTTACAAGTCATGGGAGGGAGGTGGAGAGTAAAAGAAGCGGGGCCCGAAGAAAGCACCATTCTGGACAGTGCAAGGGATGCAGAGGGGAGACACATCGAGTCGGCGTAAGCGTACGCGGCTCCTCCGCATTTCGACTGTGTTCCCGTCCAACGACTTCACCTTTTCGCGTACCATCCTCGTTCTCGGCCTTCGCAGCGGTGCTTCATCAGATGCCAGTTTCTCAAGAGACGCTCGTTCTTGTCCTCTTTGATATGAGGCCATTTGGGACACATAATTACACTCGCCTTCACTGCAGCGATCTTGGACACACGCGCAAACACACACGCACACACAGCCAAAACTCTACCAACGCAAGAGTACTTTTTTTTTTCTCCTCTGCAGCACCAGGCGCAATCCCCCTTAAGTAGCGCTGTTTGGCGGCGTCGCTGGCCCGAATGCGGTGGTGTTGCGCTGCTGCTCCGCCTCCGCCATCACCCGCCAGTGCGGGCTGGCCGTCTTGCGCACCCACTGGAAGTCGTCCACCGCCGTGTAGTTCTGCTCCGTCTGGGCGGTGTCCGCTATCTCGCCCACCTGCCGCACCCACTCCGCGTGCGTCGCGTAGTGCAGCCCATTCGGCGCAGCGGAGTTGAGGAGCCCTTCCCAGCACGTGTAAGGGCCGAAGCGCATGCCGTCGCACGACTCGATAATCGGCGTGGAGGCGCACCAGACAAAGATGTCGGTGTCGCGGCAGTCCTTCAGGCGCAGCTGGTGACACGCAACGTACACGCGACAGTTAACGCAGTTGGAGAGAAAGATGGAGCCCGCAACTGGGACGCAGTAGATGGCACAGTCGGTGCAGCCGCTGATGAAGACACCTTTAGAGTGAGCGATAAAGAGGTCGCTGTGGCTGCAGGGACCATAAGAGTTGCCAAAGCCAGCAGAGGAGGAGCTGCCGCCACGCCCGCCTGCCCCGGCTACTTCCAGCGTCTTGGCAGCCGCGGGGAGTGCGTCACAGCGTACTTCCGTGGTAGTAGAGGAAGACACATTTTTATCGTTGTTGGCAGGTGCTGTCTTCGACTTGAGGCGCGAGGAGAACTTAAACTTCTTTGTCCCCGCAGTGGTGCTCTGTGCGTCGTCGACGAGCTGCTGCAGGCGGGCCAGCAGGGCATTCGCCTTGGCCATATCGTGTGCCGTCAGTGCGATGCTGTGCGCCGCGTCCTGCACGAGTCGTCGCAGGGCATCGATGCGCTCCTGCGACTCGGCCACCTTATTGCTAGCCAGCAGCTGCGTCACCTCCGACTCCAGGTTGTCCACCTCTGACTCGTACTGCTGCCGCAAGACAGTGATGTCGTCGTCCTCCTTGGAACGCTGCAATCGTTGCCCCTCACGCTCCTGCCGCCCTTTGAGAAACTTTTCCTCCATCCGGCGATGATGCGTGAAAAAGTGTTGAGAACAGGAGTGCGTTGTATCACTTTAATTCGTTTTTTTTTTTTTTGCGGCGGAGATAGATCGGATGTAAGTCTTGTGAAGACAAGGGAGTCTCAACACGTGGGCCGAGAGCAACAAAGCCCAGAGGCAATAGTATTTGCAACAAAGAGGGAAAGAGGGAGAGAGAGGATTGGAAGAGGTTTACAAAGGGGAAGAATCGCAGCGCCGTGAAGCATACGTTGGCGGGAGAGTGGCGACTGCAGTGGTCAAATGCATAGTTTTTTGGAGAAGAGCGAAGGTGGTGCTTCGAGACCAACAAAGAAGAGTGGCTGACAAAGATGCAATCATGGAGGTGTTGAGACGCGGCATGCGCATGCACGAAAGGCTCAAGCAAAAAAAAAAAAAAAAGACAACGCGAGCGTGAATCCTGTGTAAACGAGAGAAAAAACAAAAGCACAATTGGATTAAGGTCGCGCAGGGCAGCGATATGTGCCATAGAGAAAAAGGGGAGGAGCCCTCCATGACTTTCATGCGCGACGTTTTTCCGCAACGCACCTACTTTCAGAATCCGTTCCGGCGTCTCAGCAGACCCGCTTCACATCCTCCAAACGCAACACACACGCACACACACACAGGTGGGCAGCACGGCGGTACTGAGGGGTG
Source organism: Crithidia sp. LVH-60A (assembly GCA_030078075.1). Classification (NCBI taxonomy): domain Eukaryota; phylum Euglenozoa; class Kinetoplastea; order Trypanosomatida; family Trypanosomatidae; genus Crithidia; species Crithidia sp. LVH-60A. The sequence goes on from CP119668.1 coordinate 875,248, forward strand.
GCTCCTACGGAGTGGGTTTGAGGTACTTCAAAAAGATGCTGCGCAGCTTCTCCTCGTCGAGGCGCTTGCCTAACACGAGCGCACGTGTGCAGCCGAAGGGGACGCTGCGACCCTCCATCGGGGTGACATCAAACAGCTCCCCAATGCTCTGCAGCTGCAGAAGGCTGTAGACACCATCTGTGTAGCACCAAATGGCCGCCTTGCACCGTACCACCTCGAAGCCGTAGTCCTGGCCCTTGTAGAGGAGCTCCGCGCAGATGTTGTCGACGTCGCGCTGCGAGGCAACGGCGAGGGCGTGGTCGGCGTCGCCGAACTCCAGCGAGACGGCCGTGATCGAGGAGTGGTGGTGCTCGTGCAGGTGCTGCAGCTCCGGTGCTGATCGCGTGGTGTCGATGAAGAGAATTTCGCGCAGATTGGCCACGCGCGAGTGGTCGCTGTGCAGCACCTCGGCAACGGGGTTAATCTTCTGCACGCTCTCCAGCGCCGCCGCCTGCTGCTCCGCGGACGCGATGTCGCACTTGTTCAGCACCACCTTGTCCGCCATCAAAATTTGTCGTGTCGCCTCCTGCTGCACGTCGGTGTCCTGCAGGTACTTGCAGATGTTCACCGAGTCTACGAGAGTAACGATGCCGGAGAGGTATAGCGAGCCACAGAGGGCGGCGTCCTGCCAGAACATCGTCGCGATCGGACCAGGATCGGCCAGCCCAGACGTCTCCACCAGAATAAGATCAAAGGTGCCTTTCCGCAGCATGAGCGTCTCCAGAGCCTTCACCGTCTGTGTCTGGGCGGTGCAGCACATACAACCATTGTTCAGCTCCAACCACTCGTCGTCCGGCTTCTGCGAGCTCTTCAGTGTCAAACCCTTCTCAATCGTTTTGCCAAACTCGAATTCGTTCACAATGACGGCGATGCGCATCTGGTGATTGGCTGAGAGGATGTAGTGCAGCAGGGTCGTCTTGCCGCTGCCAAGAAAGCCGGTGAGCACCGTTACGGGCACCCGCGCCGAGATCAGCTCCGGACACTCGTCGTCGCTGCTCATCGTAGCTTTTACCTGTTTTTTTTTTGTGGTGTTGCTTTAAAAGCCGATAGAGAAGGATGTGAGTTTTTGGTAGGGGGAGAAAATGTCACCGGAGAGACAGGCAGCGATGCGTGCAGTCGGCGGTTGTGGCCGTTGAAGAAGGAAAGAGGTTCAGAGCACCGCACATCAGAAGGCAGCAGAGAAAATGAAATGTCTTGCGTGAAACATGATGAGCCAAGCTTCGCAGGAGCGGAGGTTCACGCTGCTCCGAAGTCCCGCATCAAGAAGAAAACTCACACACACACAAAAAAAAGGAGCTTCAGCGGACATTATCGAGACCCAAATCCCAGCATCATCATCATCAGTCACAGAAGAATAAAAGCCATACAAAAAGAGCTCTGCGTGGGGGTGAAACTTTCACTTCAACACGGCTACCCAGTTGGCTCGGTCCACCCTCCAACGTAATTTCGTTTTGTCTACTCTACGCTAAATGAATTTTTTTTTTGCCACAAAGTGAAAAACAGAAACCCAATAATTAACCTTTCCAGCGAGAGGCCCTGAGCCATCCTTCTCTGGTAGAAGGTAGAACATGCAATTACGTTTATCATCCCACACCAGACATGATCAACACACAGGAAAAAAGAAAAGAGAGAGAAAGTAAAAAGAAAAAGGCAGAAATAAAAAGTAGAACAAAAGTGAGGCGCGACTTATTCACGCAAATGAAAAGAAAAAAAAAAACAAAGTAGCAATCACTCCTGCTTTTACCGACCATCTCTTGCGGCAATTAGGGGGAGAAGAGGCACCGCTTAAACGACAAAAAAATGCCGTCATTTTGCTCAAAGACCGAAAGTAAAGATAGAAATGAATTAATTTTTGAGGAGAAAAAAAAACCAAAAAACGGAGTGAAAAAAAAAAACAAACAAAAACAGTTCCATGCAAACAAGAAAAGTACACCGTGTAAAACTCCCAGATTTATAAAACATTGAGAACAGATTTTGAAAATGTGGCCCTTGCTTCCATTGTTAAAAAGAGAGGGATCAGAGAAGGACACAAGCCTTCGCCTTCGCACACGTGAAAACAACTAATCCTACATCCAAAAAGAAAAAAGAAAAGGAGGGAAACAAAAGCGAAAGACGTAAAATACGAATGACAGGACTAGGAAGTCGAGAAACGCGTGCAAGACCCAACATTCCTGAAAGAGGGAACACAGACGATTCTAATGACGCCATCGTTCCTCGAGAAACGAAAAACAAAAAATAAACAAAAACAAAAAGGCGAGAGAGGCGTATGGCACGAATGCCGCCGCCTCCGCTGATGATCTCTCATCGTATACACAGTAAAAGAAAAAAAAAACAAAGCCTGAGCAGCAAGTTCGATACACGGAAAAAAAGAAAACAACAACATCCAAATCTTATTGAATTGTCAAGCAAACAAAAGCATGGCTCATTGCATACCGCTGAAGGGCAAGAGGAAGACTTGCCACGATGGCTAAAATATTAACATTATTATTAAAAAGCCATCAGTGCCAGAGGCAAAATCACACAAGAAAGAGGAAACTGCAACACAATCACAGGCAGAAAAGTTACAAAGAAAAAAAAAAGCCTGCAATAAAGAAAATCAAAACAAAACAAGGAAAACGCTTGACAAGACAAAGAGAAAAAAAAAACACAACGCTGACTCCTCAACGAGCAGGCTTATCCCCACGCCTCGCATCTACAGTGTGGTGCACACGGAGACGGGTAAGCAACACAGACAAAAAACGTTGGCGGCGGCACAGAAGAAGGGCGAGAGCTCCAGTATGCTAAACGACGCACACATGCAAAATTCAATTTTTCACGGAACTCCTTCTGTCGCAGAAAAAAAAAAAAAACCCAGACCATAAAAAAAACCAGAGAAAAATATTAATTGAATACCCCGAGCGGAAAGCGACGGAAAAAAAAAAACACATAAAACCAAAAAAAGACAAATATTAGAACTGGTTCCCTCATCACAGGTAAAAAAAGAGCAAAATTTTTCACTCATCAAAAAGAGACGAGCGCTCAAAGCTTTTCGAACGGAGAACCATAAAAAAAAAAGACAACACAGAAAATAACCTCTAATGCTCTTGCTCGTCCAGCGTCGCGCTGTAACGCATACCGTAGTCGTTCACCTTGCCTGTCAGAAGCACCTCCGTCGCGAGCGGCGGCACCAGCAGCTCGCCCTCATAGCGGCCGGTCGCCGCCACGTACTTCACGTGACCGGCAACGCCAGCACCCCACTGCACTGCGCTTGTCTGGTCGAGCGAGAAGTGCACGTGCATGACGAAGTCGGTGGTGTCGTTGTAGAAGGCCCAGCGATCCGCCGCCGTGTCGATGACGCGGAACAGCAGCCCGTTGGCCTCCTCGAAGCACGCGCTCACTTTGTCGCCGCTGAGGCTGGGTCGGCCGTTCAGGTACTGCGGCGCAGCCAGGCAGGCGTCGTCGGGCACGGGATCGGCGGCTACGGTGTCGCTGGCGAAGGGGTCGCAGTGCGTCGGTTTCTCAAGATTGTTCTTCGCTGGCCTTTCCGCACCACCGCGCAGCGTCAACAGCTCGCCATTGTTGAGAACCAGAACGATGGTATCTGAGCTCGTGCTTGTGTTGCCGCGACCAATCACGAGGCTGCGCCTGCGCTTTGTATCTCCCTTTTCCGGTGTTGCGGCGCCGCTGAAGAAGACGCCGCTGGGCCGATGAGAGCTGGCAGCATCGGGGGCAGCGCCGACGCTCTCGTCATCCGCGCGCGCGCTGACCGCGTCCAGCAGCGTGTCGTTCACGCTGGCCTCCTGCAGGCGGTGCTTGAAGTCCAGCACGGCGGACGTGCGCACGGCGACGGTCTGCACCAGCGCGTTGAGGTAGGCCGCGTCGGACGCGAAGGCCTTGCGGGACGGCTTGGGCAGCGAGAAGTACTTGCAGGTGCGCTGCAGCAGCTTGATCTTCTGGCGATCGGTGTACGCGCTGAAGTACACGTCCAGCACCTCCGTCACCTGGCCCACGTTGCTCGGCGCGTGCGAGCTGCCGTCGTCGTCGTCGTCGTCGTCCGGCATCATCGGGTCGTCGGCGCCACCGGCCACGCCGCCCGCACCGCCGAGCGCGGCCAGCGGGTTGGTGACCACCGCGCCGGACGGGAACACGCGGCCGTCCACCACGCGCAGCTCGTACATCTCCACCAGGTCCGTCACGCCGCGCAGCCGGTGCGGGCCCAGCGCGACGAGGTCCACGCTGTCCCGCTGCTCCGCCGTCAGCGCGTCCACCACGCTCGCCGTGCACAGCACCTGGCCGCCGCAGCCCGCGCTCTCCGTCCGCGCCGCCGTGTTGACGGTGTCGCCGTAGTAGTCGTAGCCCTTGGTCACCTCGTCCAGCCGCACCTCCGCCATGCCGCAGTGCACGCCGATCCGCACGCGCAGCCCACTCCACGGGCTCGGCGCACCGCTGGCACCAGCACCGTCGCCAGCGCCGCCGCCCGCCGCCACCGTCTTGCCCAGCGCCGCGTACGTGTCGTCGATGGTGGTGCTGCCCCAGTCCGCGTTCAGGAAGTTCAGCTGCGCATCGCGTGCCACCTGCACCGCCGCGAAGGGGTCGGCGCACGCGATCATGAAGGAGTCGCCGATGGTCTTCACCTCGTAGCACTTGTAGCGCACGATCAGCTCGCGCATCATGCGGTGGTGCATCTCCATCGCCGCCGCCATCGCCTGCGGCGCCATCGCCCACAGCCCCGTGCTGCTCTCGATGTCCGTGAACATCAGCGTCACCGGCTGCGTCGCGTCCTTCGGCGCGTTGCGGTTGTCGCGACTGTCGCCGCGGCAGCACAGCCACAGCACCGCCGCCACCACGCCCACCGCCACCACGCACGCGCACACCACCACCACCGCGATGACCGTCGTCGTCGAGCTGCGCGAGCCGCCGCTGTGGTCAGCCCCAGGGTCCGTCGTCGTCGGCGGCGGTGCAGGTGTGCTTGTCGTCGTTGTTGTCGTGGTCGTCGTGGTTGTTGTGGTGGTTGGCATTGTGGTTGGCTTTATATTAGGGTCTCCAGGCGTGCTGGCTGAGGCGGTGTGGCGAATCGCCGCGAACGGCCCCGCAACCACGGCGGCGCTGGGGGTGAAGATGCGCTCCAACGGCCACACGTAGAGGGCGGCAGCGCCGGCGTTGGTGAAGGACTTGCATGTAAAGGAGTTCAGCGTCAGGTTGTAGGCACAATTGGTGCGTTGGAAGGGGCCCAGCTGCAGGCCGTCCACGTTCAGCATTTGGGCCTCGTACAGGGCTGCAAGAAGGTCGCTGCTCGTAGGCGTCGCAACGCCGCTGCCCAGCTGCTGCAGCACGCGCGCCGCCAGATACGCACGCATGGCGGCGGGGGTGCGGTAGGTTGTGTCGGTGACGGCTTCCAGGAAGGAGGTTGTCAGTGCCGTTGCCGTCGTCGATGCGATGCCCGCGCCAGGTAGCCAGTGTGGCAGGTTCGTCACGATATAGACTCGGGAGCGCGCTTTAGGAGCGTTTGCAAATCCGCTCAGGAAGGCGGGATAGAGCTGAGTGAACTCGTCGAAGGACACCATGGCGTGAAGATTCGAATTGGAATCTATTTTCCCCGCCAGACGACCGATGTCTTCTGTGTCAAGACCGGATAAAAGCTTGACTCCATCATATCCAATATTATATATAGTGGAGCTGTCGCCCAGCTCCATTGTGTCCGAAAGTCGAGAGCCGCCACGCTGAACAGACGCGTTTATCGCGCTAATGGTGTCCTCAAAGGTTGCAGTCGCCGAGGCCCGCACCGCTGCGGCGAGAGATCCCAGCGCCGGCTGCGTCACCACCATCGCCGCCATGGCAGCCCACTGCTGCTCGTTGGTCGGCGTCAGGTAGACAACGTTGTTGTAGTCCTGGTACAGCGACGTGCTGAGGTAGACCGGCTCCACGAGCAGCTGCGAGGACGCGGCGGTGCCCTTGAGGGGCACAGGGACCGGACCTGTCAGCGCCGCGACGGGCACCTCAGCCACGGCAGTCCCCACGGCAGCGGCGCTGGCAGCGCTGATCGGCAGCGACCGCCACTTGAAGCTGACCGGCACGTTGGGCTGCACGCCGGACGCGACCTGCGTCGAGAGGTAGCTGCCGCTGCTGGTGACGGAGGACGGGAAGCTGAGGCAGCCCACCTGCAGCAGGCGGCTGACGTTGAGCTTCACGTCGGCGGCGTGGCACTCCGACGGCTGCAGCAGCATGTCCGCGGCGGTCAGCGTGTCGAGGCCGTAGTAGGTGGCGCCGCTGTTGGTCTTGGCGGCCAGGGCGTGCACCAGCACCATGCGGCCGCCGACGTTGCACCGCGCCACGTACGGCGCGCCGCGGCACGAGGACCCGCTGCAGTCGCCGCCGAAGGGCCCCACGACGATGTCGTCGCCCACGACGTACGTCCGCTGCTCGAAGAGCCACTGCTGGTAGTCGGCCTGCGACAGCACGGTGCCGCCGGTCAGCTTGCCGCTGCTCGCGGTGCCGGCGGTGACGGCTGCCTGGATGCCCTGCTTGGCCACCTCGCCCGCGATCCACCCGGCCATGGCCTGCACGCCGGCCGGGGTGTCCCACTGCACCGTGGTCTCGTAGTTGGCGAGGAAGTGCGCCGCCGCGGCCCAGCGCGAGTCCTGCGGGTGGGGGTTGGTGGACGACATGATCACCTGCGAGGGGGGCTTGATGGTGGGGTTGTTCTTCAGCTCGGCGTACTGCGCCACGACGGTGGCCATCAGCCACGTCGGCACGAGGACGGGCCCGTTGAAGCTGCTGACCGTCAGCAGCGACTGGAGCACCCCCTGCGTGGTGCTGGTGTCGGGGCCGAACACGAAGACGCAGGAGGGAACGCTGGCGATCTCGGCCGTGAAGGCGTCGAAGGCGCTGGTGTTCGTCTCGAAGTTGGTGGCGTCGCACGCGACGACGTCGGCGCTGCGGCCCAGCGCGGTGGTGCGGCGGAGGAACTCCTGGTAGACCACGGGGCCGAGCGCGTTGTTCCCGGCGTTGGTGTAGACGAAGCCCAGCTTGAGCGGATTCACCTCGCGCAAGGCGTACACGAGCAGCGCCAGCATCTCCGTCGCGGGGTCGGTGGTGGTGAACATCTTCGCCACGTTCCACTGCATCTGGTTGAGGGATCCATCAATGGAGTAAGGGATAATGTAGGTGAGGGCCCTGCGTGAGGTATCGGTCTTAAGAAACGACTGCAGTTGGGCATCTGCCAGTGTTGCCACCACCACCGTGAGTGAATTTGCATCAGTGAGGTTCGCTACCGGCGTCGTCACCTCTGATGCGAGAATGGAAAGTGTTGCCAGGGAACTCTTCACCCCTTGTGTCCCAGATGAAGAGGAGCTTACGATGCTGTAGACGTTGAGTTGCCGCGTTGAAGACAAGCAGCTGGCTGGCGTCACAGCGACGCTGAGAACGACGGTCAAGACAACAAGTCCGAAGCTTCGACAGAGTTTCGACTTGCAAAAAATCATTGTACTCTTTAAAATATAAAGATGTGTCAGGCAAAAACACGGAGCTGCAAAACACCAAAAAAGAAAGACAAAAATGAAAACAACGGATGCGTGAACAAAGTGTTATTAAAAATAAGAGAAAGAAAGTGTTGAAAGTAAAAAAAAAAAAGAAATGTGGAAATGAGTAGAGTGCGTGGGCACTGAGGGCGGAGATTAAAGGCACCTTCCAGCTACTGCTTCAGCAACAATTTTCCTCGACCGCTTCGCCGCTGAATTTATTCGATTGGTTGTTGTGCTTCTTCGTTCTTAATCTGAGTAGGCCAAAACAGATAGACCTGAAAAGGTCTTTATCGCCGTCTTTCGACAGCGTCGGGCCAATACGGTCAAATTAAAAAAAAAGGATGAATTTGTCAATGTGGAGCTTTTTTTTTCCTTCTGATGCAAATTATGCAAAAGAACACTCTTTCAGTTTTAACAGTTAGTTACGCAGTCTTTTCGGAAAAAAAATTCAAGAGGGACGATGGAGAATGTGGTAAGAAGAAGCAGGACAGAGAGAGAGAGAGAGAGAGAGAGAGAGAGAGGAGGGGAGAAGGGGATTTAACTCGCAGCGTAGCTTATTTTTACTTGCAATACGGATGTGGTGAGCATTTGTAGCCTCTCACCTATCAGCTTCCTCGTGTCAAGAGTGTCGTCTGGCGCACGTCCTCCTTTGCTGGGGCAAGACCTGCTGGTCGGCGAGAATAACCGGTCTGACGCCAACTTGCAGTTGTCAGGTTATGCTTTCCTCTCTCTTTTATTTTCCATTTGAACACAAATAATAAGTAGTCTCCAAGCACACTAAAAAAAAAAAGAGAATTGATGAAGGGAACGAAGAGCGTCGAAACAAACAAAATGAGTTAAGATGACTTGAAATGCCAAAAGACTGGACATGATCAACGGGGGGCCACAGCAAAAAAAAAAAAAAAAAAAAAAAAAAAAAAAAAAAAATAATTTTAAAAAAAAAAAAAAAAAAAAAAAAAAAAAAAAAAAAAAAACAAAAAAAAAAAAAAAAAAAAAAAAAAAAAAAAAAAAAAAAAAAAAAAAAAAAAAAAAAAAAAAAAAAAAAAAAAAAAAAAAAAAAATAAAAATAAAATAAAAATTGAAATATTTTTTTTTTTTTTTTTTTAAATTTAAAAAAAATAAAAAAAAAAAAAAAAAAAAAAAAAAAAAAAAAAAAAAAAAAAAAAAAAAAAAAAAAAAAAAAAAAAAAAAAAAAAAAAAAAAAAAAAAAAAAAAAAAAAAAAAAAAAAAAAAAAAAAAAAAAAAAAAAAAAAAAAAAAAAAAAAAAAAAAAAAAAAAAAAAAAAAAAAAAAAAAAAAAAAAAAAAAAAAAAAAAAAAAAAAAAAAAAAAAAAAAAAAAAAAAAAAAAAAAAAAAAAAAAAAAAAAAAAAAAAAAAAAAAAAAAAAAAAAAAAAAAAAAAAAAAAAAAAAAAAAAAAAAAAAAAAAAAAAAAAAAAAAAAAAAAAAAAAAAAAAAAAAAAAAAACTTGGAAAAAAAAAAAAAAAAAAAAAAAGAAAAAAAAAAAAAAAAAAAAAAAAAAAAAAAAAAAAAAAAAAAAAAAAAAAAAAAAAAAAAAAAAAAAAAAAAAAAAAAAAAAAAATAAAAAAAAAAAAAAAAAAAAAAAAAAAAAAAAAAAAAAAAAAAAAAAAAAAAAAAAAAAAAAAAAAAAAAAAAAAAAAAAAAAAAAAAAAAAAAAAAAAAAAAAAAAAAAAAAAAAAAAAAAAAAAAAAAAAAAAAAAAAAAAAAAAAAAAAAAAAAAAAAAAAAAAAACGTAAATAACAGCAACAATATTACACTCATACACACACAGAGGGAACAAGCAAAAAGCACAAGGCAAAGTCGCATTGACACTGTCGAGCCGCGACACTAGCGAAGGCACTAACGTGGTCCATTACTTTGGTTACTCACGCATCGAGAAAAAATAAGATGGAAAGGAAATAATCAAGTAGAGGAGCACAAGCATCCCCTTAACGTGTTATAAATCGAACGAGAAGGAAAAGTAGCTTTAATACATCCAGCATAACGTATCGTACAAATGTTTAGCAGCACGATCACGTGTCTATACTCAATCGTCGTCCGCCAGCGTCGCGCTGTAACGCATACCGTAGTCGTTCACCTTGCCTGTCAGAAGCACCTCCGTCGCGAGCGGCGGCACCAGCAGCTCGCCCTCGTAGCGGCCGGTCGCCGCCACGTACTTCACGTGCCCGGCAACGCCAGCACCCCACTGCACTGCGCTTGTCTGGTCGAGCGAGAAGTGCACGTGCATGACGAAGTCGGTGGTGTCGTTGTAGAAGGCCCAGCGATCCGCCGCCGTGTCGATGACGCGGAACAGCAGCCCGTTGGCCTCCTCGAAGCACGCGCTCACTTTGTCGCCGCTGAGGCTGGGTCGGCCGTTCAGGTACTGCGGCGCAGCCAGGCAGGCGTCGTCGGGCACGGGATCGGCGGCTACGGTGTCGCTGGCGAAGGGGTCGCAGTGCGTCGGTTTCTCAAGATTGTTCTTCGCTGGCCTTTCCGCACCACCGCGCAGCGTCAACAGCTCGCCATTGTTGAGAACCAGAACGATGGTATCTGAGCTCGTGCTTGTGTTGCCGCGACCAATCACGAGGCTGCGCCTGCGCTTTGTATCTCCCTTTTCCGGTGTTGCGGCGCCGCTGAAGAAGACGCCGCTGGGCCGATGAGAGCTGGCAGCATCGGGGGCAGCGCCGACGCTCTCGTCATCCGCGCGCGCGCTGACCGCGTCCAGCAGCGTGTCGTTCACGCTGGCCTCCTGCAGGCGGTGCTTGAAGTCCAGCACGGCGGACGTGCGCACGGCGACGGTCTGCACCAGCGCGTTGAGGTAGGCCGCGTCGGACGCGAAGGCCTTGCGGGACGGCTTGGGCAGCGAGAAGTACTTGCAGGTGCGCTGCAGCAGCTTGATCTTCTGGCGATCGGTGTACGCGCTGAAGTACACGTCCAGCACCTCCGTCACCTGGCCCACGTTGCTCGGCGCGTGCGAGCTGCCGTCGTCGTCGTCGTCGTCGTCCGGCATCATCGGGTCGTCGGCGCCGCCGGCCACGCCGCCCGCACCGCCGAGCGCGGCCAGCGGGTTGGTGACCACCGCGCCGGACGGGAACACGCGGCCGTCCACCACGCGCAGCTCGTACATCTCCACCAGGTCCGTCACGCCGCGCAGCCGGTGCGGGCCCAGCGCGACCAGGTCCACGCTGTCCCGCTGCTCCGCCGTCAGCGCGTCCACCACGCTCGCCGTGCACAGCACCTGGCCGCCGCAGCCCGCGCTCTCCGTCCGCGCCGCCGTGTTGACGGTGTCGCCGTAGTAGTCGTAGCCCTTGGTCACCTCGTCCAGCCGCACCTCCGCCATGCCGCAGTGCACGCCGATCCGCACGCGCAGCCCACTCCACGGGCTCGGCGCACCGCTTGCGCCAGCACCGTCGCCAGCGCCGCCGCCCGCCGCCACCGTCTTGCCCAGCGCCGCGTACGTGTCGTCGATGGTGGTGCTGCCCCAGTCCGCGTTCAGGAAGTTCAGCTGCGCGTCGCGTGCCACCTGCACCGCCGCGAAGGGGTCGGCGCACGCGATCATGAAGGAGTCGCCGATGGTCTTCACCTCGTAGCACTTGTAGCGCACGATCAGCTCGCGCATCATGCGGTGGTGCATCTCCATCGCCGCCGCCATCGCCTGCGGCGCCATCGCCCACAGCCCCGTGCTGCTCTCGATGTCCGTGAACATCAGCGTCACCGGCTGCGTCGCGTCCTTCGGCGCGTTGCGGTTGTCGCGACTGTCGCCGCGGCAGCACAGCCACAGCACCGCCGCCACCACGCCCACCGCCACCACGCACGCGCACACCACCACCACCGCGATGACCGTCGTCGTCGAGCTGCGCGAGCCGCCGCTGTGGTCAGCCCCAGGGTCCGTCGTCGTCGGCGGCGGTGCAGGTGTGCTTGTCGTCGTTGTTGTCGTGGTCGTCGTGGTTGTTGTGGTGGTTGGCATTGTGGTTGGCTTTATATTAGGGTCTCCAGGCGTGCTGGCTGAGGCGGTGTGGCGAATCGCCGCGAACGGCCCCGCAACCACGGCGGCGCTGGGGGTGAAGATGCGCTCCAACGGCCACACGTAGAGGGCGGCAGCGCCGGCGTTGGTGAAGGACTTGCATGTAAAGGAGTTCAGCGTCAGGTTGTAGGCACAATTGGTGCGTTGGAAGGGGCCCAGCTGCAGGCCGTCCACGTTCAGCATTTGGGCCTCGTACAGGGCTGCAAGAAGGTCGCTGCTCGTAGGCGTCGCAACGCCGCTGCCCAGCTGCTGCAGCACGCGCGCCGCCAGATACGCACGCATGGCGGCGGGGGTGCGGTAGGTTGTGTCGGTGACGGCTTCCAGGAAGGAGGTTGTCAGTGCCGTTGCCGTCGTCGATGCGATGCCCGCGCCAGGTAGCCAGTGTGGCAGGTTCGTCACGATATAGACTCGGGAGCGCGCTTTAGGAGCGTTTGCAAATCCGCTCAGGAAGGCGGGATAGAGCTGAGTGAACTCGTCGAAGGACACCATGGCGTGAAGATTCGAATTGGAATCTATTTTCCCCGCCAGACGACCGATGTCTTCTGTGTCAAGACCGGATAAAAGCTTGACTCCATCATATCCAATATTATATATAGTGGAGCTGTCGCCCAGCTCCATTGTGTCCGAAAGTCGAGAGCCGCCACGCTGAACAGACGCGTTTATCGCGCTAATGGTGTCCTCAAAGGTTGCAGTCGCCGAGGCCCGCACCGCTGCGGCGAGAGATCCCAGCGCCGGCTGCGTCACCACCATCGCCGCCATGGCAGCCCACTGCTGCTCGTTGGTCGGCGTCAGGTAGACAACGTTGTTGTAGTCCTGGTACAGCGACGTGCTGAGGTAGACCGGCTCCACGAGCAGCTGCGAGGACGCGGCGGTGCCCTTGAGGGGCACAGGGACCGGACCTGTCAGCGCCGCGACGGGCACCTCAGCCACGGCAGTCCCCACGGCAGCGGCGCTGGCAGCGCTGATCGGCAGCGACCGCCACTTGAAGCTGACCGGCACGTTGGGCTGCACGCCGGACGCGACCTGCGTCGAGAGGTAGCTGCCGCTGCTGGTGACGGAGGACGGGAAGCTGAGGCAGCCCACCTGCAGCAGGCGGCTGACGTTGAGCTTCACGTCGGCGGCGTGGCACTCCGACGGCTGCAGCAGCATGTCCGCGGCGGTCAGCGTGTCGAGGCCGTAGTAGGTGGCGCCGCTGTTGGTCTTGGCGGCCAGGGCGTGCACCAGCACCATGCGGCCGCCGACGTTGCACCGCGCCACGTACGGCGCGCCGCGGCACGAGGACCCGCTGCAGTCGCCGCCGAAGGGCCCCACGACGATGTCGTCGCCCACGACGTACGTCCGCTGCTCGAAGAGCCACTGCTGGTAGTCGGCCTGCGACAGCACGGTGCCGCCGGTCAGCTTGCCGCTGCTCGCGGTGCCGGCGGTGACGGCTGCCTGGATGCCCTGCTTGGCCACCTCGCCCGCGATCCACCCGGCCATGGCCTGCACGCCGGCCGGGGTGTCCCACTGCACCGTGGTCTCGTAGTTGGCGAGGAAGTGCGCCGCCGCGGCCCAGCGCGAGTCCTGCGGGTGGGGGGTTGGTGGACGACATGATCACCTGCGAGGGGGGCTTGATGGTGGGGTTGTTCTTCAGCTCGGCGTACTGCGCCACGACGGTGGCCATCAGCCACGTCGGCACGAGGACGGCCCCGTTGAAGCTGCTGACCGTCAGCAGCGACTGGAGCACCCCTGCGTGGTGCTGGTGTCGGGGCCGAACACGAAGACGCAGGAGGGAACGCTGGCGATCTCGGCCGTGAAGGCGTCGAAGGCGCTGGTGTTCGTCTCGAAGTTGGTGGCGTCGCACGCGACGACGTCGGCGCTGCGGCCCAGCGCGGTGGTGCGGCGGAGGAACTCCTGGTAGACCACGGGGCCGAGCGCGTTGTTCCCGGCGTTGGTGTAGACGAAGCCCAGCTTGAGCGGATTCACCTCGCGCAAGGCGTACACGAGCAGCGCCAGCATCTCCGTCGCGGGGTCGGTGGTGGTGAACATCTTCGCCACGTTCCACTGCATCTGGTTGAGGGATCCATCAATGGAGTAAGGGATAATGTAGGTGAGGGCCCTGCGTGAGGTATCGGTCTTAAGAAACGACTGCAGTTGGGCATCTGCCAGTGTTGCCACCACCACCGTGAGTGAATTTGCATCAGTGAGGTTCGCTACCGGCGTCGTCACCTCTGATGCGAGAATGGAAAGTGTTGCCAGGGAACTCTTCACCCCTTGTGTCCCAGATGAAGAGGAGCTTACGATGCTGTAGACGTTGAGTTGCCGCGTTGAAGACAAGCAGCTGGCTGGCGTCACAGCGACGCTGAGAACGACGGTCAAGACAACAAGTCCGAAGCTTCGACAGAGTTTCGACTTGCGAAAAATCATTGTACTCTTTAAAATATAAAGATGTGTCAGGCAAAAACACGGAGCTGCAAAACACCAAAAAAGAAAGACAAAAATGAAAACAACGGATGCGTGAACAAAGTGTTATTAAAAATAAGAGAAAGAAAGTGTTGAAAGTAAAAAAAAAAAGAAATGTGGAAATGAGTAGAGTGCGTGGGCACTGAGGGCGGAGATTAAAGGCACCTTCCAGCTACTGCTTCAGCAACAATTTTCCTCGACCGCTTCGCCGCTGAATTTATTCGATTGGTTGTTGTGCTTCTTCGTTCTTAATCTGAGTAGGCCAAAACAGATAGACCTGAAAAGGTCTTTATCGCCGTCTTTCGACAGCGTCGGGCCAATACGGTCAAATTAAAAAAAAAAGGATGAATTTGTCAATGTGGAGCTTTTTTTTTTCCTTCTGATGCAAATTATGCAAAAGAACACTCTTTCAGTTTTAACAGTTAGTTACGCAGTCTTTTCGGAAAAAAAAAATTCAAGAGGGACGATGGAGAATGTGGTAAGAAGAAGCAGGACAGAGAGAGAGAGAGAGAGAGAGAGAGAGAGAGAGAGGGAGAAGGGATTTAACTCGCAGCGTAGCTTATTTTTACTTGCAATACGGATGTGGTGAGCATTTGTAGCCTCTCACCTATCAGCTTCCTCGTGTCAAGAGTGTCGTCTGGCGCACGTCCTCCTTTGCTGGGGCAAGACCTGCTGGTCGGCGAGAATAACCGGTCTGACGCCAACTTGCAGTTGTCAGGTTATGCTTTCCTCTCTCTTTTATTTTCCATTTGAACACAAATAATAAGTAGTCTCCAAGCACACTAAAAAAAAAAAGAGAATTGATGAAGGGAACGAAGAGCGTCGAAACAAACAAAATGAGTTAAGATGACTTGAAATGCCAAAAGACTGAGACATGATCAACGGGACGTCAGCAGCTAAAAAAAAAAATAGTAAAACAAAAAAATAACCTGAAATTGTATTCGCGTTAAAAAAAAACGCTACGAAAAAACAACAGCAGCTACACCAAAAAAAAAAAAAAATGATGCGGCATCAAAAGAAAAGAGAAAAAAATAGAAAGCGAAATAAAGAGAGAGAGGAAATCTCAGACAAAATCGCGGTCAGATTTTTCAATTGGACGACAGGTTTTGTTTGATTGTTTTTTTTTTTTTTTAGCTTGCCCCACAATGAAATTGTCTAATAGAGACATAAAGAGGGACTGCAGAAGAAAGAGGGACGACTAAAGAAAGAAAAGTAAGCGAGAACCAAGCGAAGGAAAAGCTTGCAAAAAAAAAAAGGGAAAGACGTCTGAAAATTAAAAAAAAATTTAGCTGCCCTAATGAAAACAGCATCGCGTACACAACAGCCCCAACAACAACACAAGCGAAGAATTAAATACGCGCTTCACAATCAGCGGTGCCAGCGATGCAGCATGTGCATACCGAAAAAAAGGGGGAAAAAAGGGTTAAAGCAAGAACAATTCCGGTGGGTGACAAACACAACGTAGTTTACTCAAAAGCAACCCTCCGCTGAGATAAGCGTGTAGTCTTTGATCGGAAGAGACGGCACATCATACACATCAGCAGCATATCAAAGAGAGCGCTCGAATAGTCACACCAGTTCTAAAAGGTAAATAGTACAGGGAAGGGCAAACCTCAAGCAGCATTTTTTTTTTCCGGCGTTGTGCCATCAGCGGCAGATAAGCAGTTAAAAAGAAAACGCAAGAGACAATAAGACAGTAATAGCAAAAATAGAAGTACAGCACACCCCTGCCCAGCGGCACTACTCATTAAATTCTTCAAATCAAAGCCAGAAAAAAAAAACTCTGGCGACGCGGTAAGACACAAGGAAAAACGTAAATAACAGCAACAATATTACACTCATACACACACAGAGGGAACAAGCAAAAAGCACAAGGCAAAGTCGCATTGACACTGTCGAGCCGCGACACTAGCGAAGCGCACTAACGTGGTCCATTACTTTGGTTACTCACGCATCGAGAAAAAAATAAGATGGAAAGGAAATAATCAAGTAGAGGAGCACAAGCATCCCCTTAACGTGTTATAAATCGAACGAGAAGGAAAAGTAGCTTTAATACATCCAGCATAACGTATCGTACAAATGTTTAGCAGCACGATCACGTGTCTATACTCAATCGTCGTCCGCCAGCGTCGCGCTGTAACGCATACCGTAGTCGTTCACCTTGCCTGTCAGAAGCACCTCCGTCGCGAGCGGCGGCACCAGCAGCTCGCCCTCGTAGCGGCCGGTCGCCGCCACGTACTTCACGTGCCCGGCAACGCCAGCACCCCACTGCACTGCGCTTGTCTGGTCGAGCGAGAAGTGCACGTGCATGACGAAGTCGGTGGTGTCGTTGTAGAAGGCCCAGCGATCCGCCGCCGTGTCGATGACGCGGAACAGCAGCCCGTTGGCCTCCTCGAAGCACGCGCTCACTTTGTCGCCGCTGAGGCTGGGTCGGCCGTTCAGGTACTGCGGCGCAGCCAGACAGGCGTCGTCGGGCACGGGATCGGCGGCTACGGTGTCGCTGGCGAAGGGGTCGCAGTGCGTCGGTTTCTCAAGATTGTTCTTCGCTGGCCTTTCCGCACCACCGCGCAGCGTCAACAGCTCGCCATTGTTGAGAACCAGAA
Source organism: Crithidia sp. LVH-60A (assembly GCA_030078075.1). Lineage (NCBI taxonomy): Eukaryota > Euglenozoa > Kinetoplastea > Trypanosomatida > Trypanosomatidae > Crithidia > Crithidia sp. LVH-60A. The sequence continues at coordinate 891,852 of CP119668.1, forward strand.
CGATGGTATCTGAGCTCGTGCTTGTGTTGCCGCGACCAATCACGAGGCTGCGCCTGCGCTTTGTATCTCCCTTTTCCGGTGTTGCGGCGCCGCTGAAGAAGACGCCGCTGGGCCGATGAGAGCTGGCAGCATCGGGGGCAGCGCCGACGCTCTCGTCATCCGCGCGCGCGCTGACCGCGTCCAGCAGCGTGTCGTTCACGCTGGCCTCCTGCAGGCGGTGCTTGAAGTCCAGCACGGCGGACGTGCGCACGGCGACGGTCTGCACCAGCGCGTTGAGGTAGGCCGCGTCGGACGCGAAGGCCTTGCGGGACGGCTTGGGCAGCGAGAAGTACTTGCAGGTGCGCTGCAGCAGCTTGATCTTCTGGCGATCGGTGTACGCGCTGAAGTACACGTCCAGCACCTCCGTCACCTGGCCCACGTTGCTCGGCGCGTGCGAGCTGCCGTCGTCGTCGTCGTCGTCGTCCGGCATCATCGGGTCGTCGGCGCCGCCGGCCACGCCGCCCGCACCGCCGAGCGCGGCCAGCGGGTTGGTGACCACCGCGCCGGACGGGAACACGCGGCCGTCCACCACGCGCAGCTCGTACATCTCCACCAGGTCCGTCACGCCGCGCAGCCGGTGCGGGCCCAGCGCGACCAGGTCCACGCTGTCCCGCTGCTCCGCCGTCAGCGCGTCCACCACGCTCGCCGTGCACAGCACCTGGCCGCCGCAGCCCGCGCTCTCCGTCCGCGCCGCCGTGTTGACGGTGTCGCCGTAGTAGTCGTAGCCCTTGGTCACCTCGTCCAGCCGCACCTCCGCCATGCCGCAGTGCACGCCGATCCGCACGCGCAGCCCACTCCACGGGCTCGGCGCACCGCTTGCGCCAGCACCGTCGCCAGCGCCGCCGCCCGCCGCCACCGTCTTGCCCAGCGCCGCGTACGTGTCGTCGATGGTGGTGCTGCCCCAGTCCGCGTTCAGGAAGTTCAGCTGCGCGTCGCGTGCCACCTGCACCGCCGCGAAGGGGTCGGCGCACGCGATCATGAAGGAGTCGCCGATGGTCTTCACCTCGTAGCACTTGTAGCGCACGATCAGCTCGCGCATCATGCGGTGGTGCATCTCCATCGCCGCCGCCATCGCCTGCGGCGCCATCGCCCACAGCCCCGTGCTGCTCTCGATGTCCGTGAACATCAGCGTCACCGGCTGCGTCGCGTCCTTCGGCGCGTTGCGGTTGTCGCGACTGTCGCCGCGGCAGCACAGCCACAGCACCGCCGCCACCACGCCCACCGCCACCACGCACGCGCACACCACCACCACCGCGATGACCGTCGTCGTCGAGCTGCGCGAGCCGCCGCTGTGGTCAGCCCCAGGGTCCGTCGTCGTCGGCGGCGGTGCAGGTGTGCTTGTCGTCGTTGTTGTCGTGGTCGTCGTGGTTGTTGTGGGTGTTGTCGTTGTGGTCTCCTCCGGTGCCTGTGTCGCCTCGGGTGTCAGCGGCGTGCTGGCTGAGGCGGTGTGGCGAATCGCCGCGAACGGCCCCGCAACCACGGCGGCGCTGGGGGTGAAGATGCGCTCCAACGGCCACACGTAGAGGGCGGCAGCGCCGGCGTTGGTGAAGGACTTGCATGTAAAGGAGTTCAGCGTCAGGTTGTAGGCACAATTGGTGCGTTGGAAGGGGCCCAGCTGCAGGCCGTCCACGTTCAGCATTTGGGCCTCGTACAGGGCTGCAAGAAGGTCGCTGCTCGTAGGCGTCGCAACGCCGCTGCCCAGCTGCTGCAGCACGCGCGCCGCCAGATACGCACGCATGGCGGCGGGGGTGCGGTAGGTTGTGTCGGTGACGGCTTCCAGGAAGGAGGTTGTCAGTGCCGTTGCCGTCGTCGATGCGATGCCCGCGCCAGGTAGCCAGTGTGGCAGGTTCGTCACGATATAGACTCGGGAGCGCGCTTTAGGAGCGTTTGCAAATCCGCTCAGGAAGGCGGGATAGAGCTGAGTGAACTCGTCGAAGGACACCATGGCGTGAAGATTCGAATTGGAATCTATTTTCCCCGCCAGACGACCGATGTCTTCTGTGTCAAGACCGGATAAAAGCTTGACTCCATCATATCCAATATTATATATAGTGGAGCTGTCGCCCAGCTCCATTGTGTCCGAAAGTCGAGAGCCGCCACGCTGAACAGACGCGTTTATCGCGCTAATGGTGTCCTCAAAGGTTGCAGTCGCCGAGGCCCGCACCGCTGCGGCGAGAGATCCCAGCGCCGGCTGCGCCACCACCATCGCCGCCATGGCAGCCCACTGCTGCTCGTTGGTCGGCGTCAGGTAGACAACGTTGTTGTAGTCCTGGTACAGCGACGTGCTGAGGTAGACCGGCTCCACGAGCAGCTGCGAGGACGCGGCGGTGCCCTTGAGGGGCACAGGGACCGGACCTGTCAGCGCCGCGACGGGCACCTCAGCCACGGCAGTCCCCACGGCAGCGGCGCTGGCAGCGCTGATCGGCAGCGACCGCCACTTGAAGCTGACCGGCACGTTGGGCTGCACGCCGGACGCGACCTGCGTCGAGAGGTAGCTGCCGCTGCTGGTGACGGAGGACGGGAAGCTGAGGCAGCCCACCTGCAGCAGGCGGCTGACGTTGAGCTTCACGTCGGCGGCGTGGCACTCCGACGGCTGCAGCAGCATGTCCGCGGCGGTCAGCGTGTCGAGGCCGTAGTAGGTGGCGCCGCTGTTGGTCTTGGCGGCCAGGGCGTGCACCAGCACCATGCGGCCGCCGACGTTGCACCGCGCCACGTACGGCGCGCCGCGGCACGAGGACCCGCTGCAGTCGCCGCCGAAGGGCCCCACGACGATGTCGTCGCCCACGACGTACGTCCGCTGCTCGAAGAGCCACTGCTGGTAGTCGGCCTGCGACAGCACGGTGCCGCCGGTCAGCTTGCCGCTGCTCGCGGTGCCGGCGGTGACGGCTGCCTGGATGCCCTGCTTGGCCACCTCGCCCGCGATCCACCCGGCCATGGCCTGCACGCCGGCCGGGGTGTCCCACTGCACCGTGGTCTCGTAGTTGGCGAGGAAGTGCGCCGCCGCGGCCCAGCGCGAGTCCTGCGGGTGGGGGTTGGTGGACGACATGATCACCTGCGAGGGGGGCTTGATGGTGGGGTTGTTCTTCAGCTCGGCGTACTGCGCCACGACGGTGGCCATCAGCCACGTCGGCACGAGGACGGGCCCGTTGAAGCTGCTGACCGTCAGCAGCGACCGGAGCACCCCCTGCGTGGTGCTGGTGTCGGGGCCGAACACGAAGACGCAGGAGGGAACGCTGGCGATCGCGGCCGTGAAGGCGTCGAAGGCGCTGGTGTTCGTCTCGAAGTCGGTGGCGTCGCACGCGACGACGTCGGCGCTGCGGCCCAGCGCGGTGGTGCGGCGGAGGAACTCCTGGTAGACCACGGGGCCGAGCGCGTTGTTCCCGGCGTTGGTGTAGACGAAGCCCAGCTTGAGCGGGTTTACCTCGCGCAAGGCGTACACGAGCAGCGCCAGCATCTCCGTCGCGGGGTCGGTGGTGGTGAACATCTTCGCCACGTTCCATTGCTGCACGACCCTCTCTCCTTGGGTGTAGGGAACAATGTAGGTGAAGGCTGTGTTCTGGTTCGCGGCGTCTTCTTCGACGAGGCTCTGCAGTGACGTACCAGGGAGACACGTTACAGCCACTGCGAGGTCGTCGGAAGTGATGTTCCCGCTCTTCACCAGGGCACTCATCGAGCCGGTGTACGTGGTGTTGGGTATGACGCGAAGGTCGATGAGTCCGGCGTCGACGCCGTTAGAGTAGCGGTTGTTCGCGGTGCGCATCACATAGATGTATAGGGTGCCCTGCTTGGCAAAGGCGACCGGAAGAAGCAAACAGAGGAGCAGGAGGAGACCCATACTTGGTAGGCGGCCGCACCGCCTCCATCGAGTTCGCATCGCAAGACTTAGAGGGGAAAAGAGGAGAGGAAATACAGAAAATTTAGAACGCGACAGAAGAGAAAACGGAAAAAGAAAGAAAAAAACCTTCAGCGATTGCGCAAGATGTGAAGGAATGGCGTGTGTTTGTGTGGAGTAGAAAGCGGCGATGCTGCAGCGCCAGGAAAGGAGAAACGAAGAAAATAGAGAAAGTTCCAGTGTATAGGCTCCAGTATTTACATTTCTGACAGATGCCTTAAAAAAAAAAAATAGTAATAGCGTCTTGCGTATCCCGAGAGTGAGGGATTAATAGGCAGGTTAAGGAAGAAAATAGAACGAAATCATTCCACAGTACGTTGCGCGTTAACACCTGTTCAAGATGAAAGAATGCTTCTCAATCCCACTTGCCGCTTGAAGGTATTGAGGGAAGTAAGGAAGAGAAGCACACGCGCACTCTACAAAAAAAAAACCAGAGTTTTAAAAGTTATACGAAGAAAGAGAGAGAGAGAGAGAGAGAAGATTTGGAGTGAAAAACGTGATAGTTCTGTGAAAGAGACGACGATTAAGTATGCTGGTGAAGCTACAATTGTTTCGCAGTGGCGATGGATACATTTTAAGGCACAGGCGCAAGTCGGCTGAGACAAAGGGTTGCTTGAGGTGGTCTCTAGTTGTCTGCATGGCGCACGTTCAGCGTGCAGGGAAGCAAGACAAAGCGCGTTGTAATCGCGTTTTTTTTTCTGCTCTCTCTAGCCCGCTGTGTCTGAAGCAAACGTACCTGCTTCACTTTTCTTTATCTGTGCTGTGTGCCAGAGCATTGTGGTTCTTCATAGCAATTGGCGCCTTTATCATTCTCAGACCGCACCCCACTCGGCCCCGTAGCGCAGTCTGGTCGCCCGCATGCGTCGTCGTCCTCTGCGACACTTTAATTTCCATTGAGTTCGGTCCGTTTCGCGGCAGGGGAGGTTTTCCAGGATACGCCACAATGCAGTGCAAAGGTGCAAGAAGAAAAAGAGAAAAATCAGAAGAGAGATACGAAGCGAGAGTAAAGCAATTTTCCTCCAGCTGTTCTAGACACCAATGGCACTCAAAACTCACCCACACAGAGGAGTGACAGGTACAACACTCATTCGCAGCCCACAACCGCGAAGTACCCACAACGACTGCAACACCAAAAAAATGAAATGGAAAAAAAAAAACAATAAGTACCACTCAAAAAAACAAAACAAAGTTCCAAAGAAAATAGTTTTTCAATAGCGTCACAAAAAAACAAAAAAGGGAAGGATAGAAACTGATAAAAAGAGGAAAGAGAAATCGAGTACACGGAAAAAAAAAAACATAAATTTTGCTGTCCTGGTGGCTGGCTGGCCTTTTTTTCCGCTGCTTCAGTGGCCTCCTTCAACGTCCTTGGGAGTCCAGGTGCCTTGCTCCCTGTCTCGACACAACTAGCGTCAGCGGCACTAGCAAAGGCCATCACCGGAGGCAGCAAAAGAACAAGGCCAGCGGTGCACTCGAGGGGGTCAAGAGGATTTCGGGGGAGCTGGCATTCTTTTATAAAACGCCCGCGTTTCAGTCAAAGCATCAACAAGAAAAAAACTAGGGATAAGCAAGAAGTGCATGAAGGCATTGGTAGTTGCCACAAGGGGTTGTGCAGATAGGAAGAGAATTTGATACAAAGAACTAAACGCCAATTTCGTTGTGCTCTCTCCGTGCATGCGAGTAAAAGTGCTAACACGAAGAAAAAAAAAGAAGATTGTTGTGGGTGGCATTTTTAACAGCAGCCACGGTTGAGCGGACACACAACAGCCTGTGAAAACAAACACACAAATAAGGTCAGACGCTTGTTATACCGGAAAAGCACTGACAATGGGGAGGAGAATAATAATAAAAATAATAAAAAAGGAGGCATTATGGCACGACAATCGAAATCTAAAAAAAAAGAAAAAATTTAGCGAGCTGCATTTCACCGGAACAGCCAAGTCCGTAAAGAGTTGCACCCAAGCATTATAAGCTACGGCTTCGAAGAGAAACGGAAAAAGAAAAGAAATAAAAGAGCTATAAAAGAAGAACATGAAAGCTTTACCAATGTTTCTTCTCTGCGGCCTGCGTGAACGCAGTTAGATGTCTTCTGCACGAGCCGTGCAGCTTTTTTCGACCACCAAAAAAAAAAAAAAAGTACGCAGAAAGACCGCAAGGCAATAGAGAAGATTTTTTTTAGCTTTTGGAGGGAAATATTCACATGTACACCCACTCCCGGACCACACGTGCTCAGTCTCGCTGCGGGTGAGAGCGGCAGAGAGAGACAGCCGCTCCGACACACAGCTAACAGGTGTTGTACCAACAACGAGGAAAGCGCAGTCGGAGAAAACTTAAGAAGATAAGAAGAGAGAGAGAGAGAGAGAGAGAAGGAAGGAGTAATCCAGGCGTGACACCAGAGACACAAGAAAGAGAAGGGCGGAGGAAAAAAAAAAAAAACATGCAGAAGAGAAAGATTTAAAGAAGAAAAGACACAACGAGAGATCAGGGAAAAATAAACCGCTGCTATTGAATGTGCAGCTTTTTTGTTGTAAAATGAAATGCGGGACCCTTTCGCGTTGCGTCACTTTCAACGTGGTGACTCGTCAAGCTCTACTGAAAAAGAAAAAAGATAACAAGGCGAGTGAAGAGATATAAAGAAAAAAAGAGAGAAAGAGCATCAACAACAACAAAAAGAATGGAGATGACGAGCAGTACAAGCGAATGAACGAGAATGTGACGAGAAGAAAAGAAGGTGACCGACGATCGCTGGATGCACCTTTCAGAAAACAAAATATGAGTAGAGACAATCGTTCATGGCCGCATGCACCAATAATAGTAACAATAATAATACTTACACAACAGCAAATAAAATCAGCAATAGAAAAAGCCTGCAATACTCGTCAAGCGCATAGCGGCGCACCCGTTTAGCAAAACAGAGAGACGTGAAAGCTGGCTCCACACCTCGCAGTACACGCAGCTCTATGAACAACCCACCAAACCAGCAGGCGCACAAGATTAAAACAAGGTCTTCTTTTTCTCAAGCCAGATAGCGTATTGTTCTTTCAAACGCCTTCTGGGCTCACAACGGTACCCCTCTTCCTAATCGTCGTCGTCCGCCAGCGTCGCGCTGTAACGCATACCGTAGTCGTTCACCTTGCCTGTCAGAAGCACCTCCGTCGCGAGCGGCGGCACCAGCAGCTCGCCCTCGTAGCGGCCGGTCGCCGCCACGTACTTCACGTGACCGGCAACACCAGCACCCCACTGCACTGCGCTCGTCTGGTCGAGCGAGAAGTGCACGTGCATGACGAAGTCGGTGGTGTCGTTGTAGAAGGCCCAGCGATCCGCCGCCGTGTCGATGACGCGGAACAGCAGCCCGTTGGCCTCCTCGAAGCACGCGCTCACTTTGTCGCCGCTGAGGCTGGGTCGGCCGTTCAGGTACTGCGGCGCGGCCAGGCAGGCGTCGTCGGGCACGGGATCGGCGGCTACGGTGTCGCTGGCGAAGGGGTCGCAGTGCGTCGGTTTCTCAAGATCGTTCTTCGCTGGCCTTTCCGAGCTATTTCGCAGCGTCAACAGCTCGCCGCTATCCAGCACCAGTACAATTGTGTCTTCATTGTGGCGGCTGCTACAACCTCCAATAACTAAACTTCGATTGCGGCTCGAGTCGTACTTTTCCGGTGTTGCGCCGCCGCTAAAGAAGACACCGCTAGGCCGACGAGAGCTGGCAGCATCGGGGGCAGCGCCGACGCTCTCGTCATCCGCGCGCGCGCTGACCGTGTCCAGCAGCGTGTCGTTCACGCTGGCCTCCTGCAGGCGGTGCTTGAAGTCCAGCACGGCGGACGTGCGCACGGCGACGGTCTGCACCAGCGCGTTGAGGTAGGCCGCGTCGGACGCGAAGGCCTTGCGGGACGGCTTGGGCAGCGAGAAGTACTTGCAGGTGCGCTGCAGCAGCTTGATCTTCTGGCGATCGGTGTACGCGCTGAAGTACACGTCCAGCACCTCCGTCACCTGGCCCACGTTGCTCGGCGCGTGCGAGCTGCCGTCGTCGTCGTCGTCGTCGTCCGGCATCATCGGGTCGTCGGCGCCACCGGCCACGCCGCCCGCACCGCCGAGCGCGGCCAGCGGGTTGGTGACCACCGCGCCGGACGGGAACACGCGGCCGTCCACCACGCGCAGCTCGTACATCTCCACCAGGTCCGTCACGCCGCGCAGCCGGTGCGGGCCCAGCGCGACCAGGTCCACGCTGTCCCGCTGCTCCGCCGTCAGCGCGTCCACCACGCTCGCCGTGCACAGCACCTGGCCGCCGCAGCCCGCGCTCTCCGTCCGCGCCGCCGTGTTGACGGTGTCGCCGTAGTAGTCGTAGCCCTTGGTCACCTCGTCCAGCCGCACCTCCGCCATGCCGCAGTGCACGCCGATCCGCACGCGCAGCCCACTCCCACGGGCTCGGCGCACCGCTTGCGCCAGCACCGTCGCCAGCGCCGCCGCCCGCCGCCACCGTCTTGCCCAGCGCCGCGTACGTGTCGTCGATGGTGGTGCTGCCCCAGTCCGCGTTCAGGAAGTTCAGCTGCGCGTCGCGTGCCACCTGCACCGCCGCGAAGGGGTCGGCGCACGCGATCATGAAGGAGTCGCCGATGGTCTTCACCTCGTAGCACTTGTAGCGCACGATCAGCTCGCGCATCATGCGGTGGTGCATCTCCATCGCCGCCGCCATCGCCTGCGGCGCCATCGCCCACAGCCCCGTGCTGCTCTCGATGTCCGTGAACATCAGCGTCACCGGCTGCGTCGCGTCCTTCGGCGCGTTGCGGTTGTCGCGACTGTCGCCGCGGCAGCACAGCCACAGCACCGCCGCCACCACGCCCACCGCCACCACGCACGCGCACACCACCACCACCGCGATGACCGTCGTCGTCGAGCTGCGCGAGCCGCCGCTGTGGTCAGCCCCAGGGCCCGTCGTCGTCGGCGGCGGTGCAGGTGTGGTTGGCTTGTGCGTGGTCGTTGTCGTCGTGGTTGTTGTGGTGGTTGTCGTTGTGGTTGGCTTTATATTAGGGTCTCCCGGCTTTGCCGTCTGTCCGTCAGGTGCTGCCAGAAAAGGGCCAGCGACGACATCTCTACTGGGGAGCAGTACCCGCGTCCCGGACCACACGTAGAGGGCGGTGGCGCCGGCGTTGGTGAAGGAGTTGCAGCCAAAGGAGTTCTGCGTGGTGTCGTAGGTGCAATTGGTGCGTTGGAAGGGGCCCAGCTGCAGGCCGTCTACGTTCAATACCTGTTTGCGGTGTAAGGCTGCAAGAAGGTCGCTGCTCGTAGGTGTCGCAACGCCGCTGCCCAACTTCTGCAGCACGCGCGCCGCCAGATACGCACGCATGGCGGCGGGGGTGCGGTAGGTTGTGTCGGTGACGGCTGCCAAGAAGGAACTTGTCAGTGCGGCCGCCGTTGTCGATGCGGCGTTTGCATTGGGCAGCCAGTGTGGCAGGTTCGTCACAAACCAGAGCCGATCTCCTAGAAAGAAGTTTGCAATGTTGGAGGATGAGCTAGCAATGCTGTCGTATAGCTGCGTGTACTCGTCGAACAACAGAACAAAGTACATACTTGGTCGCACGAAGAGTGCCGCAAAGAGCGGTGAAACATCGGCAGCAGTGAGGCCCGCCAGTAGCGCCACACCCTTGGTGAGCGGCAGAGTGGATAGAGCCGTATCGCCGGTTGACGCGACTTCGATGCCGGCGCGTTTCATAATAGCCGCAGCCGTTTTCTGCAGGACTTCACCGTCTGCGCTCGCTGTACTACGCATGCGGATGTGCACCGGTCCATAACTCGGCTGCGCCGCTATCATCGCCGCCACGACAGCCCACTGCTGCTCGTTGGTTGGCGTCAGGTAGACAACGTTGCTGTCGTTCTGGTACAGCGACGTGCTGAGGTAGACCGGCTCCACGAGCAGCTGCGAGGACGCGGCGGTGCCCTTGAGGGGCACAGGGACCGGACCTGTCAGCGCCGCGACGGGCACCTCAGCCACGGCAGTCCCCACGGCAGCGGCGCTGGCAGCGCTGATCGGCAGCGACCGCCACTTGAAGCTGACCGGCACGTTGGGCTGCACGCCGGACGCGACCTGCGTCGAGAGGTAGCTGCCGTTGCTGGTGACGGAGGACGGGAAGCTGAGGCAGCCCACCTGCAGCAGGCGGCTGACGTTGAGCTTCACGTCGGCGGCGTGGCACTCCGACGGCTGCAGCAGCATGTCCGCGGCGGTCAGCGTGTCGAGGCCGTAGTAGGTGGCGCCGCTGTTGGTCTTGGCGGCCAGGGCGTGCACCAGCACCATGCGGCCGCCAACGTTGCATTTCGGTGTGTATGCGCCGACGAGGAGGTCGCCGCCGATGGTGTAGCGCGGCAGGTGAAAGAGTGGTGCTTGATACTCGGTCTGGTTGACGTACCCGGTGAGCATCGTGGTTGTCTTCAGGGTCATGGCGGCCACCTGACCGGCCATCCACCGCGTTACCGCTAAGATGCCGGTGGGGGTGTTGCTGCCGTAGCTCGCCACCGCGGTGGCCCCCACGTCGGTGGCGAAGCGGGCCATGGCAGCCCACCGCGTGTCCTGCGGGTGCGGGTTGTTGGACGAGAGCACCACGGAGGACGGCGGCTTCAGGTTTGAGGCGCCTTTGGCCACCAGTGCCGTGTAGTTACGGACGATCATCTCCATCAGCCACGACGGGGCAAGAATGGTGGCGTTGACGTTTTTGTCTGTGATGATATGCTTAAAGACGGCGGAGCTGTTCAGTCCGTATGGAGTGAACAAAAACACGCAGGACGACTGCTTGCCAAGAGAGTCGGCAAAGTTGTCGTAGATGTTGCCGCTGTCAATGCTCGCCGTAGTCACACTCAACGAGACCACGTCAGCGTCGCGGCCCAGCGCCGTGGCACGCTTCATGAACTCGGTAAAGACGGCGCTGCCAACACTGTTGGTGGAGAGCTCACTATACACGAAGCCCAGCTTCACCGGGTTCAGCTCGCGCAGAGCATAGGTCAGCAGCGCCAGCATCTCCGTCGCGGGGTCACTGTTGACGAAGTAGGAGCTAGTGGTGTCGCTCGCGAAGGTCGTTGTCCCGTTCGTGTACGGAACGATCACCGTGAAGCTCGCGTTGCTGGTCGAGATGTCCGAGATGTACGTGCTTATTTGGGGATCCGTCCCCATAGCCACCAAGGCAACAGGATACGTGTTGTCCTGTACATATTGAGGGGAGCTACCGGCCACGATGCCCGTCGTCGAACAGTCGAAGCCCAATGCGGAAGCGCCATTCAGCGTGGCCCTCGCCAAAAATGCGCTGTCGGTGGTCGCAATGTAACACGGCGCTGAGGCTCTAGCTTCTGCCGTACTCAGCACAAACGCCGCTCCTACGCAGAGCACGGCGAGGCAGCACAATGCGCGGTGAAGCGGCGCATGCGGGTCGCGTGCCGGACGTGAAGTGAGACGCATTATGATTGGCGGTGTCGCTTCTCCGCGGACGCAGCGTGCAAACAGAAAGGTAAGAGAGCACAACAACAACAACAAAAAATACTGTAACAAGTAAGCAAAGCTGAAGGGGTTTTGTCAACGTGCTTCTCTTTCTTTATACGTGAGGGCCACGGAGAGTAAGGCAGAGCAGACACTCCGTAGGAGGAGACAGCCGGAGAGATTACACAAAGAGAAGCACACAGTCAGCTTCAGGCTAGTAGACAAAATTCAAAATTCAAATCGACAATAATAATAACAACGGCCAGCTGCGCCAGATTCCAACGCTGGTGTTCCGGATAGTGAGATTGACAACAGCGAAAAAGAAAAAGAAAAAAAAGATATTAAACAAGAGAAAATAACAAAAAGAAAGACAAGAAAAATTCCAACAGTAGAATGTCCTTACAAACTCACGAATTTATAGTCAAAAAAAAAGTTCCAAAGTAAAGGAAGAAGAAGAGAGAGCAGCTGCTGGCTGAAAGCCGCCTCAAAAGGAAAGATTGGGGAGGTAACGAAGAGAGAGAGAGAGAGGACTGATTAGGGGGTTATGTACATAAAAGAGAAGAAATGATTTGCTGTGATTCGCAAGCGGAAACAAACACACACACGCAGTTTCTCACTCCCAAAGCCTTGCAACCGCAATTGCAAATCAATGGAGAAACAAAAGATGTAGGAGAAAAGGCCTCGTTCTGGTCACTCCGCCACCCACTGGAGGCACAGGATTGTTGAAATTGGGGACGTGGTATGCGAAAGTGGGGAAAAGAGGTGTAGGTGCAGAGAACGAGAGAGTAAAAGAGGAGCATTGGAAGAAGAAGAGCAAAGTGTGAGCGGGCGACGGAGAAGTCAAGAAGGCAAATGGAGCGCTTTCCATCATTTGAAATGCACCTGCCTTCCATTCACGGCTAGTTCGACGGGGCGTCAATGATAAACAGAAGAAATTGGCCGCTCTTAACTGCCGCCTTTCGCCGTGCAGCCTTTTTTTTCCTTGCAGTCGCGTGATTTGGTTTCAAATATTGTTAGTTTGTGTGAGCAGTAGGCAGTAAACTCTTTCACGGCACCGTTACTTTACGTGAGACAGGGACGAGAAAAGAAAAAAAAAGACGAATAAGAAGCACACTGTGGCCCACCGCGCTCACAAAAGTGCGTCGCTCTTAATGTACATCGAAATTACCAGCTATACACAGGACAGGAAATTGAAGTGCGTTAACGCTTTACGGAGCGCTTCGCGCTTCATCTTCGATGCGATGGAGCAGCAGCGCGTACCGCACTTCGGGGCAGAGCTCAACGCGGTCTACGGGTGGGTCTTGTGTAGGCGCAACGGCTCTCAATTTAGTAGTCGTCGCGGGCACCGCGTCGGGAACGTCGTGTGCGGGAAAGTGTTCGCGCACGAAGTCCACGTTTGGCGGGGCTTCAGGAAGCGTGACGACACGAAAGGCGGTTGAGGCGCCACGAGAAGGGTGGCGAGCTGCCGGAGAAGAGGACGGCACAGAATCCTGCAGGTTTTGCAGCTGCTGACCCACCCGAGTGCATGTGTCGTAGTACCGCTGAGGAATGGCGTTCATGTCGCGATGCAGCGGCGTGACTTGCTTGTGTGGGAAAAAAAAAGACGGCACCTATCGAAAAAGGAGCGCGTGTTTTTCCCCCGCTTTTTTATAGTAATTGTTTCTCTCCGTCGTGGTGCTGAAGAGCGATGTGAAGGTTTAGAGAACGAGAAGCAGGTCCGAAGGTTTGGTAAAAATAACCTCAATTGTTTTAGTTCCACTTTGAGTTTTTTTTCTTTGAATCTGCAGGAGCTCCTGCGATTCTCTTGCAGTCTTGCGTAAGGGACCGCTTCATTTCTTGACAAGCGCACGAGTAAATAATTCCTGCTCCTTTGCCATCCACCGCACCGCTGACGAAGCACCTGGCGACGAAGCTTCAAAGCTTTCGAGGGAGAGGTGGGCCAGCAAAATAATAACAAAAAGCCACTTTTCCTTCTTTGACAGGCCCCACAAGACACAAGCAGAGGTGGATATGTGGGGAAGGTGCAGCAACCTCGCACAAGCGGGAGGAGACTCTTGGCTTTGCGCAGATCGAAAGTGCGTCTTGGGGACTTTTTTTTCTCCTTTTTTAGAGACTATTAACACACTCAATACTTCAGCAAAAGACGAAAAAACAAACCTTCCTTTTTTTTTTTAAGCAAGAAAAAAGTAAGTAATGAAATAGTTTTTTTTTTTTTGATTGCTGCGTCTAAAACAGTTGGTACTTTTTCTTTAGCTTTGGCGGGTCACAAGGCAGTATTCAAACGACGCGTTGATGAGAAGAAAAGTCGAAGATGAAAAGTGTTTAGCAAAAAAAAAAAGCAAAGTAGGGTTAGAAATAAAAAAATACAGCGAAAAACGCGCGGTAGTAACACACAAGGAGCTTCACAGTAAGGAAGAAAAACAAATAAGCCAGAAGAAAAGGAAAGTGGAATACACTACTGACAGCTAACATATATACGCACATACACACTCACACGCACACAGACATCACACGCTTTTCCTTGTTTTTTTTTTTTGCGCTCAATTTTTCTTCCTTTGTGTCTTCTTCTTTCTTCTAATTCGGAGAGTTAAATCGGTTCCGTGGCCCATGCGAAGAAAAGAAGGGAAAGCCTGAGCAGAGAATGAGAAGGTGATTGCTTCGCTTCCATCACAAACAAGCGAGCCAATCAGGAGAGGGGAAAAAAAAGACAGTGACTTTCCTTTTTTCTTTTCGATGTTCTGCGTGGCTTTTTTCACTTGTTTTTCCTTTCCTCTTCTTTTTTTTTTTTTCGTTCGGAACTTTTTCGCTGCTGCCTTCTTTCCCTCTGTCTTTGTCCTCCTCTCTCTCTCTTCTTATCGGAAAGGCCACTGACAGCGGAGTATTCATGTTAAAGAGGAGAAAGAAGAAGGAAGAAAAACAGAGGTTAAGCGACTTCCGTGTACGACCCTTGCTCACGTGTTCACTTCAAGACAACAAGATTTCTCTTTCCTTCTCTCTCTCTATATATCTACGTTTATATGCAGATGCAAACGTAAAGTACGTCGTATCTTCTTTTTATTTTCCCCCGTTGCTTAAAAGATGTGCGCATTCATCTGTGCTCGAGTCACGTCGTGCATACTAACAGAAAAAAGGAAGAGAAGGAAAACGGGATAAGAAGTTTGGGCTGGGGACTTTTAGCCAAAAAGGCAGAAAAAGAAAAAGTAAAAGAGACGAAGCAAACAAATCAAAATAAAGACCTGCTCTCTCTGTTCAGCTACGAAGCGCTTGTGAAAGCCTTGCAGGTGGCAAACTCAATCGTCCGTCCACCCTCGGAGTGGGAGGGGCGGTCCAGCAGGATGCGGGGCAAGAAGTCGGTAAGATCCTGGTGCTGGCCGTACAGCTTCGACATGGAATCAGAGGTACCGCAGACACGCACCGGCGGGAACTCGGCGTGCTGGCGTGAGGAGCGGCGCAGCAGGTTGCAGTACTGCACAGCGGGGTAGACATCAGCGTCTCCGCAGAGCAGCACCACCTGCTTAAACTGACGGCGGTCTTGGTAGAGCTCAATCACGCACGTCGCCGTCGCCACGTCCACGCCGGTCTGCACCCACACGTGGCCCGGGCCGTCCTCGGTGTAGCCGCGCTGCCGCTTCATGCCGCCCACCAGCTTTGCCACGACATTGGGCAGCGAGCGGCCGCTGTTCATCTCGTCCGTCAGGTAGCGCTTGCGAGCTGCCGTCTCACGGAAGGCGCGCTCGCGGTGGGCCAGCGGCATCGATCGCTCGATGAACTCCGTGAAGGCTGTCGTGTCGGTGTCGAACCAGTAGGCGAAGGGCTCGCCCTGAAAGATGTCTCCGATGTAGTCGATGGCGTACCGCAGGGCCTCCGCGACGTGGCGGTAGTAGGCCGGGTCGCTGCGGTTGCGACGGAGCGCCACGCAGCGTTCAAAGAAGGCGCCATCGATCACGACAGCCACACGTCCCTCGCGCGGCACGTCGCTCTGCGCCGCGTAGGGCTGAATGACGGGCGTGGGCACGGCAGCGGGGACGGCGGGGTTGTGGGGCCGCACGTCCCGGTCAGCCTCTGTCGGCTGCGGCGCCAACGCCTCCGCGCTGTCCGGCTCGTCGTCCTCGTTGCCGCTCATCGCCTGCTCCTCGCTGCCCGAGTGCTCCTCCGAGACGCGGTCGTGCGAAATGCGGGCGACGTAGGGCTGCGTGCAGTGCTCCGTCTCGTGGGCACCGCCGCAGTTGTCGCAGTGATTCTTCTCGCACACCCCCGCCGTGTGCCCTTTCTCGTGGCAGAGGTTGCACATCACCTCCGGGCAGTGGGCAACGAGGTGGCCGGGCTGATGGCACATGCGGCACAGCTGCCCCTGCGGACAGTTGGCTGCCTCGTGCCCGGGCTCGTTGCACTGGTAGCAGACACGTCCTTTGAAGCGCATCGGGCACTCGGACGAGCGGTGGCCGGAGTGGGAGCAGTGGTAGCAGTGGGGTTTGCTGTGGCAGATCTGCGAGCTGTGGCCAAACGTGCCACAGTTGAAGCAGCGGGTCTGCGGGCAGGTGGTCATCATGTGGCCGAGCTGGTGGCACTGGAAGCACTCGAGGGCCTGGAAGCGCACCGGGCACTGGGCCTGGATGTGGCGCGAGGAGCCGCAGTTGCGGCACACCGACCAGCGGTAGTCCTCCTCCTGCGGCGCCTCGTCGACGGGACGCAGCCGCTTTGCGGCGTCCTGTGGGCAGTCGCGCCGGAAGTGGCCGCGCCGCCCGCACAGGTTGCAGCGGATCTTCGGGCAGTTGCGGCGGAGGTGTCCGCTGGAGCTGCAGTTGTCGCACAGCAGCGGCGTGTTGGCGTTGTTGCCGTTGTTGGGTTGGGCATGGAAGGTGGTGGTGGCGCGGTCAAGCTGCGCGGTCGGCTGCGTGGCGATCGGCGGCTCCTCCACAGGAAGGAGGGCCGGCGGCGGTGCGGGCGGCTGCGTATCGGAGGTCATCGCGATGCGCACACACACACAAAAAAAAATATGAGAGAAGAAGCAAGAAGCAGCCGAGCTGCTGATAGAAAGGTGTGGGGACGAGGTAAAAGAAAGGGAGAGAGATAGCACAACGGGCTAGAAAGAAAAGATGTCCTCTCCTACACTAGCCACGAGGGTTTGCGTATTCAGTCGAAGAGAGGAGGGAAGGAGGACAACAACAAATAACACTGAGGGGGAAAAAATAGAGTGCCCAGAAAAAGAAAATAATAATAGAGAAGAGAAAAGTTCACTTGAAACTGGTTCGCAAGGTAGGAGTCAGCGAGGAGAGCACACGTGCCTCAACTTGACAGTTTTTTTTTCCCGGTTCAGGTGTTTGTGTATAGGAGTTGCAGCGAAGCGAAGAGGCGAGAGGGAGGGAAAGAGAGAAAGAGAAAAAAAAAGGGGGAGTAGAGGAGGTCACTGAGGAAGAACTGTGAGGTTCGCTGCCGCTCATTGTAAAGAACAAGCTAAGCGTCTACCTCAAGCAAATGGATGTTTTTTTTTTTTTTTTGTACAGTCAATGGCAAATAGTGACCAAGTACATTTTAAGTGAGACGCAACAAAGAGGTGCGAGAGTCTTCAGACAACAGAGCTACATCTATTCTTCGTTTCTTTTCTGCAGAGAGTCATGAGTAGCTGACTCAAGGCCTGTTTAAAGGCACCATCACAGGGTCCTAGCGCACATACACACACACCAACGCCTTCACTGAAGTGAGATCCAAACGCGTACCGGCTAATCCAGCCACTGGAAGAAGCCGCACTGCCGGCTAGCACACGTGAGAAAGCGCTTGCCTTTGGAGGCTTCTTTGCGGGACACGAGCTGCTTCGCCGGTGCCCCGCACCCACACACGGTGTCCGACGCCACACCCGCGTCACTGGCTGACGAGCCACCGCCGCCGCCACCACGACCACCTCTGCCACCACCAGCACCACCTCGGCCTCTGCGACCTGAGGCTGCGGCGGTGGCCCCGACCGACGGCAGCGTGTACGCCGCAGTCTCCCGCCCACTCGGCGCCGCCGCCCCCGCCGCGGGCAGTCCCTTCACCGTGATGTAGTCCTTAATGCGCGCGTCGCAGCTGACGCAGATCGTGTCGACCACGTCCAGCCCTGGCACACCGGTCACACCTCTGAAATCGAAGGTGAGGAGCGCCGCGTTGCACGTCGGACACCGCTGCGTGGGGCAGGGCTTCACCGAGGAGGCAGTGGGGAGGGAGACGGTGAGGGCGCAGCCTGGGTAGCCCCTACAGGAGAGAAAAAAGCCGCCAGCGCTGGAGCGGAGGCGCAGCTCGTTCTGCCGACACGCAATGCAGGTTGTGATGCCAAGCGACTCGAGCCCCTTCGCCAAGGGGCAGTCCGCCAAGCACTGGAAGCAGCGAAACTCGCCTATGGTCTCCATGTCCGGCAGCGCCGCGTTCGCAGTCGCTGCGTCTGGCGGATGGGTAAAGCAGTAGGGGCACACGGTGTAGGACGTGTGCTTCTCCTTGTTCGTCACGCGCAGCACAGCAAATCCGCAGAGGGGACAGCGGTGCGGCGGCGTCAGCGGTTCGAGAACGTTCAGGCGACCGTTGGGGACGCGGTGGAGCGTGTTGCACGGACCGCACCGCAGCCCCCACACCTCGCGGTCCCGCTCACCTTGGCGCTCCACGAGGTCCATCGGGCCGCCACAGCGGCCGCACGCGATGAGGCCGGCCGCCACCACCGTCGCAGGCCCTAACGACGCTGCCGCGGCATCGTGTGTCGCTGCTGCTGGTGCTAATCCTTCGGCGGGACGCAGGTGCCGCTTGAGCTCCTCATAGAAGGCGCCAGTGCTGGCGAAGAGCCGGCTGAAAATCTCCTCGTAAAGCTGCACCGCCGCCCTCACCACCTGATCCTTCGTGGCACCACCGTTGGCGATGTCGCCCATCGCTAGCTCCATCTGTGCCCGCAGCTGCGGCTGAAGCAGGCTGCCCAGGCCCAGCGCCTCGTAGGCGGAGGCCAGCGCGATGCCGAGACGCGTTGGCACGAGCGCCTGCCCCTCGCGCTTCACGTACTCTCTGTCCAGCACCGTCTTAATGTGCTGTGCGATGGTGGCGTCGGTGCCGATGCCGTTGCTGTCCATCAGCGTGATGAGGTTCGTCTCGGTGAGGTGCGGTGGGGCGGTGGTGCTGCCCTTGTGCAGCTGCACAGCGGTGGGCTCGAAGGCCTCATTTGGTTGGTAGTTCGGGATCATCGTGCTGTTCCACCGCTCGTAAGGGAAGATGTCGAGCCACCCACGCTGCACGATGGTGGTGCCGCCGGTGCTGAAGAGCTCCCCTCCGAACTCCGCCGTCACCCGCGTCGTCGCAGCCACCGCGTCGGGCGAGAGCGAGGCGAGGAAGTGGCGCACAATGAGGTTGTACAATTTCCCCCGCTCGTCCTGCGAGGCGTTCCACGCCTTGGTCGGGTGGATGGGCGGGTGGGCCTTGTCGTCGTGGCCGCCCCGCAGCGGTTGGCGCACACGAGTCGCGGGGTCTGACACCATCGCCGCTGCGTAGTCGGCGACGTCGGCGTTGGCCGTCTGCACGCGAACCAGATCGAGCAGCTCGTTCGCCTGGAAGGTGTAGGAGTCTGTTTCGGTGCGCGGGTACGATATGAGGCCCTCTTGGTAGAGCGACTCGGCCAGCGTCATGCAGCGCTCCGATGGGATGCGGAGGTGCGTGGCGGCGAGTTTCTGCATCACCACCGTGGCGAGCGGCACGGGCGGCCGCCGGTGGCTCGGCCGCTGCTGCACACTCGTAACGCGGCCCTTGTGGCCCTCCTCCGCCGCGCTGCGCAGCATGTCCTCGTAGAGCAGGGTGGCAGCCACCTGGTCATACATGGAGCCACGGCTGCTGTGGAACTTGGTCTCACCGTGCTGCAGGTGCAGGGTGAAGAAGTCTTCTGGCACGAAGCCCTGCTGCTGCCAGTAGCGGCGCATCACGAAGCCCAGCGTGGGGAACTGGCAAGGGCCAAAGCTGAGGACGCCAGGGATCTCGTCGAAGAGGTGGCGAAACTTGACGGTCTGGTAGCGCGTGAAGGCGGCGCCGACGCGCAGGTCCATCTCTTGCCGTGCCTCGACAGCGTCCGAGAGACGTTTGTTGGGTGCCTGCAGGTTGTGCACGGCGTGGAGAAGATCGCGGGAGGTGAGGGCGGAAAAGTGGGCCCGCTTCACCTGCACTCGTGGCCGCTTCCCCTGCACCACCTGCAGCACCTCGAAGCAGATGTTCTCGCCCTCGCGGTCGCAGTCGAGCCACAGCACCAACGTGTCGGCGCGTCCCGCCAGCGCCTCCAGGTTGCGCTTCACCGGCTCCAGGTCAGCACGAACGTACTTGGTGATCTGCGCGGTGAAGAGGCCTTGGAAGGGGAAACCCGTCCAGCTCTTGGTGTGGGGCGGGAACTGGTCTTCCATGAGGTGTCCCGCGACGGAGGTGACCAACATCGTCTTGCCTTCAAAGGCAAACTCAAAGACGGGGTTGAAGCGGGAGAGAGAGGCGATGGTGCGGCAGCTGCCCCCGGAGAGACTCTGCGCCATCTCCTTCGCCACGCTCGGCTTCTCCGCCACGTTAAGCCACGTCGGCATGCTTTAAGTGGAAAGGTAAAGTGATAGATTTTTTTTTGCTTCGGTACTCTGTGCAATGGAGAATCGAAAGAAGAGCAGTCCGACAGAAAGAGAGAGAGAGAGAGATGGAGGGGGAAAGAATTGGCTTGACACTAAGGTGTAGAACAGAGAAGCTGACCGCTCACCTTAGCCGTCTTATTTTTATGTGTAGATGTTGAGTGTGCCGGAACCGCCGCGACGACGAAGCTTTGTACTTCTCTGTTTCTCTGTAATAAATGGGTGATGGTTAAGTTTTGAGAGGTGAGCAGAAAGAGAAGATGACATACCAGAGGAGCTAAAAAAAAAAAACACTTTGTGAGAAAGGAGTGTGTGCTGTCGTGCGTGCTGCCCGCCTTTCTGTGTGTTGGCGCGCGCAGTTCTATGCATAGATGAAGAAAGAAGATTCAAGTCTGTGGACAAGGCCTCTTTTTACTGTCCCCTGCAGAATGTTCCGCCACACGCAGAGCTTCAGTGATGCCCCTTTTCCCCGTCAGCGGATGCACGTGTAGATCTATCCGTCAACGCCTGTGTGTTTATGTGTGTATGCGTGCGCCTTCCTTCACTACCAGTTGTCTCATTATTCTTTCTGTTGCTTTCTGTGGTGTTTTCTCTCAATGGAAGGAGAAAGAGAGTGGCGAGCGACGACGACGGCAACGAGAAGGAAAAGCAGTCTGTTTAAAAACAAAAATCAGCCGCGCTGTGTGGTTACAAGCCGCAGTAAGGAGGGTATATTAAGAGTTGGGGATGAGAGAGGGGGCGTGATGACTCGAAACGACAGAGAGAGAGAGTTTAGCATTGCGCGCGACAGCCGATACACGGCGGCACGCAGCTGCTCAGCATTGGCAATCGCTTTCCCTGTGTCACTTCTGTGTCGCGGGTGCTCATTGAATAATGAGGGCGTTGTCATTGGTAGAGGTAAACACACACTCCTCGGGGCAGCCACGTCGTCGGGTTACCCTCCAGCAGACCTCACTGACGTGAGAGATCGAAGGCGTGAAGACACCGTGGCCGAGAGGCATAAAAAAAAAACTGTCGCGTTAATACCCCGCTGCATCTACTGCATCAGAGAGAGAGAGGGAAACCGCACCCCGCAAATGTATATCTGTACAGCGTATGGGACGTGCTTCTCTGCGTGTACGCAGCAGCTACGGTTGCCCTGCTGCACATCTCCTTCCTAATACTTAATACATGTGTTTTTTTTTCCAACACACTGCGCTGCGCAAAGTTGTCATCTGCCACGTTGTTAGCGTGCCGTAACACGACATCTGACCTCTTATCCCGCGAACTCTTCTGTAGCTTTCTCGGTAACATTTCCTTTTTTTCTACGAGAGTGAAGAAGAAATACGCCCTACTCGAGAAAGGTTGAAAAGGATCAATCAAGGCGAGACGAGAGGAGTTTGCGCACCTACATTCAGCCTTTTTAGCACGCAAAGAAAAGCGACAGAAGTAGAAGAGGAGCAATTTTGGAAAAAGAAAAACCGAGATTGGCAGTCCAGAAGAACTACAACGAAAGGAAAGCTTGCAGCTCGCATTTTCCCTATTTTTGAGTCTCTGATCTTTTTTTTTTGGTCGTTGTGTTCTCCCTTTCCTCTATTTCACTCGCCTTTGTGCATAGGAGCCCTTTTCATGAGTTCACACACAAGGCACGTCAGGACGAGTTAAAAACAAAAAAAGAAAGATAACAGGCCTGTTCATGAACCTTCTCCTACTCGTGGTTTTATTTTTGTTCCTTTCCATCAATGTCGCTCTCCGTCGTTCTTTGAGGCTATAGGAGAGCATCGGTTGTTCTTCGACCGCTATCAGTGTCTTCCCACATTCACGCGCACACCCACACCAGCGACATGAAACTGGAAATAAAGAAAAAGATCACAACAGCGAAGAACGGCAACTCAGCGGCTGCACAGACGCGTTTGAAAAAAAATCGAAAAACAAAGAAGATCACACGTGTGCACACTCATACATGCACGTACAGCACCACCCGAATAAAAAAATAGTAAAGAAAGGAGAGAAGGAAGTAAACACTTTGAGCTATAGACATACTCGAAACAATTTTTTCTTCGCCGCTGCTATTCTCCTTTAGCATTCTCCCACTACCACATCAACAAACCACAAAAAGAAAACAAAATCAAAGTAAGAAGCGACCAAAAACAACAACGCTCAAGCAACGCCACACCCACACTTCAGTGTTTTTTTCTTTGGAGGGACAAGAGATACAAAAAAGAAAAATATATATATATATGGAAGAAGCGAAGAGTTACGCGACTTTGCTTTGCCTCACCCGATAGATTCGTTGCAGCAAGTGCCCCCTCACATCTTCTCTACATGTGTGCATCTGCGTGTGGATGTACGTGCGCGCGTGTCCTCTGCCAGTAAAGTTCTAAAACTGCGTGCGCGTCTGTTGACACACGGTAAAATCCACACTAACCTTCAACCTTTTCCCTCTTTCTCTCGATAGGGAAGGAAATGCAAGCCGAGGAGGGCCACATGGCACGAACGGCGCGCCAGCAACAAAACGGGAAATCAAACGAAAAAGGCGAAGAAAGAGGGCACGCCAACGCAAGCAACAGAAAAAACAGTTGTTTATCTTTTCTGCTAGCTATTTGAGGGAAAAACATCCTATGCGCGCAGCACAGAAGACGTGAGGCAGGGGAGAGCGAGAGAGCGAGAGAAAGAAGGCACCGTCGGGGTTCCGAGGCAAAGTCGACTAGATCTCGAGATAAAAGAAAACCGGGGAAAGAGAACAGCAACGGACAAACACAACAAAGAAGAAAAACAAGGTACAGCATCAGAGAAACATCCGGTTGATGCGGAAAGAAAAAAAGAAAAAGTAGCGATATGTACCTCTTGTCCTTCGTGGGAATCCTTTCACCTCTCCTCCCCCCTTCTCTCTCGCGTAAGAACTCTCGCCCTTCGCCGTTCACGCACCATCTCACTTCTTCCTTCGCACGTCATTCCCTGCACGTCTGCGTGTGTGCTAGTTTAAAGCTGGTCATCCGTCCACAGGTTGAGGTTCTCGCGGAGGAGACGCACGATCGTGTTCGACTCGTGGTAGGCCTCGTCGTCGAGCGTCTCCAGCTCCGTCACGGCCTCGTCGTAGGCCTGGCGGGCCAGCTGGAAGCCCTTCTCGTGCTCCTTCATGATCTCGTAGTAGAAGACGGAGAAGTTTAGCGCAAGACCGAGGCGGATCGGGTGCGTCGGCGCCAGCGAGGAGTTCGCCACGTCGGTGGCCTTCTGGTAGGCGTCAAGGGCGGCCTGGCGCTGGCCGTCACCGGAGTCGATCTCGGCGTAGTAGCGGTGGTAATCGCCCTTCATCTTGAGGTAGAACACCTTCGCCTCGCCGCCCTGTGCGGCCGGGATGAGGTAGGTGTCCAGCAGACTCAGCAGGTCGTCGCACAGCGGGGAGAGCTCCGCCTCTAACTCCTTGCGCATGTTCACAACGAGCGGGATCGTCGCCGTGTTCTCCTTCGCGTTCTCGCGGCTCTCGATTGTCGTGATGACGCGCCACGCGTTGCGGCGCGGCGTGATGACGTTCTTGTAGGCCACCGAGAGCAGGTTGCGCTCCTCCGTGTCGAGCTCGCTGTTCAGCTTCACGTACTTGCGGATGCAGAGCAGCATCTCGTCGAAGCGCTCCGCCTCCTCAGCCAGCTTGGCCATGTAGATGAGCTCCGCGAGGTCATCGGGCAGCTTGATCTCGTTCTGCTTCGGGACCACCTCGTCCTGGATCGTCGCGTTCTTCCACTTGATGGTCTCCGTCATTATGAGTGAAGCAAAGAGAATGGAGAGTGGAAAGGGTACGGTGTTGGGGGTGTATACGAGTGTGTGTGCGCTTCGTTTTTTGGTTTGGCGTTTCTAAAGAAAATACTTCAGCGAGTCTCTGGGGTGAGAGGTACTGGAGAGAGAAAATCTGAAAAGGGCAGCAACAGAAAACACAGAAAGAGAGAGAGTGAGAAAGTGAGAGCAAGTAGAAGAATTAGAGGGAAATTCTTGCAGTGGGTGGGGGACACAGGATCACTGCCCACACCAACGCAGGACGAAGTCGTGCGATGCAATAGCCTGTTGCACCGCAGTGCAAGTCTCGCTGTTCTGCTACGGTACACAACTCAGGAAGACTACACCACAGAAAAGAAGGGCAAGTGCAGAGAGCCTCTCTTACGAACGATTCGAGTTTGGGGCAAAATTAATTAGGGACTATGCTGCTTGCGGCGAAGAAGATTTGCTGCGCACATCAAAGAAACAAAATTAACGCAGAGAAGCGCTGCATATCTAGTAGAGAAAAAAAAAGGCAGGGTACAACACCTGCCAGCAACGAGAAGCGGGAGAGGTAAGCTAAAAAAAATAATAAAAAGCAAGCTGCGTGGCTTCAGCAGAGCGACCTGGTGAGAGGAAGAAGATAGCGATAGGACGTACGCCTTCTCCTCATGCCCAGGGGGAAAAAAGGAAAAAAAAGGGCATCAGATTACCGGGCGAGCTGCACCAGACGTGCGTGCAGCGCCTCCGCCTGCTCTGTCTGGCTACGCAGCATGCCAAGCACATCATATCTGCCGTACGGCGACGCACCACCCGTTGCGGGTACCGTGGCCGGTGGCTCATCCCCTTCCGGCAGGGCGATGCGCCGACTCACCGTTGCTGCGCGTGGCGCCTGATAGAAGTCTGCCTCCTTCTCTACCAGCGCTGCCATCAGCTTGCGGCGCAGGCGGTCCGCTCGCGCCGCCTCGCTCGTGCACTGCTTCTTGTACGCCTTCAGCTCCTTGCGCAGTGCACGCAGCTGCCGCGCCGCCGCCTCCTCCATGTCGCGCAGCTGCGACTCCGACTGCTGGGCGGCACGCCGGCTGCACAACGCCTCCTCGGCTGCGTTGTCGAGGCGCACCGTGAGCTGCTGCACCTGCAGTGTCACGTCCTCGTGGTGCACAAGAGCCTTGGCGAGCTCGTCGATCTGCAGCCGCGCCGCCGTCAGCTGCTCCACAACCGCCGCCTTTTCCACCGATAGCCACGCCTCCTGCTGCGCCGCCCCGTCGAGCTGGCGCTGCACGTCCTTCAGCTTATTAGAGACGGTGTCGTGGCGCTCCTGTGCAGCTTCTAGCGCGCGCTCCTTCTCTCGCAGCTCACTGCCGCTCTGCTCCAGCCGCCACTGCAGCCGTGTGTTTTCCTCTTTGAGGATGGTCTGCGCGCGACGCAGCGTGCTCATCTCGGCGAGTGTGGCGTCGCGTGCGTTCTGCAGCTGCTGCTCCATGCTTGTCTGCAGTTTGCTGCGGCGCTGCTTCTCGTCTGCAAGCTTCTCCTGCGCGACGGCGAGGTCGCTGGTGAGGGCGGCGACGCGCTCGTTGAGTGCGTGGCGCTCCTCTGCCCTCTCGTGCTCGGCCTGATCAAGCTGGGCTTGATGGTCAAGCTTGAGCTGCGCGTGGCGGCGGCGCGTGTCCTCGACCTCGGCGCGGAGGTCGGTGAGGTGGTGCTCGGCCACGGAGGCGGCTGTGGCGTAGCGCTCCTTCAGCAACACAGCCTCGCTTTGCAGCTCAGTGGAGCGCCGTACCGCCGCCCGCATCTCTGCCACCTCCGACTCCATCGCTCGGCAGCGCTGCTCGAGCTCCAGGTTGCGGCTCTGCTGCTCTCGCAAGGCATTGTGGGCCGTCAGCAGCTGCTGGCTGTGCCGCTCCCGCTCCTCGAGGAGCTGAGCGTTGACAGTGGCCGCACGTTCCTCCAACTCGAGCACCTGTCGCTGCGATTCGCGCAGCCGCTGTCCGTCGGCGGCGGTCTCGACGCGCTTCATCATATCCGCGAGCTGCTGCTTCAGCTGCTCGACCTCTTGGCTGTGCTCCAGCAGCGCATCACTCGTGCCATGCTGTGCACTGGCAAGTTGTGCCTTCAGGCGCTCAATGGTGAGCGTGGCGGCGCGGTGACGCTCCCGCACCCCCTCGGCCTCCTCCACCTCCCGCTTCAGGTCAGTGAGTTGCTGGTGCTGCTTCTCTTCGCGCGCCGCAGCTTCCGCTAGCTGCTGTTGCCGTCGCTCGCCGACAGCCCTGGTGTTCTTCAGCTCAAGCGCCAAGGCGTTGTACTTGCCCGTGAGCGCGGCGAAGTTGTCCTGGAACTCCGCGCATGTTTGCAGCAGCTCTGCGTAGGATGCCATTTTGTGTTCACTGCGTCGCTGCCCCACGCAAGTTCGCGCCACAACGCCGTTCTTTGCCTCTATTGTGTGTGTCTATCTCGAGTGATCAGCGGCGAGAAAATAATACGCCAACTTTCCGGAGAAGAAGAACGCGTGTACTGAGTCTAAGAAAAGAGAGAGAGTGAAACTCAAGGAGAGGCCGCTCGCTTGATATTTCGGAGAGTTACAGATCTATAATGTGTGCGGAATACAAGCTGCAAGCGTAGCCATCAAGGTACCTGGATTGTCGAATAACTGAGTTGAATACGGGAATATATGTGTATGTGTATGTGTATGTGCGTGTGCGTATGCGTGTGTGGAGAGCTTAGTTGTGCGCGGTGAACGACGATAACAACAAAGCAAAAGTGTGCTCTATGAAATGCAGAAGCGTGTGTTTGTGTGCGTGAGAAAACAGAACGAAAAGCCTAAACGGAAAAGCCCGCGGCTGAGAAGCGGGGCTCTTTAAAGACACCATGGCAACGATCGAAGGCAATCAGAGTGAGGTGTTGGGAGAGAGAGAGAGAGAGAGAGAGAGAGAAGGGGATGTGAGTCACGTCGTTGTCAGATGCTGCTCATGCCTAATTTTTCGAGAACGATGGCACCTGCAAAAATTCCCCCTTCGCGCATCGCCACCTGTTCATAGTTCACCAACAACATCCGCTGCCAAGGATTGTGCAGGCGTGTTTCTTGTCCGCTACGCGTACTTTGTGCGTCCATTGCAAGCTTTTCTGACCTTTGTGATGACGACTCCTTCTCCCTAAAAAGCCTTTTTTTTTTGCTGTCTTCCACTCTCTCCACTTTCAGAAAAAAAAAAAGGATGTAACGAAGTGTGTAAGCTTGTGGGTGTTCGCGTGGTGCAGCAACGGCACCATTCCAACAGTTAAAGAAAGGAGTAGGATCTGTGCGACTGTGTGTGTGTGTGTGTGAAGAAAAAGAGCAAGTGAGCAACGAAGCCATCACGCAACGGCTCACCACACACGAGATCACCATAGCGGCAAAAGAGGGATCGAAGGGACACTCATCATGTACCGCGTCGGCCGTGCTACCCTTCCACAGACGATGCCACGCGAGTGCCGATGAGGCCGCCCACTGTCGCGCTGCTTGCCACCATCGGCACCGGCACGACGCTGCTGTCCGCCACGTAGAGCCCGCTGACGCCCTTCACCCGCAGCTTACTGTCCACGACCGAGTTCAACGCGCAGGTGCCAAAAATGTTGCCACTGCTCTGCACCGACTCGGCCAAAAAGGCAGCCGTGTCTTCCTGCGTCGCCAAACCCTTGCGAGGAATCTGCAGCGTTGCGTTGTAGGACCAGAAGGGACTGACGTGGTTGTCCTTTTCGTCAACGTGGTAGATGGAGCGCAGGGTGCCGTCGCGCGACGTCAGCAGGCCGACCCACTGAATCCCCTCGTCCATCGCCAGCACGTCTTCCTTGGTGGAGAGGAGACCGCTGCGCAGCTGCACCGCCCCGCCCCGCTCCGCCGCCGCGTGGCGAATCTCGCCTCGGCTGGCCGGGTAGTGGTGGGTGACGCGCATCGTGAAGCCGTCGAGCGGCCAGCACTGCCCACAGTTGGCAAGTCCCATCTGCGGCGTGCGAAAGAGGCGCACGGAGAGGTCGGGGTGGTCGCGCTGCGGCTGCGAACGCACGTGGGCGACACCTTCAACAAAGGAGGTGAAGATGCCGGTGCGGTCCTCGGCGTACTCGCGCCACTGCCGGCAAAGGTAGGGGAGGTTGCGCCAGCTCACCGACTTGCTGGTCACCTCGAGCGCGTTGCGAATGCGAAAGACAAGGTCGACCGATGTGGACGTGATCAAATTCTGACCCACAGCCGGCAGGTCCACTACCGAGCCCTCTGCACCGACGCCACTGCGTTGCAACAGCAGCGGGCTGCGCAGCGCACCGGCACACACCACCACTTGAGCAGCGTGCAGCTCCTGCGTTGTGCCCTTGTGGCGCACCTCCACCCCCGTCACGCGACCTGCCGTGCAGCGCACCTTCTCCACCGTCGTGTCGGCGAGCACGACGAGCCCCTTGGTGCGGTGCTTCGTGTCCTCGACAAGGGCGTCAAACACCTCCACACGACTGCCGCGGTGGATGCAGCTTTGCATGACAGAGAAGCCGTCTGCGCTGCCGGCGTTGAAGTCGTCGCTGGCCGGCACCCCCGCCGCCTCGCAGGCTTCAAAGAAGCGCACATTCATGGCGGCATCGGTGTTGCTGCGCTGCACGTCGGTGATGGGCAGCGGGCCGTCTTCGCCGTGTACAGGCGAGACGCCGCGTGTGTTGCGCTCGAGGCTCGTGTAGACGGGCAGGACGGCGTCGAAGCTCCAGGCCGGATCCTGCCAGTCTGCGAAGTCCTGCGTGGTGCCCCGCATGTAGGTCATGTCGTTGCAAAGGCTGCTCCCACCCAAGCCCTTGCCAACTGTGTAGACGAGCGAGCGACCAGCAAGGTTCTCCTCTGGCGCAGCAGAGAAGGACTGCAGGAAAGGCTGGGCCTTGCGTGCTGAGGTGATGAAGGGCTGCATCGCTGGCACCCGCATCACCGGCGGCATCGACGCGCGTGTGCCCTGCTCGACCAGCGCGATGGCGGCGTTGGGGTGTCGCAGTGCGCAGGCGCGGGCAGCAGCACACCCGGCCGCGCCGGCACCGACGATAATAATGTCATACGCGGACCGCATATGAGAACACCGCAGCAGGGTAGAGAAAAGGGATAAAAAATCAAGGGAGAGAGGAGATAAGGAGTATGCAGTATGCGGTGAGCCTGCTTTGTTTGTGAGTATGTGTGTTTGGGAGAAAGAG
The DNA here is from genome assembly GCA_030078075.1 of Crithidia sp. LVH-60A. Classification (NCBI taxonomy): domain Eukaryota; phylum Euglenozoa; class Kinetoplastea; order Trypanosomatida; family Trypanosomatidae; genus Crithidia; species Crithidia sp. LVH-60A. The sequence goes on from CP119668.1 coordinate 920,749, forward strand.
AAAGGAATTGAACTCGTGCGGCTTTCCCACTGCAGAAAAAAAACGTCGCTGACCGCAACGTGCTTTGTACTGCGAGTAAGAGAGGGTAAAAAAAAAAAAAGAGAAGATTGAGGGGCATCAAAGAAGAGATGCCGCAGTGATGTTGCGAGAGTTGGACAGAGGAAGAGAAAGTAGATTTTAAACATCAAGTGACAAAGCTGTCGTGCATCTCATCCACCCGTCTCTTTCTGCTTCGTTCCTTGTGCTTCATGCAAGTACTACAAGACTACACACACACACATACTTCAAAGAAGCCGCAGTATCTGCGAGGTGTTTGTGTCTCTTAAAGAAAGAAAGCATTCGGCATAGAAGAAAGGTCTTTACCACCGGCTACTGGCGCAAAAGTAGTCTACGGCTCGCACGAGTTGGTGCTAAGATGATCACTGCGGAGGAGGTGGACGCCGAGCCGTGCACTCCACACTCTCAACCCCTAGTTGCAGCCAGTATTTTTTCCTTCTTTTGTCTCTTGATTGTGACAAGGTTCGAGAAAAAGGAAGCAAAAGGATGTGAAGGATACTGCACTACGGCACTTTGCGCAACTCAACCATGCACACGACAGAACAAAAACAGACAAGACGACGAAAGCAAAGAGCAGACTTGCGAGTGTGAATACGTCGACAACACACGCACACAATGACAGCGAGAGAATTGGAAAGGGCATCGTAAACTTTCTCTCACTGCTTCACAGCCTTCTTTTCCCTCTGCTGCTGCTCCGCCGTCAGCGGTGGCCGTGTGGTGGCGTTGGCGCGGTCGGCTGCCAGCAGGACGAGACCGTGCGGCTCCTTGTAGCCCTGCGGGTCCTCGCGGAGGTGCTGATGTACATCGCAGAGCGAGCCCGCGGCCCACTTGCGGATGATGCGCACCTCGTCCATGTCCGTCTCCAGCAGCCTGCACTGCATCTCCACGTTCTTCTTGAAGCGCCGCACGTGTTCCTCTGGTGGGGGCGGCATGCCGGGTTGCTGGGGCAGCTGCTGCTCCCGCAGTTCCTCGATCTGGTGGCGTGTGTAGGTGTTGACATCCTCGAGGCAGTCCACGCAGTGCAGCCGGTTTAGCGCTTTTTTGTGGCTGTTCTGCGCCTGCACAATGCCGAGGCCGAGCCCCTTGATGCCCTGGCGAGCCGCCACGGTGGTGAAGAGCCCCGCGGCGAAGCTGACGGCGATGCAGCCGATTGGGTGCCGCCGCATCCACCCGAAGCGCTTGCGGCCGAAGGAGAGGAGGGCAAAGCCGGTTGCCGCGCCAATGGCGAGCGTGGCGTTCATGGTGGTGAAGTCGTAGCGCCAGCGGCCGCCTTCTTTAGCTCGCACTGCACTCGTCAGCAGAGCGTAGCGCAGCATTCCGTAGCTTGTTGCCATCGTCATCACCTTCTCCTCGTCGATCACGACGTGGCCGCCGTGGATGTCGAGGGGCACCGTCTTGCCAAGGTAGCCGCTCATCATGGGGACATTCCAAAAGGTGAACTTGTGCGGCTTCAGCCCGGCCGCGACGAGGGCATCGGTGCTAAGGAACTTGTAGCCTTCAGACATATCCTCGTGGTAGAGGGAGATGTGCGTGGCGAGCTGGTGGAACTGCGCCTTGCCGATGAAGAAGAGGCTATCCATCTTCGGAAGACTGTGCAGCGAGTTGCTGGGAGAAACAAAATACAAAATATGGAGAGAAGGAGCTGCGACCAGGTGTGAGTCAGCAACACCTCCTTTATCTGCGTGTATGTTTGTTTGTTTAATTAACAAAAAGCTCTGCTGTGCTGCTCAAACTCTCAGCGAGTGCTGCTCCGAATTCTCGTTTCTTACTTCGTTTCTTAAAATAAAAAGAGAAGAAAGCAATACGTGGCAAGGATATGAGAAAGTGAGAGAACGAGAGAGGAAGAATGGTGTCTCGATGCTTGCCAATGAGCGAAACACAGCGACTACGTGACGACGAGCCCGATGAAGAGATCAGTCGCTTGCACCTGCGTGTAATACGGGCAAACAGACCGGTGGTCTGATGTGCGGCAGTCTATGAGCATGCAATGCATGCCTGCGCACTTCCTCTGCTATTTTTGCGCACAACAGACGTCGAGGAGCTTCAGTCCTGGCGTCTGGCGCAACACAAAAGGCGAAAACCAGGAAAGAGAGAGAGAGACCAAAACAAGTGAGGTGGAGTGCGTACAACTCTCACGTATAGCTCTATTTCCTTTTCGACTCATTTACTGAGAACTTGAAATTTTTGTTTTCACACAGCGAAGAACGGGACCACACCTCCACAAAAGGAAAAAGCAAGATTGAAAAAGCGGCGGTGGAGAGTGTGTGTGGTGCACGGACGAGCTAAACAGACGAGCACGCAACATCCGCGCCAGCCTGAAGAGTAAGGTGCCGGATCGAAAGGCGTTGAGAATCCCAACAGCAACAACAACAACAATAACAGTCTACAGACACCAGTAAATTGACAAAGAAAAAAAAATACGTGGCGTGCTGGACTGTGAGCGATACGCCGCCAGCTTCTCACTTCATTGGCAGTTCACAGCGCCAAGAAGCTGTTCAGAAAACAACAACAACAAAAAACCAGGACACTAACCGGAATACAAGAAGTGGATTAGGGTTGCGCAAGAATGTCGCGTGTAAGTGTGTGTGTGTGTCTGCCGCGCTCACTTCTTGCCGAGCTTGCTGCAGCCCAAGATGAGGAGGTTGAGGAAGAAGCAGAAGAGAATGCCGCTCACGTAGAGAAACAGCTCCACCGTCTGGCCCAGCGGGAGGAGGCGAATGGCGTCCGTCGCGCTCTCCACCGCCGGCGTCGGAAGGTAACGCTGCAGCGCCGTCGCACCCGGCATCACCTCAATCACACCCCACTGCCCAAGCACCACCTGGTAGTTCACCAGCGTGCCGTCCTTGTGAAACGAAAGCGACGTCTCCCACGAGTTGCCAGCCATCGTGTAGACGGCGGATGCAATGCTGTTGAAGTTGGAGTCGGGCGTGGCGAGGGCGGGGTAGACAGCCGTGACGGCCGCGGACTGCGTGCTTGATGCGATGAAGGTGCCCGCGTTGCGGCGGTCGATCAGGTAGAGCCCGGTGGTGCCGTTGTGCTGGTTGTCTTTGAGGGACTGCATAATCCACTGCGCCGTCGTGTCCAGCACCGAGGCACGAGTGACGACGCCGCTGCCGTCGTGCGTGCTGGGGTGGACGTAGCTGACGGTGAGAAAGACATCACCGGTGATGGTGTCGTGACTTACGTACGGCGTCGTCCAGAAGCCCTCCGTCGCGTTCGAGCCGTCGATGTAAAGCTTCGTAAAGTTGTTGCGCCGCGACGTGGAAAAGTCGCTGGTGCGGGTGGCCGAAGCCGGCGACTCGGAAAGCACCGACCCTTGGAAGATCGTCTCCAGCTGGTTCGAGTCTGTGTAGAAGCACGTCGTGTCGCTGGAGGTGGAGGAGAAGGTGCATCCACACACACCCCACTTGCGCCCTGTGGCAGCAGCAGCGGCAGCAGCGGCGGTGCCGTCGGCCAACGCGTCGCCGTAGCGCTGCCACGAGGGCGTGTCGTAGAGCGCCTGCGCCGCGCTGGACGCCGCCGAGGCGGCTGGGGCCGACTCAGGCGTGGGCGTTGTTGTGGTGGACGTGGTCGTCGGTTCCTGCGTCGTTGTCGTCGTTGTTGTTGTTGTGGTCGTTGTTGTGGTGGTCGTCTCGGCCGCCAAGCTCGACGAGCTGCTGCTGCTGCTTGTGGAAGGGGCGGGTGGCGGAGGCACTGTGGTTGAGGGCTCCGGTGTTGTGCTCGTCGTTGTTGTAGTGGTGGTGGTGGTGGTCTCGGCTACCGAGCTGCTGCTGCTACTACTACTACTCTGCTCTGTCCTTCCAGTGAGGGTGTAGGACACATAGAGGGAGTGAAGCTGCGTGCCAAAGGCGTGCTCGATCTGCGCAAAAGCCTCGACGGACATGCTGTCTGCCTGCTTGTTGGCGGCGTCCTCGCAGTTGCGGTAGAGGCTAGCGGCCGTCTTGGAGATACTCTGGCTCTCCTTCACGATGGAGCCGAGGGAGGCGACCACCTCGGCAACAGACAACGCCAAAGGGGAACTCGCGATGAGGGTCCAGTGGTCCATCATGGTGAGGGACTGGTAGATGAGGCCGTTCTGGAAGAAGGACGCGTTGGCGGCGAGGGTGTCGCCGTTGTTGCGGTAGATCGGCTCGGCCAGGGCGTTGATGCGGCTGACCGGGGTGTTGCGCACACCGTACGGGGTGGACCAAAAGAGGCTCTCGTTGAAGGTGTCAAAGACAAACTGCCCGCCCTCCGCGACGTTGTAGCGGTTGTCCACCACGACCAGCTCAATGTTGGGCGTCGCGGACACGTTTACGATGTCCATCAGCGCCTCCACGCTCACGTCGACGCCGGCGAGGGCGGTGGCGTAGCCAGCACTGTTGAAGGCGATGGGAAAGAGGTAGCTGATGGTGCGCGCACTCACGTCCGAGAAGATGCGCTGCGTCAGCGAGGGGCGGGTCCACACGCCAGTCGAGGCCAGCGCGCTGCCCTTCGTCGCCGTCGACACCACCGTCAGCAGCTCCGGCATCCGCTGCTCCACGTAAATGCCCGCCGCCGTCTCGTCGCCCGAGTCATCCGGCACGGCCGACGAGTCGCTCGAGGAGACAACCCACTCATTCGCGACGTTGCCCGTCGAGACGTAGTAGCACATCGGGTTCTTGTTGCTCTCCGTCGCACACCCGATCTGCCCCCAGTGCGCTGTCAGGACGTTGGTCGTCGCCGCCGACGAGCCGCTCGGCAGCGCGTAGACGACGTACGTCTTCACGTTCGACGTGAAGGTGGACTGGAAGCTGTTCACCAAGGCGAAGAAGGTGGTGTTGACGGCGGTGCTGATGTCGTAGCCGATGACGGTGTCGCGGTTGTAGGCCCAGCCCACCGTCTGCGCCACCCGCTCCAACGCGCGCAGCTCCTCTGTGAAGGTGACGACGGCGCTGCGGAGGTTGTCGGTCGGCTCGAGCCCTGGGTGTGCCTTTTCTGCCCCGGTGCCCCCCCCCCCCCCCCCCCCCGGTGTTATTATAAAAAAAAGAGGAAAAAAATTTTGGTTGAGAAAGGAGGCCCATCGGCTTGGGGTTGCGCACGAGGTACTGGAAGAGGCCGTTGACGTAGCGGATGAAGTGCGCGCCGCAGTCCCAGGCGGTCAGCGCCACCTCTTCCTCACACTCGTCGTCCGAGTAGAGGGGGTTTTTTTTTATAGGGAAAACCCCCCCCCCCCTCCGCGCCGCGGGGGGGGGGGGGTTGGGGCCCCCCCCCCCCCCCCCCCCCCGCCCAAAAAAAAAAAAAACCCCCCCCCCCCCCGGGGCGGGGGGGGGGGGGGGGGGGGACCCCCCCCCCCCCCCCCCCCCCCCCCCCCCCCCCCCCCCCCCCCCGCGCCCCCCCCCCCCCCCCCCCCCCCCCCCCCCCCCCCCCGCCCCCCCCCCGGGGCAGGGGGGAGGGGGGACCCCCCCCCCCCCCCCCCCCCCCCCCCCCCGGCTTCGTTTCTTAAAACCCTCTCTTTTTTTTTTTCCTTTTTCTTTTTTTGTGGGTTTTTTAGGTTAAAATAATTTTACTTTCTTTTTTTTTTTTTTTTTTTTTTTTTTTTTTTTTAAAAAATATTAATAAGTGGATTTTTTAAATTAAAAATAAAAAAAAAAAAAAAAAAAAAAAAAAAAAAAAAAAAAAAAAAAAAAAAAAAAAAAAAAAACACCAAAACCCCAAACCCCACCCCCCAACCCAAAAAAAAAAAAAAAAAAAAAAAAAAAAAAAAAAAAAAAAAAAAAAAAAAACAAAAAAAAAAAAAGAGGAAAAAAAAAAAAAAAAAAAAAAAAAGAGAAAGAAGGGGAGGAAAAGGAAAAAAGCTGCGCTGCGGAGGTGAAGTCGGGGGAAAAGGGAAACGAACACAACCGAAACGCACGCTGCGCTGAGGAATGAAAAGGAGGAACGCACGAAGTGACAGTCGGTGGAGAGGGAGGGAAGGAGGAGCACGAAGGAGAGAAAAAGAGTGCGGAGATATGTGATGGGCGAGAAGCGGGTGACATCGTCATCGGTGGCACAAGAACTATAATTTTGTGGTCAGCTTTGGCGCACGCGCACAATAATTTATCTTCTAACTGATCGAGCCGTTCTTTCTTTGCATCTGCGCATCACTACGTCGCCTTCCGAGTTCACCCACAAAGCAAACAAGGAAAGCGAGGCAGTAATCGTTTCTTTGTTTCCGTTTTTTTTGTCTTTGTGTGAGTAGGGTAGAGGAGCAACGATAGCAACGGAGTGCCTCTCAGAAAAAGCAGCCAAGAAAGAAATTAGAGAGGATCAGCAGAAGAGCACCGCACAAAGGAGGAGCTCAAGCACGGCAACGAATAGAATACAAACAAGCAAACAAAAAAAGAATCACAAGCATACGCGTACTCGTCTCATGTCTGCAGCAGAAGCGCACGCGGCGCATTGGAGAAGATGTGTCGTATCGTCGGCGGTGACCGCCACACCAGCACCGCCGTCGCGGGCCCGGCAACGCGCAGGTAAATCCAGAGCGGTCCCCAGCGTGCCCAGCTCTCCCACTCTGCATCGGCGGACGGCGAGGCCGCAGCGGTGAGCTTCATGACGGAGATCAACGTGCGAAGGCGCTCAACCAGGGCAGGCCACACATGCACGAGTGGTGTCCCCTCCACCACACCGCCACTGAATCGCAGACGAAGCACCAGCGAGCCGCCAACTGCAGCGGGAGGCGCCGGCGGCGGCACGGTCGAGTACTGTGCGGTGTGTCGCCCGACGTCGCAGCTGGCGATCCAGTACGCGTCGCGTTCCGCCGGCGTCGTCAGCCCCGCCGCGGAGCGCAGCAGAAGTTGGCGCGCCTCGATACCGATGGTCCTCGCATATTGCAGAAGGGGCACAGAGGCGGCGGGGGTGGCCGCAGCAGCTGTGGCAGTGGTGGTGGTGCTCTGCCGCTCTATGAGCACCACCAGCACATTCGCCTCCTGCCACACCGCGACGTCACACAGCCCTTCACTGTCGGGCAGATGACACACAAAAGAAGCGCCGGTGATGGGGGCGTAGAGGACAAAATAGAACTTCAGAACTCGCAGCTGCGCAGTCGAGAGGCGGCCGTCCGCCATCAATACGTAGAGGGACGGCAGACAGAAGAGGCAGCAGCGAGGAGAGTCGCCATCCGGCGCCGTGCGCTGCCACAGAGCCCGTTGCACCACATCCTCGACGTTCCCGAGAAGGCGCCGCGGCAGCTCATGTGCGTTGACGTGATGCAGCGGGAAGCCAAGGAGGACCTCTGCGCAGAGGTAGCGAGCCCACTGGGCTGACGTCATGGAGGGCGACGGGCGGAAGGACAACGGGGCCGCCGCTATGCCTCCTGATGCGGTCGACGCCGCCTCGTGCTGGGCAGTGAGCACCTCCGCAAAGAAGTGTGCACACTTGGTGAAGAAGGACTGCAGCACCGCCTGCGCCTCTGCGAAGCTGTGCAAATCGCTGCCCGACGGCGAGGTGCCGGCAGCGGCTTCGCTGCTGCAGTCGTTGATGTCTGCGTCGCTCGGCTTCCTGGTGAGGCGGCGGAGCACAGTGCGGCCGTAAAGCAGCTCGAACAGCGCGAAGCTGAGCTGCAGCAGCTGGTGTGTCGTCTCCGCCTCGCTGTGCCCGCCGCGGACGTGAGCGCTGGCCCAGAGGTCGGCGACAGGGCTGCAGAGACACACACTGCTGCGCTGCTTGCGAATGGTCTGGCGGGTGCTGTTGTAGACGCCGAAGCGGTCGGCCAGCGAGCTCATTGCGATGCAGAAACCCACCTGGTTCATCTGCCGGTTGGGACTGGAGTGAGGAGGGAAGAAGAAAAGGATGTTGTCTTGTGCACGCTCCTCTCTGTCTTGGCAGAGAAGGGGGCAGTACACGGCGAGGGCGACGAGAGGCGACGCCTCAGCGGAGGTTGAGAGAGACATGACAAGACTTGCTCTTGTAGTTGTGTGTGTGTGTATGCCTGTGACTGTTTACGTGCTGTACCGGTAGTGCACCAACCCGGAGGAAAGGCGATCTATGAAAAGAAACAGAGAGGAAGAGAAGAGAGAGAAAAACAATTATTCAGCGCTGGTGACACGGCGCAGCTGATCTTGCCAAGGGCCCGTTTTAACCGACATCTGACCAGCAGCTACGTAAACGCAACAACCGCAAAAATAAGAGGGCAGTGAGGATTCTGCCAGATGTCCAGCCATTGGCTTTTTGCTGCGCGCTTCTCAACCCAAACATGTTCTTTGCCCAGCTTCATAGTGGAATCTCTCGCTTCAGCCCTGAAGCTCTTTGCGCAGGAGGCGTCGTAAAGCATGCGACAAGACAGTGCCGTGTTCTTCTCTAAGCCTCTGTGCTCTTCACGAGTCTGTCTCGTATCATTTGTGTATGTGGAACACCATCCTACGTCTTCTCTCGGCCGCCAAAGACCCAAGAGAGAACGAAAAGCGTCAACGACCGCCCAACACGACCAACTCTCCACCGCTGCCTTCTCCCTCTCTCACTTGCCAGACGCCGCACCAACGTCGTACTCCTTCCATGCATCCACCCACGCCTGCACCGTCCGCGGCCCTTCGCGCAGCAACTTTTCTGAGGGACCAGCACGCAGCATCCGCTCAACTCCCTCGCGCAGCTCACGCGTTGCGGCCGGGTGCGACGTCGCGCCGTCCTCGGCCCGTCGCGCGTAGGCCTCATCTGGCACCTGCGCCGTCAGCGGCGGTGGCGGCGGTGGCACGCGCGACGCACACAGCTCCATCACGGCACGAAAAGCCAGCGGCTCGTAGAGGGCGAGTTGCTGCTGCGTACGAGGAAGCAGAAGCAGGTTCTGCCGCGCCAGGTCATTGCGGAGGTGCTGCCACCCACTGCCGTGCTCGTGGGCAGCGCTGTCGACGTTCTTGCGCACAATCGCGCGCTCCCAGTGTGACTTCTGCTCGACGCGGTAGCGGGTGGAGGTGCGCATGAGAAAGGTGATGCGCTTCAGACCCACCTTCTTCTCGAGGCGGGCACGCCCTCGCAGAAGGCCGCGGAGGCGGTCCAGCTCCGCCGTGGCGCGGTAGTAGCGCGAGATGTTCGTTGAGCGCAGCATGGCCACTACGTATGTTCTCTAGTAAAGCTAGAGAGAATAGAAATGGTGGAGACAAACTCACGGAAAGGGTGAGAGAGAGAGTCGCTCTCTTGTCCTTTTGCCTCCTTGATGCTCTTCTCCGACGAGGAAGGTAAGAAAGAAGGGTACGATATTTGCGGTTGTTGAGCAAAACAAAAAAAAAAAAATGGCACGGATGGCGCGGTAGAAAAAGAAAGTTCAGAGTTATTAAAAGGGAAAGGGATAGTAGAAGCCATAGCAAGGCAGGGACGTGGTGAGTGCACAGGAAGAGAAAAAAACATATGTATGTAATAAAACACCTTTACCTTATTCCCACCGTGCTTCTCTCTTCGTCTCAAAGCGAGAAAGGTGTTTGTAGGCAAGAGAGGTCTGTAGTGTGGCCACACCGCGGATAATACACCCCTGTTGCATCCCCAAGACAAGAGACAACAAGAATGCACGTCCCACACAGCTGACGACATAGTCTATTTCAGCAACAAAAAAGACGCGAAGCTCCTGCGATGGAAGCCCTTGCGTGATGCCCGTGCGACTCTATTAGCGCCACAATACTTGGGAGACCCTACTTTTTTCTTTTTTTTTGGTACGGGTAGTCACGGGCTGCAGTGCTGCTCTTAACAGTCACAGCACCCCGTGTCACCTAAAGGAAATGAGTAAATCATCGAAAAACCAAACGAAACGAAAGCGTGTTGCTTGCTAATGTGAGAATACACAAAACAGAGGAAGTGGCGACGCCTCCTGTGAGAGAAGAGTGAAAGAACTTTCCCCTCTTTCCGCTGAGCACGCACTCACACCTACACACACACATGCACACCCCCACTCTCCAGCACGCCTCTCTTCGCACGACGACGTACGCAGTACGCCTTCATGAGATAACGAGACGGCAGGGCACGGAGAGGAACATCGAGGGCGTACACGCGGTGTCCTCTTCATGTGTAAACCTTCATTAGCCTTCTTATTCCTCCTGGTCCTGGATGTTGAAGTACTTGAGCTGGTACGTCTCCTTGCCGGTGGCGAGGATGCGGATCCAATCGCGCAGGTCCTTCTTCTTCAGGAACTTCTTCGTCAGGTACTTGAAGTACTTCTTGCGGTACGCCATCGTCGTCGTGATGGTGAGCACGTTCTCCTTCATGTGCAGGCGAACCTTCTCCGACAGCTTGCCCTTGCGGCCGTTCAGCTTCGTGTTGTCCTGGAAGAACTGCTCGAAGCCGCTCAGCACATCCTCGCTGAAGATGCCGTCGGCGGCCGGGATGCTGCAGTCGATCTTGAAGACCTTCTTGCCCTTGGCCAGCTGCTTTTGGCGGATGTAGCTGCGGGAGCCAACCTTAGCGCGGACAGCGACCATCTTGAAAGTGCTTTCGAGACGAAGTCGGGGGGAAAATGAAGTGTGTGTGGAACTACGAGAGCACACGCTGTGAAACAGTGTCAAGAGTGCGTGGTCGTGTTGATTTTGTGGGTAGTTGTGAGAGGTGGGAAAGATAAACCAGAAAGGGAGGAGCCAAGTAGCAAAGATTGAAAGAGAGAGAGACGGCACGAAAGGTAAGTACGGACTGCTGTCAACATCACAAGAGAGATCACGGTTTTTTTTTTTGCTGTTGCCAGCGTCGTCTCCACCGATGAAAAGAAAGACGTCGCACTGCGCAACTGCAATGCAATTCTTTCCGCTCCCGCTTCATAGCGTGTGGTTTTTTTTTTTTCCCCACAGGATCAGTCGAAACCGAGTGAAGTAAGCACGTCGTGTGATGGTGGGTGCTTTCCTGTCCTTCGTAGCGCGCACAAAAAGAGTTGTAGCTTGGGAAAAGATGTGGTCGGTACGCCGCACGCACTTCCAGCAACTTCTCTCACTTTCCTCGCGTCAATTTTTTTTTTGGAAAGTTGTTTTCTTGGAAAACCGAAAGAGAGTTTGTGAGTTTTATATCTTTCATGACAGATATGCGCAAAGAGGATCAACGACAACGAGCAGTGTGTGACCGGTGGCAGCCAACCTAACGCATCGTCGCCGTCACAGAAAAGACACGTGTTCTCTCCACACACACACACACACACACACACGTAAACACGAAGGAGAAAAAAAAAGAGCAAAGCCAATACACAAACGAGCATTGGAAGCTCAACACAACGCAAAGCCGACAACAATAACAACAACCAAAAAAGCACGCTACTTCAGCTTTCCTTCGCCCACCACAGGAACCACAGTCGTGACACCACGGCAGCGTCCGAACATGCAGCCCCTTTTTAGTGGAGGAAAGAACAAGGGGCAGAATGAAGCACACAAAGGAATACGAGAAAGAATCAGTTTTGTGAAGATTGGTGAAGAGCGACGTCGATCAGATGCGAGGGGCAAAGCGGCAGGTAGAGCGACAAGAGGTAAGAAGCGACGCAGACGCCAGATAGGAGAAACAGAAGTTCGCCGTGGCACATGCTAGCGCATAGCAAGACTACGACTCCTCCGTGCCCTCCTCTGCGGTGTCCTCCGCCTCGGTGTGCTGAGCAAAAAACTCCGCGTTCTCAGCAGCGTCAGGCGTGCTACGGGCACCGTTCAGCAGCTGGTTCAGGAAGACCTCTAGCTCGCGATCGACTGTCCCTCCGTTGTCGGCCGCCTTACGACCACGCAGCAGACCCGACGGGTTCGGGTTGTGGCCGGGCTGGATGAACCAGCGATAGTACTCGTCGTCGTAGATCTTCTCCTGCTGCGTCGCGATCTCCGTCTTGTTGTCCAACTTGCCCTCCACCGCCTTCTTGCGCAGCTGGCGTGCCCACGTCTCGACCCCGCGCTCGGCATCGCGCAGCTTGCCAAAGAAGCGCTCCTCCAGCAGCCCATTCGCCTCCTCGCCGGCGACGCTCTCCGTTGCGTCCTTCGACGGCCAGTAGTTGCGCTGGCCCTTGCCGGCCTCGTCGTACACGGCCTTCTCCGCCTTCTTGTACTGCTGCTCGAAGTACTCCTGCGAACCAGCAGTGAAGCCGTCGCGCCGCCACGACGACGCCGTGTCCTCCCACGGGTGCCGCGCCATCTCGTAGAAGTTGACGTTGGTCGGCACGTGAGCGTCGTCCTCCAGCGGTGCTACGGCTGGCTTGCCGTCCTTGGCCACCTCGCCCAGCCCGGTGATGACCTCGAAGCCGCCCGCGTCGTCCACCATGCCGGCCATGCGGCTGCTCTTGCTCGTCTGGATCACCACGTTCATCTCCACGGCGCCGTCCTTCTCAAAGTCAAGCGGGCTGGCGAGGACGTCGAGGGAGTCGGCGGTCACCTCCTGCAGCGTGCGCGGCGACCACCGCGGACGCAGCTGGAAGCGGTGCCCCTCCAGCTCCACGTTTCGCTCAAAGACCGCCTCGTAGTCCGGCAGCGGTCGCGCAGGCAGGTAGGCGTGGTGCACGTTGCGGCTGCGCTCCTCCTTGATGGTCGCCCAGTCCTCGGCGGACTTGTCGACGTGCTGGCCAACGTCGCGGAAGTCGCCGCGCTTGAGCAGGCGGGTGACGTAGCGGTACTCGAGCGACAGCGTGTCGGCGAGGGAGCGGACGGCCTCGGCTGAGCCGTTGCCCCGCACCTCCTTCAGCAGCTGCAGCGTCGCCTTCAGGGCGTAGGGCGATTGCAGGAGGAGCTGGTGCTTCACCGCGTAGGCCCACTCCGACAGGTAGAGCGTGTTGCGCTTCACAAGGAAGTAGACCGGTGGGTAGCGCAGCTGTGCCGAGGGATCCTCGAGCGCCGGGTCGCTCTGCAGCACCTCCACCAGATCCTCGTCGTGGTGCACAGGGCAGGTGTCAAGAGTCGGCAGGTACCAGCAGAGGTCGATGTCGCGGTCCGCGGGCATCCGCAGGGCACTGCGCACGGCCTGCTTCAGCCGGTCGAGGGACGCGGTGCTCGGCAGATCGTCCCGCTCCTCGCTGCTGCGCGTCGCCGCAGTCCGGCCGCCCATTTGCCCCTTCGCCACGGCGGCGGCGTCACCGATCGGGTCGATGGTGAAGTCGAAGTCCACCAGCGTGCCCTCGCAGCCCTCCAGCCGCGCGTAGACGTGACGCCGATGCGGGGCGTGCCGCAGGTTTGTGTAGGCCGCGTACTCGCGCTCTCGCTGCTCCCGCCACGTCTGCGCCTTCTGCCGATCGCGGTGGGCGACAATGTTCAGCGCGCCGCGCCGCTCCAGCACGTAGGCGGTGAAGATGTCCGCCGCCTGCCGCACCGCCACGTCCTCCTCGGGCGGGGTGACGTCCCATGGAGAGAGCGTGTAGCGCAGCCGCGACGCCTCCAGCTTGCGCACCCCCTCCGCCACGCTGGCGAGGGTGTAGGGGGTGGAGTAGGAGGGGTCGCAGGTGTTGTGCTTGTCCGTGTAGGGCAGCTGCTCCATCGCCGTGAGCGTGTGGACGATGTCCTCGACAGAGGGCTGGTCGGCGAAGGCGTCCTCCACCCAGTGGGCACGAATAGGCGTCATGGCCGCCCGCTCCATCGCCGTCGCGTGCACGCCGTCTTTCATCTGGAAGCACTTCTCCAGGAGGTGGCCCAGCTGCCACGCCACGGCGTCGTTGTGCATGTGCTCGGTGCTGTCGAACCACTCCTTGATGTGGTAGGTCATGTCCGGCAGCGTCGTGAAGAGATCGGTCCAGCCCAGCCGCAGCGCGTCGCCAGCGAAGAGGGAGGTGCCGGTCAGCATCACGAACTCCGCCAGCCCAGGGTACTTCAGTGACGTCTCTGGTCGTGCCAGCAGACGGGTCATGCCCGAGAAAGGAGTGAGGCCGCACTGGGGGCCATCGACCACGAACTCGCTCGCGTCCTGCAGCCCGGCGTACTTGGCTGCCAGCGCCAGGCCACAGCCCGTGCCGCGACACTTGCCGTTCACGAGAGTCATTAGCGGGCGTGGGCTCGTGTAGGCGCGCCACAGCACCGCCGCATTCTCACGCAGGACGTTGTCGGCGCGCTCCTCGTAGCGGTCGGCATCGCGCAGCAGCTCCATCACCTTCGCCTCCGTCTTCTTCGTTGGTGCTGCACCGGCCTCTGTCAGCGCAGCGGCCTGCCGCCGCAGCAGGTTCGCCATGGCGAGGTCGAAGCCGATCGCCTCGAAGTCGACACCAGCGCAGAAGTAGTCCGTCTGGCCCGACTGGGCGGAGGTGAGCACCGTCAGCTTGCTGTGGAGGGCGTTGGTGGCTTTGTCCACCTCCCTGTTGAGGTCGTGCGCGAAAGCAGCGGAGAGGGCCTGGTGCCGCTTCGGGTCGTTTAGAAAGATCGTCTTGGAGAAGCGGCCATCGTTGCCGGTGAGGGTGCGGCGTGTGTTCAGCGGGTACGACATGGCCTGCATCATGCGGCGGTCTCGCTCACCCATGAAAGGGGCGTTGATGCCCGGCACGCGGCCGTGTGTTGGCCCCCGCGTCTCCGTCTTGAAGTACGACATGTCCTGCGTGTCGGTGTGGGTCACCAGCGGGCCCAACAGGCTGTGGGACGGCAGGACGTTGGTCTTGATGTCACCCTCGCCAGGACGGCGCTTGGAGAACATCTTGTTCCAGTGCTCCGGGTGTGAGAAGACCTTCTGGTAGGGGTCAAAGTCGGTGGAGAGGTCCGGGTCGGGGCCGGCTGTCGGGTCCTGGCCAACAAACCACGCACTCGTGTCCTCTTCTGCCCGTGTCGGCTGCAGCACGTCGTCGAAGTCGAAGGCGACGCGCTGGTGGCGGTGTGGCAGACGCGCCTGTCCTTGCTCTTTTCCCCAGTGCATGTAGTCGATGAAGTCCTTGTTGACGCGGAAGCGCTGGTGGGTGCTGTAGTGTGTCAGGAACTGGATGCCTGACTGGCGGTTGGGGTGGTTGGCGTAGCGCTGGTAGAAGCGGAACTCGATGGGGGTGCCCAGCGGGCGGTACTCGCGAACATCGAGCGTCTTGAGGCCGCGCCGCTGCTGGCCGTCGCTGTCGCAGCCGCAGCCCACAACGTAGGCAGGCGGGCACACACGTCGGCGCAGCATTGTTCCGCTAGTGCTCCTTGCGGTGTTTCGATTCCTACTTTTTGCGTGTGAGGGTTTTTTTTTTAGAAGACAGAGGAAGGAAAGCATGGGAGTCGACAAAAGGAAAAAGCAAGAACAGAGCTGCCGTAAAGTGGATACTTGTAAGCTACGCAACCGTTCCCGCGCATCGTTGCCGCGCTGAGCTCCTCTTGCCCGCTTCATCTCACAAGAAGATGAGCTGATGTCTCTGCAATTGCTCGATGGCTTGCTCCACAAAAAAAACACCCGCACGCAACGGGTAGCGCAAGTCCCTCACGCGGCTTTAATTTTCATTCACACCACACAACATGTTGTTGTTGCCGTCAAAGGCTGCTGAAACAACTGTCTTCGCTCGTTCACTAGCGCTTTGTCTCCTCCGTGCTTTTGAGTAGATGAGGGTAATGATGGGGAGAAAAAATAAAGAAGAGTTGTGAAAAAGAAAAAAAAACATTTACGCGCAACACTACAAATACCGTCCGCCGGCTGCGGAGGGCTACGACAACGATGTGCTACGCCGTGGTGCGCTCCACCACTGCAGCCTCCCTAAAAAGGTGGGGCGTTCCACTTCAAGGCTGTAACGCATACAACCAACGCTGAAGACGTGAAAAAAGGGGATGGAGAACGGCAGCAAAGTGCCCGACAACGCGCCGCTGCGGTCAACGACAACAAAATACAAACAAACAACGGAGACGAATGCAATTCTACAACAAGTAGGCCACGAAAGGAGAAAAATACGAAGCAGCGGTGAGCGCCAATTCTTCCTTCTCGCCCCTCCCGGACTCCTCCCTCTGACTACCGGCTCGGAGTGACGGGCAGAGTCTCGAAGGCGTTGTTGAACATGTCCCACTCACGGTTCATAAAGACACAGAGCTCCATATTCTTCTTGTCGCGCAGCACGTACTCCCTATCGAAAATGTGCAGCTGCTCAAAGGCCATGAGCAGCGCTGAGTGGGTGATGGCGGGCAGCTGGTTGTACAGCGGGCCGGCCTGAACACCATCGGACAGCGGCACCATGCGCAGCGTGTCGCTCTCGCTGGCGACAAACTCGTGGAGAAGGTTGCGGTACGCTCGCGACAGCTCAATCGCGGCCTCACGCTCTGACCAGATGCCCTCGCGAAAGTCCGGCGCCGACACGTGAATCACGTTGCGTTCGCCCTCGCCCTCCGCACCGTAGCGGTGCAGCTTCGCGTCACAAACCTTGCTCATCGACATCACCACGTCATTCGGGAACTCCTTCGTCAGCCCCGCCCACTTGTAAATGGCCCCTGACGTACCGGTTGCCTTGGCGGCAGAGGTGAAGACCTGCATAAGGTCGCAGGGGTCGGTGATCACCATCGTTTCATCCGGCTTCGGGCCTTCCTGCCGCAAGGTGCCCTGCAGCGTCATCTGCGTGCCCATCACACCATACGGGCGAATTGCAATCTTGCGGATAAACTGCTCGTTCGGGGAGACGTAGGTCATGCGGCGGTAGGCCATGTCCACCGCACCGGCCATCACAGCGAGGCCGAGGCCCACGCGGATCCACGGGAAAGGTTTGCGGTAGTTGGCGCCGAAGAGGTGGCGCGGGGCACGCTTGCGTCCATCCTTCGTCACCTGCCCTTCCAGGTAGGAAACCATGGCGACGAGTGCGACTGTAAGTGTTTTAGTGTGGGCAAAGTCGCCTGACTGTGTGTGATAATTTTTTTTTTTTGGAGAAGATGTGACGTTGTGCGCGAGAGGAGGTAATTTGCGCGCTTGACTCCGCACTGTTGTGGTCGTTGTCGAAAGGTGTACTTTCCCTTCACTGTGCTTGACTCCTCTGCTCGGTGAAGCAACGAGTAGTGCACGCGTGTGTGCAGGTGTGTGTGTGTAGACGGTAGAGAACGATACGGGGTAAAAACGAAAAACAAAGCGTGATGAGAAAGAAGAGAAATATTAAGCATTTGCGCCTTGACTCCCTCATTTCTGGTAGGGGGCGAGGCAGCGACACTGGTCGACACATGAACAGCGTACTTTTTTTTTTTGAGAGGTAGGCAAGCGCGAAAGGAACAGCCGATGTAACCAACCGCAGACACACATATACGCAAATAAGTTGACTCACCAGATTCATCCTACCCAAAAAGACAGTAATCGAGGAAAAGCATATGAAGCACGAAAGAGGTAGAAACAATAGTGAATCGCTACAAGTGGAAGCACAGACAGCAGAGGTAGAAATAAGGCACACCATCGCAAAGGGTCAAACAGTGTGAAAAATAAAAAGAAAAAGAACTGTTTTGATGTCAGCCACCAAATGTTGACAAAAAGAGAGAAGAAATAGGAGCAGAAAGAGTCGTATCGAATGACCAACCGCGGAAGAAGAAAAAAAGAAAGTATGATTGAGACGCACCCGCACCACACTCTACGCCCATGGAGAACCACCTCCGCCCGGGCCGCCCCACCCTCCAAAGTTCCCACCGCGACCCGGACCAAACTGGCCACCACCCGGACCACCAAAAGGCTCCCCAGGCCGCCCGCCAGGGGGAAAGAAGTTGTCGTCGTCCGGCTCCCCCGGCATGCGTGGCGCACGCCCGCCAAACCCACCCCGCGTGGGAGGCTGCTGACCTGGAAACATCGGCGTAAAGCGAGCGTAGCCACCAGCGGGGTCGCAGCCCGGCTGCCCACCACCATAGCCGTCCGGTCTGTCGAAGTCATCTCCGCCCTGCCCTCCCATTCCTGGTCGAGGGAAGTTGCGCTCGTTCATCAACATCCCACCGCCGCCCTCCAGGCGACCACCGGGCACCAAATCTGCGTCACCGTAGCGCTGTCCTTCAGGGCGTATCTGCACGCCGGCGAAGCCCCGCGACGGCGGTGGCGCGTCCGGGGCGACACGCTGCACACTCTCTGGCTGCCCGCTTGCGTCCGTTAAGTGCCCCCTTGCTTCGGACCCGCCCGCCGTGTTGCCAGGGTCCATTGTAGATGAGAGGAAAAAAGGAAAGAAAATAATAAACTGTGTGCGTACTAAACCAACCCGCACTGACGAGGTGCTTGACGCTTGCGTAGACAATGCGTATCACCCACTACGTTGAAGAATAAATAATAATAAGAAGGGATGTGTGCTGCAGTAGCTGGAAAGAAAGAAGAGCGACAGAGGAAAGAGAGAGATGGAGAGCAATGCGGGTTTGGGGGGATAGGGTTGGGACATTTTTGGGAGAAGCACAATTGAAGTCATGATGCATGAGGAGAGAGAGAAAGAGAGAGAGAAAACAAAGGGGAAGACTCTCACATGCTCCTTGTACGGCGATATTTCCATAAAAGCAATGCATTAGCGTGCTATCGCCTCCAAAATTCTCTATATAGAAAAACCACGGCTTAGAGAAAATGGCACTCGCATTCTCCTCCACATGCCCCTCTTTAAAACAGCAAAGAAAATTGAAGAAACCTGAAGAGAAGGCGTGGCTGCGGGTCTCAGCGCCTGCCATTGTCATGCTGCGCTGCAGCAATAGAAGGGGCCGATAGGAAACCACGCCATGTAGTGCAGCTTGCCTTATGCAGCGTACTTTTTTTTCTTTTTCTAAGTGAAAGGAGCGCGTGACGCAGAGAATCATTACGTGCTCTACTCCGTGTGGTACATCAAGTCGATCGAGAAGCGACAATACGAGGGGAGATGGAGAGAGAAAGATCTGCCTCGTGTGCCAACCCCGCAGCAGAAGGAGACGGCCGAGTAAAAAAGGAAAGCGGACATGAGAAGAGAGGGCCAAAGAGAACCTCGTACAAGTGGATACATCATTATTTTTATGTTTCTCTCGCATCTCTACACAGCTGGGCAGTTAAAAGGCGAAAGAGAAAAAAGGGGGCCGGTTGGGTCCAATGTGGCCTTCTCTCAGACGTATAGCGGGACCACAACTTCCAGAAAAAAAAGTAAAAAAGAGCAGAAGAAAGAGGCCCAAAAGTAAAAGAATGGCTGTACAGCTAAAGTCACATTTACAAAAGGAACCATACATGCAAAAAGGAAAAAAGAAAAACACGGCATTAGTGTGCACGCCGGGAAGAATCGACGAAAAAAGCACAATAGCGCACGGACGGGGGAAGAAAAAGAAAAAAGAGGGAGAGCTGCTGACTACGGGGCTGTCTTTGCTAGCTGTTCCTTCAATGCATCACGCTCGTCGCGTAGCTTGTTGCGGTCGCGCATCGCCTGCTCGCAGACCATCTCGCGCTGCCGCGTTACCGCGTTGGCCGCCCGGCGCTTCTCCAGGAGATCCACGACCGTGTGCAGCTTCTGGAACTCGGCCACGCGCTGCAGCTGCAGCACGGCGTACGCCTTGTCCTCCTGCTCCTCCCGCTCCGCCTCACGTCGCCACGCGATGTCGGCCATCTGCCGCGTCCGGGCGTCGCGGTAGCGCTGCTCCTGCACCTGCAGCTTCTCCTGGATGTCGTTGCGGAACTTCTCCTCCTTGGCAAACGCCTCGGCGCGGGCCTCCTCGAGACGGGCCTGGTGCTGCGCCTCCGCCATCGCCCGCTGTGCGGCCTCTTCGCGGCGCCGAGCATAGAACTCCTGCAGACGTGCCTCCGCCTGCGCCTGCCGCTCCACCGCCGCCACCCGCGCCGCCTCCTCCGCCTCTGTCGCACGCTGCCGCGCCTCGTCGCGCTGCTGGGCGGCCCGCTGCTGCTTCTCCAGCTGCTGCCGCTGCTCCGCCATGAGCCGCGCCTCCCGCACAAGCTGAATCTCCTCCAGCTTGCGCTCCTTCTCGAGACGCTTCTGCTCCTGTGCGGCCGCCTGCTCCTCGAGGAGGGCGGTGTTGCGCTCCACCCGCCGCGCCCGCTCCGCCGCCTGCGCCTCCCGCTCCTGCTGCTGCGACTGCTGCTGCCGCACCCGGGCAGCGGCGCGCTCGGCGTTGCGGGACTCGACCTTCTGCATGCGCCCCTGCAGCTCCGCCCGCACCGCCTCCTCCCGCTGCTCCCGCTCTGCGCGGCGGCTCTCCAGGCGCTCCTGCTGCTGCCGGCGCGCCGCCGCCTCCTCGGCTGCCTTCTTCTTGCGCTCCTCGTCGGCCTCGGCCTCGGCCTGGTGCTGTCGCCGCTCCGCCGCCTCCTGCCGCTCCTGCAGCTCCTTCGCCTGCTGGACCTGCCGCAGCATGCGCAGCTTGTTTGTGTCAAAGACGCGCCGCTGCCGCTCCTGCCGCTGCAGCACCGCCGTCGAGAGCGTCGCCTTCTCCTCGTCGCCGATGCCGTCGTCGGGGTGCAGGCTGGCGTAGCGTGCCTTTCGGTAGCACGTGATGACGTCCTGCAGCGGTGCGCGGGAGCAGAGGGCGTGGTAATCCTTCTCCAGCTGCTCGCGAAGGATGCGGTGCTGCTCCTGCTGGCGGGTACGGCGGTGCTGCAGCAACTCCGCCTGCAGCCGCGCGCTTGTCGCACCGCCACCACCGTGTGCAGCCAGCATGGGAGCCGCACTGCTGTTGTCGGTGTCCGTCGCGAACCAATCCTTCAGCGAGACGCCCCGCTCCAGCAGCGCGATGGCGGACCGAGGAGAGTTGATCTTGGGCGGCGGGCCGAAGGAGCCAGTCGTGTCCATGCAGTTCGCGACCGTCATCATGTGCCGCGGCGGCGCCGCACCACTCCGCAGCCACTCCAAGTCGTAGCAGGAAAGGTCCAGCTCGAGCGACGCCACGTACTGCGGTGGGGGGTCGAGCAGCACGGCCAGCACCCGAGCCGTCTCTGCGGCTGCAGAGGAGGACGAAGAGCTTTTCGGTGCGGGTGGCGGCGACGCACTCACGCTGTGGGCGTGGCGGGCCGAGCTGCTTCGCCCTGCGCTGACACGCTTCCGCTCTGCTTGTGCCGATGCTGCCGGCTTGGCAGTTGCCCGCTGTCCTGCGTGGGTGGTCTTGGTCGGCGGCGGAGGGGCACTGCGGAGGCGGGGCAGGCTCATCGCCGCGCCTTTCGTATCCGCCGCCGTCTTCCTCAGCAGCGACGCGGCCGGCACGGAGGCAGCGGGTGGGCGGGCAGCTGCGCGGGAGGGTGGAGCGGCGGCGGCCACCTCCGCCGCTGCTGCTGCTGCTGCTGGCGGGGCACTCGGGGAAGCCGCAGCGCTTTGCGAGTCCGCCGCGTCTGCCGGCGTGACGGTGGCGAGAACGGAGAGCAGCTCCCGCCCCTCCTTAGGCAGCGGGCCGTCAAGGGAGGGCTTGCGGCCACTCGGTGGGCGGCTACTTCTGTCCACCACCACCGCAGTCACACCATTGCGCTGAGAAGGCGGTGGGGGTGAGTTGGACTGTGCGGCTGCTCTCTTCGCTGCGGCGGCTGCGGCGAGCTGAGAGACGGTGGAGGGCGGCCGGCCTGGCGTATCGTTGTCGGCGGCTCGTCGTGCGCTGCGGTTGCGGCGTGGGTTTTGCCGCTCCAGCTCCACCTCTGCTCGTGTCGGCTCCGTCAGCGAGGGCACGGTGCGGTCGAAGTCTGCGGGCACGTCCTTCAAGCCCAGCGTGTTGGTCGTCTCTGCGGTGCCGATGTGGTGCCGCCGCAGCTCCGGCTCGAACTTCTCGTACTCGCTGATGTATTTAGAGCGGCTTTTCTCGTCCGCGGTGAGGCGGGGGATGTTGGGCAGCTGCATCGTGCTCGAGATGGACCTCGGAAGGGCGGAGTTGGCGGTGCTCACACGCGACATGCTCCGCAGTGTGGGTGAGGGAAGGAGGAGGGGCGAGGCGTGAAGACGAACGCAGGGAGAGGGCACATACACACACCAGAAGTACGGTCTCCTTGTTCCCCGCTGTCGCCGCACTGTGCGTCCTGCACACCCACAAATAATAATAATAATAATAATACAAAAATAAGATAAAAGAAGAAAGTCTAAAAAGCGGAAAAAAGAAAGCAACGCGCTGATTGGCTGCACGCGGCGTCGCTGCAGTGGTATGCACGTGCTAGTGGATTTTTGTGGAAAGAGAGATTGTTGCGTTCAGAACGGGCGAACGCGTGTGTTGGTGGCAAAACGCGAGGGGTTGGGGGCCACCGTTGATGCAAGATCAGCCGACGAGTTTGATTCTCCACTTTGTAGCAGCTGAAATAGCTGCGCGAGTAGAAGCAGATGTGAAGCGGACAGGGGAGAGGGTGACGATAGCACATAAGGAAAAACAAAAAGAGAAGTCGCCTGCAGAAGCACATTAGCTACCCACGAAAAGACATTCACTCCTTTACGGGAACCGTGTCGTCACTACGTGCACCGACCAATACAGCATCTACACAAGAGGCATCCATACCACCACAGAGAGCAGCAGCTCCTTTCTTTCCTTTTATTTCTGGCTACCTTTGTGTGTGTGTACTTCGATGAGCATTTGCAGCAGATCCACTTCTCCGCTGCTGCTAAATAACAGCTCACATACTTCCAAAACTGCTTTTCCTATTTTTCTTCGGACTCGCACATGACAGACGGAGAAAGACTACGTGCAGAACTAGTAGACAAGAAGAAAGAGAGAACAGTATTGAGAGCCCAAAGCGGAATAGTTTACATCAACAGGCATCGCAGCACAAGCCACACATCTTGTTGCATCTCTTTGCGTGGTCACTCTGTTGCAAGAACAAAGCTTCCAGTTTCGCAGTCGTCGCAACCTACTCTGGTGCGTTACTGGGAGTAGAGGTGAACCACACTGCAGCCCTGCTCGTGGTAGGCGGCCTTGGAAAGACACGTGTCCGCAAACACGGCGCTGCAGCCCCAGATGGAAGCCCCGATCCACGCCGCCGTGCCGCGCTCCGGAAAGGCCACACACGCCGCATTTACCCCTTTCGGCGCCAACGCCGCGATCTCGCGCTGCACGCGGTGCTCGATGCCACGGAAGAGGGTATTGCCACCACCAAGCACGACGTTTTCGTACAGCCCAGCTTCGAGGTAACGCGGGGCAGCCGCAGCAGCGTCGCGCAACATGTCCGTCCACCCGTCCAGTGCCTTTTGCGCTGACGGGTTGCTGCGGCTGTAGCCGGTCGGCGTCACCGGCAGCGCGGCTGACTCACCGTGTGTGGCCGCATACCGCTGCAGCCGCGTGTCGAAGAGCAGCTCCGGCACCCGATAGGCGTGGTCAAGCAGAAAGAGCCGCTGCTGGTCAGGCAGCGCAAAGCCGTCCTCGGCACTCGGCGTCACCATGTCTCCCTCCTCTCCGCCGCTGACGCTGCCGCTGTTGCTTCTATTAGCTGCCTGCACCTGCTCTGCCACGACATCTGCAGAGACGCGGCACATCGCCTCTTTCGCAGCCTCCACCGCGTCGCGGTCGGTAGCCGTCGAGAGCGGGTAGCCGTCCGCCCGCAGCGCCGCCACCAACTCGTCGGTCAAGGCATCGCCGGCCACGCTGGACATGCGAATCGAGTGCGCCAGCGTGTAGCCCTCCTCCACCGCCGCGATGCAGGTGCGACCGGCACCGCTGTCAATCGCGAGCCCCGTTGTCCGCCCCGCTGCAAAGAGGGTGGCAGCTGTATTGGTCAGCAGACCAACGAGGGGCATGTCGAAGGACTCGAAGAGAAGCTCGCAGAGACGCTCCCGATCACGCCGGGACTGGTCGGCTGCCTCTAGGAACAGGAAAGGATTCGCATTGGGGCAGACACGAGCTTCGTCCACAAGCGCACCAAAGAGGAGCTTCTCCAGTCTTTCATAGTCGCAAACGTGGCCGGCTTGAATCGGGTAGTGCAGGTCGAGCAGCCCACTGTCTGCGTACGCCTCGTCGCCTGTCACAACGTCGAGGTGGTGCTGCAGGAGGGTCGGGCGGGGCCGCTTGGCGTGCGGCAGACCGACGCAGCTGCGCAGCACCGTACGAGGGGCTTCTTCTCCGCTGAAGCCCACCCGTGTGCTGCGGGAGCCGAGATCGACCACGACACTCTGCAGCGGTGCAGAGGCGGGAGAGGTGTCCATAGAGAAGAAGAGAAAGAAGACAAGATCGAGTTTATGATTGCGTAGCACAACTATTCTTTTTTTTTTTTTTAGTTTGATGTCTGTTTTTTTTGTTTTGATCTCGTTGCGTGATCGTTTTTTTTTGTTAAAGACCCGTTGCGTCACCTCTGAGGAGGTAGTGAATGCGGCTGCTGGTTAAGCGAGCAAGTCAAGCCAAGTGCTGAGAGGAAATGGGGAATGCAAAAATAAAGGCAGGAGTGAGAACATCAGAAGAGTGGAAAAGATATGGAATGTGGCAGAGATTGACCAGCAGTGCGTCTCTCATTTCTATTGGCAACGCAGAGGGCCCATGTCTTCCACGGAGGCCTCAGCCAGGGGTCCGTCTTTCTTCTGTCGTGTGCTTCCGTGAAAGATTTATCAAGGCCGCTTCCTGTCTTATTCTGGTCTTGTACCTGCCCGACAGAAGCAGGTAGACGCACACACCTTCACGCCTGCAGCAACGCACGAAAAAGTCCACTGCACCGACGTCAATAAGATTGGAACCTGAAGTTGAGACAGCCAGACTGCGCTACAGGAGAGACGTAAAGAAAAGAATAAATTCAAGCATGCACAGAACACAGAGAAATGGAAAAAAAGGACAAGCGGGGGACAGAGAACGCCACCCACGTCTCATAATCGCAGTGACTTCGTACAGGGATTTGCTGAGGCTAAAGTGAAACAAAACGCTCTGTTGAGCCAACACAGCAGACACTCTGTACCCGCCTTGCCATGAGTACGAACTCACTAGAAAACGTTGGAGTGGAGATTTTAAACGCAGCAGACATGTCGCTTTCCTTCTACGCATACAAACCAGACGGGCTCTCGTAGCCGCGCGGAGCACGGAGCACATCGGGCCGCTCCAGCTCTTGGCGTGTGTTGTCCACCGCCTCCTTGTGCATGTCGAAGATTTTCCCCATGGTGTCGTTACGCTCGTACTGCCCATGCTGGTCAAGTCCGCCAGCCATCCAACGGTTCTTCGGCACGTTGTAGGCGTAGGGCTGCTGGCGCCACGTCAACAGGAAGGCGATGCCGGCCATGACGACAGTAATAAAGCTGCAATAGACGTGGTCGGGCATCAGCAGCATGAAGTACTGACGCCGCTCCAGCTGTGTTCGCTGCGCGTTCTGAATCGACGACACCCGCGCGTGGGCGTTCATGTAGTTGTTGCGGTACAGCATGCCCTTCTCCGACGCCCGCGCGCCAGGGGAGAAGGCGTGCAGGAACGGCTTCATGTAGCGGCCCTGACTGCGGCGGAACATGGCTACAGACTAGAGGTGGGTGATGAAAAAAAATAAAAAAAAAGGAGCGTGTGCGAGTGTGTAGAAGGAGGGTGAGAGACGGGATGGCGAGACCGAACTGTCGACCAACCGTTGAGATAACTATGATAGGAGCTGGATGCAGCAAAGACGCTGCGGCTAGAGAGAGATGCTACAGGGATTCTCTTGGTTTACTAGAAGAGAAAATGAAAAGATGGTCGGAGGAGAAGAGGAATCACTTTCTTGTGCTCGGACTTCTAAAAAATGACACCTTCTTGCTGCCTAGAGAGAAGTGTGCCGTGATGCTATGCAAGAAAAGGAAATATAGAGGGGAAAAGGGTGGTAGTAAACTGGAGTGGCGCGACACTTTGCTATTGCTGGTTTTTTTTTCTTATTAATCCTACTGCTGCGTAAATCGGTAGCTGTGTGCGTGTATGTTTACCCGATAAGCAATAGAGAGAGAGAGGAGCGAAAGAAGAAGATCGAATAAGTGAGAAAACACAGCAGCAGATTGTGTCTCTTGTAGGAGAAGGAAGGCACTCGTCTTCCTTCTGCACTCCATCGCTGAGTCTGCTTTCGTACGTGCAGGGCACGCAATGTGCGGTCTGGCGGTGTCTCAGACAGTGAAGCTTAACAGCCTCGCCGCGTGACGGAAAAGGAAGAAAGAAAAATAGAAGCGAGGAGTCTTCAGATTTTATCTCTTTGTACGCTGTTCTATATTGATGTGGTTGGACTTGGATAAAAAATAAAACTAGTAGTTACACATCAAAGAAAAAGAATTGGAGGTCTTTTTTTGAAAAATCAAGCGAGATCACAGCAACAATAAAAAACAAAAGCGGACTTTCTCCATCGGCATGGAGGCGAATCAGCTAAGCTGTACATGGAGAAAGCGAAGGAAAAAAGCACACGCTACTCTCTTACCTGTTCTTTTGGTTTCCGTGAAATACAACAGTAAAAAGGCTGTTTCCCCAAGCTTCTTCACCTTCCGGTGCCATCATCATTGTACATCGCAGAGAGAAAGAAAGAAAGAGAGACGCCGAGTATTGCTTGTGCTGCTTCCCGGCAGTGTATACCCTCTTCTTCCTGTTCTTTTTACATCAGACCTTTTCCCTGCGCGGCGTTCTTGAACTCCTCAATGCTGCACTTACCATCCTTCCCGACCTCCGCAAAGAGAGCGTCGATGGTGGCGTCCGACAGGCCGAAGTCGCACTTGTGGCACAGCTGACGAATGTCCTCGAGAGAACGCCCACCGGCGAAGTACTTCGACTCCACGCCGAGGGAGACGTAGTGACAGGGGTAGAGCAGCTGGTGTGCCCGCACATCGTCCTTCAGCCGCCCTGCCGACGCCAGCGCCGTGCCGTCAGCATCAACACCAGCCTGCCCCTTGCCGCTGCCCACTGCGATCGACACGCCTGTCCCATCCGCATCCGCCCGCCGGCCTTCCGCGTTGGTGACGGCCCACGACGAGAGCACCTCCTGCACCCGCGGCTGCTCCGTCTGGAAGTAGCTGGCCGCCTTGCCGCTCGCGCCGAGCTGCGCCGCCCGCCCACGCTTCGCGGCGTCCCACTCCGCCGGGTCATCGAAGCCATAGCTCTTCGGCTTCCCCAGCTCGTGGGCCACGGTGCTGTCGTAGTCACTCGCCAGCTTTGACCGCAGCTGCGTCGCGCCGTCGCTGTGCAAGGCCGAGGCTGTCGAGCTGGCCGACGGCTCCGAGGCGCGGCCAAAGCGGTGCTGCGCCGGGTCGATGCCGTGCGCCTCCCAGTTGTAGTTGCGTGTCGTCTGCGCGCCGGCAGGCTGAAGGACGTCGACGGCGCGGTAGCCGGCCAGCACCGCCTGCGTCGAGTCGCCCTTGGGCTGTGTGACGCCGAAGCCGCGGAGAGGAACCGGCACCGGCTTCTCCGGCACCGGGGCGTGGCCGAGAGGCTTGCGGCGGTTGCTGAGGTACTGCGTCTCGCGCTGGGCGTCCAGCAAAGCCGTCATCTTATCGGCGTACATCTCGGGGCGAAGGCAGGCGTCGGCGCCGCCCGCGGTGTTCTCCGCCTTCACACCGTGCCGCATGTTCGGGTCCACCGGGGCGTCCTTTGCGCGTCCCCACGGCCGCGTCGACTCGCCCACGTCGCCGCCGCGGTGCTGGAAGGTGCGAATGTGGTCCGGCGTGGTGCGGCCGTCGGGGTTGTAGCTGGAGAGAAGCTCGGCGGTGGTGGCCTCGCCGAAGTTGCCGTGGATGCCGGCGGGGCGTAGCTGCGGCGCGACGCGCTCCAGCCGTGCCTGGGTGTTGCCGCAGGACGACATTTTTTTTTAGCAGTGTGGCGGGCCGTGGCGATTAAGTTGCTTAGAGAAGGGAAACGCAGCCTTCCTTACAACAGGAAGAGAGAGAGGGAGCAAGTTGCGACAAAAAAAAAGACTTTAATACAGTTCGATTCTCCCGCGCGTACACGTGTGTGTGTATATGAGTGCGAGTGCCTTTCTTGTTGTGGGCTTCTTGCTGCTGTGGCGGTGTGGAATGTTACTCAGGAGAGAGTAGAGGCAATAAGGTAAAGAAATGAACGGGGCAAGGGATGGGAAAGACAGTAGCAGCGTTTCTTCCCCTCATGCAGCATTCGTAGATACGAAGTGCATGATAGCGAGCAACGCATACCTTCACTTGCTAGTACGGAAGATTGAACGTACCTCACCTCACTTTTCCGACAACTCCCTCTCTTTTTTCACGGGTGCTGATCCGATCTTGGTGGTGTTATACGGCACGCAGCCATCAAATAAAAGTTAGAGGGCACAGCGACGTTTGCATTGCAAAGTCTGGCGAACGGTAAGTGGCGCATTACGGAGCAACAAAAAGAAAAGCGAAAAAAAAAACTTCCACTTGTGGTGTCGGCGATGCAAACTGAAGAAAAAAAAAAGCTCGTGCAGAAAGTCTCCGCTTGCAGAGGAGGAAGCAAGAAAAAAAGGATTTGCAAAACCCACAATACAGTGTGCTAGCGCGATCAGATGGCTTAGGAGAATTAAAAAACTTATCGCGCCGTGCTCACGTCAGCACCGCTCTCCTCCGCATCCCGACGGACGCCACGGCGACGCACCTGGCCAAGGCGGAACAGGTCGTCCTGGCCGGCATCCACGTACATGCAGCGCAGCGACCCTGTCACCTCGAAAAGCCGCTCCGGCGACCGCAGGAGGTCAATGAGCTCGAGGTAGATGGTGTGCTCCAGCCGCAGGTCGCCGTACTCGCGCGCGATGCCGATGCAGCGCACCATGTTCTCCAGCACCGCCGGGTTCGCCATATTCTCGAAGACGAGCGTGCCCACCTTGTTCGCCAGCACCGACCGCAGCAGCCGCCCCAGAGCCAGAACGAAGGTGGTGTAGAGCGCGACGATGCCGATGCCCTTGAGAATCGAGATGCCCACCACCACCGAGTCGGAGAGGACGACCATGTAGATAGGCACCTCTGGGCCTGGTGATGCTGCACGATGCCCCGCCTTACGGCGTAGACCGCGGCTCTCCTTTGCGTCCTCGTAGTTGAAGGCCTCGCAGCCCTCCCCGGTGGTCAGACAGCGCCACTCTGCCGCGCTGCTCGTCTTCTCCGACGGCACGTTGCCAGCGGGGAAGAGCGGCGCGCAGCGCAGGCACCAGTAGCGCACCAGCGTGTTCAGGGCCACGTCGCGCTCGTGGTGCAGCTCGAGCGTGCAGTGCTGGCGATTGCGGTTGGGGAATGCTTGGTCGGTCGGCAGCACATCTAAGCGACTCGCGCGGTTGAAAAAGAAGGGGCTGTAGAAAAACGGGAGAACGGCGGACGTGATGTCGCTGCTGCTGCTGCTTGCGTCGTCGCCACCACCGAAGCCGTTTTCAGATCCGCCGTTACTGCTGCTGCTGCTGCTCGAGGTGTTGTGCGGTGCTCCAGTAGTGGTTGTGGTTGTGCTGGTGGTGGTGGTGGTGGCACCTGTCTCCTTCTCCAGTATCCGCACCATCGCCTGCGCCGTGTCCTTCGGAATGCGCCACCGGTTTGCCGCCGACACCGCCGTGCTGCCTGCCGCACTGCTCGCCCCACGCGTCGTCTCCATCGACAAGAGAATGTACGCGGCTGAACGGCCCTCCGCGTCTTCGTCGTTGGTGTCGTTGTTATCGGCAGCAGCGCGCAGGCCGGTCAAAATCTGCCGCATCGCCTGCGGGCTCGCCATCCACTGGCTGCCACTGCACGACGTGAACTCCATCAGCTGCACCGTCTGCTCCGTCGCGGACTGCCCGTAAAGCGCCACCGTTGGCCGTGTCCGCGCCAGCCACGTCCACCACCCTTCCGGCGTTGACGCGTCGTCGTGCACCGTCGTCGCGAAGAAGTCGTGGGCACCGAAGAAGGAGAGGCCGAGGTTGAGCTGCGTGGCGCGGTTCACCACGGTGGAAGGGTTGTAGGTGGAGTAGTAGAGCAGCGGCCCGAGGAGCGCCAGCAGCACAAGGGCGAGGCGGCTCACCCCGAAGAGCCACTTCATTGTGAGTGGTACGGCGTCGCCCACCTTGGCACCGTCCGCCTGCTTCCCGACGTAGCGCTCCCGGCAGTGGTAAAGGTAGACGTAGACGTCCTCGAGGGTGAGGTACTCCTGCAGAGTGAGGGCGGTGTGCTGCACCGTCCAGTCAATGAGAGTGCGCACCTCCCAGAGAAAGGGAATCGTGCGGTACACCATAAAGCACGAGTAGCGGAAGAGGCTGCCGGGGTGGGTTGTGAAGGCGTCACGCTGCCGGTGACGGGGGTAGCCGCGGCACACCTGCGTGACGGAGAGCACCAGTGCAACCATCTTCAGCGTGAAGTAGGCGTTGCCGGCAGCGCGTGCCGAGACGGCCACGTTCGTGCGCCACCACCAGTAGAGGAGACAGTAGATCAGCGCACAGGCCCAATTCGCCACCGCCTTGAGCCGCATGCACCGCTGCACGTAGAACATGCGATCCACAACGAGCTGCAGAACGCTCATGCACAACAGCAGCGCCATCGGGCCTGGGAGCTGATTATTCTGCACGTTGTCCTGCAGCGTAAGCTTTTCGTTGGCCGTCATGCGGCTGTAGGTCAGCGCCAGCACGAGTAGCGCGAGGAGGTCGACAGAGGTGTAGGCGATGTACCAGTCTTCGCCCACGCCGGGAACCGAGACGACGTTGGCGCAGTACACCCTCACAGCACCGCGAACGCCACGTGCGCTTTCCACGACTGGGGTCGACGGAGGCGGGGGAGAGGGCGTGCGGGACAGAACTGGACGGTCAGCAGGGCTCAGGGAGCGTCCCGCACCGCTTGTAGCCTCAGCAGACGCCACTGCGGGAGGTGTGCGGGCAGACGCTGCCGGTGGCACGCCGCCGGGCTCCGCCTCGTCCACGTAGACGCCGTGGATGACGCACACGCGGTCGTGCAGCACGACGGCCGCCAGCGTCAAGATGTCCACCCAGAGTGAGTCGTAGTGAAGACTCTCGCGCGAGGCGGCTGCGGTGGCCCACGCGTTGCCGCCTTTCCTGCGCAGCGGAAGCAGCGTGCCAGCCACACCGAAGGGAATCGGGTTGGTCGTGTCGTACGTCACCCACAGCATCAACAGCTGCTTGAGCGCCACCGCCGCCAACACGTACACGCCAAAGCACTGGTAGACGGCGCGTGGTGCGTGTGGGTGGTAGGCGAGGGCGACTTGCACAACGTAGCAGAGGCCGAGAAGTTCGCACAAACAGCCCGTCACGAGGGCGTTGGCCACTGCGCAGGCCAGCAGTGCCAGCGGGGTGTGCCGCAGTGCGACCTGCACCGCCGCCAAGAGCAGACGGCCCAAGAGATGCGTGAGCGGCTCCTTCGACCCGGCCGAGGTGGCACTGAAAGAGCTGACGCGGTACTCGCAAGGGTGATAGGTGTATGTGGCCAAGGCGTTCGTCGTGCTGCGCAGCACCCGCTCGCACCGCTGCCGCCACCACCGCCACGTTGGAGAGCCGAGAGGACTTTCGCGATGAGACGACATCAACGCTGGCGCCGCGGCTACCGCCTCTGCCGTGGTTTCTGCTGCGTCCTCTTCTCTCTCTTCCGAAGGAGCAGCTGCGACGGTGATGACGGGCAGGAAGGGTGATCGTGGAGATGCATTGGGTCTACTGGCAGGCGCCGCGACGAGACTTGAACGGCGTGGGTGCATTTCTGCGTCGAGGTCTGAGCTCAGCCGCCTCCACTCTGACTCCTCCTCCTCTTCTTCTACCGGTGCTGGAGCATCACGCGTGCTGTCAGTGCTGATGTGCACCTCGGCCACGTCATCGCCGGCCCGGAGGCCGTCCAGGTAGGCACGGATCTCGCAATCCACACGCGTCGCCTCGGCCATGGCGTGGGTCACCTGCGCCACGAGTTGCCGCTGTAGCGCGGCGTGGCGCTGCTCCCCACGCACCTTCTCGGCGTACTGCCGCCGCAGCAACCGCAGCCCCCACTGGGGGTTGTTGTACAGGCAGCCCTGCAGCCACAGCAGAAAGAAGAGGGTGACGTGGCGGCTTGTGAAGCGCAGCCCCTCGCCCGAGACGTGGACACCGCCGTCTGTGGAGAAGCCGACGAGCAGACCCACCCACGGCGGCAGCGCCACCACCGCGTCGTGCACTGCCGTGCAGCCAAAAAAGAGGGCCGACAGTGGCAGCACAGCAGACGACAGCAGCAGCGCACGCCACCAGCGCCAGAAGGACCACTGCAGCCGTGCGTGTCGCAGCGCCATGAGGAGGCCGGTGAGCAGCAGCGATACGGAGAGCAGAGAGGGAGAGGAGGAGACGGCGCCGGCAACGACGAAGCCACACGCCACGATGGGCACGTGACGTGCCACCTCGACTGCCAGACCGCTCCAGGGGTGCGCGGCACACACCGTGGCGTCGTCAACGCGCACCAGCGCCGCACGCTCATCGCTTGGCGACGTGTCTGCCTCGCCGTCTTCTCTTCTTCTCTCGGTTGCTTCACCACCACCATCCACGAGCTCCGCTGCATCGGCGAGGAGGGCATCGCGCTGCCGCGGGGTAAAGTCCCTGATAGATTTAGCCCCGCGAATGCCGTACGTGCCGCGGTGGCGGTCGATGCGCTGCCGCAGCCACCACACGAAGTTGGAGCTGTGGGGGTGGCGCAGTACGACCTCCCTGTCGCCTTCGCCGCCTTCTTCGCTGGCCAGGCCACTGCTGCGCTGCAGAGCCACGCAGGCCACGGCAGCAGTACAACACGCCATCGTGAGGCGCGTTGCGTCGGCTGTGCCCATCAGCCAAGGGTAGCGTTGGTGCGCCGGCCACTGCGGGAAGCGGGCGTTTGCCCAGTGCAGGAGATAGAGCAGCACGGCGCAGACGGCGGTGAGGGCGGCGCAGAGCCGGTATAGCCACCGCGGGCGGAGCAGCACGCCGCACTCTCGCAGGTCTGCTGTCCACCACACGGTCACCACGAGGGTTGCGACCACCACGCCGAGGGCACAGCGTTGGGTACAGTGCAGGAGAATCAGCAAGAGCAGCATGTAGAGGTGAGAGGCGCAGAGCCGCCACAGCGCCGGCGCTACGAAAGACGTGCTGGCACTGCTGCTGCTGGGAAAAGAGTAGCGGTTACTTGGGAAGGTGCGAGAGCTGAGGCTTCGCGTCAACTCAGAATCGGCTCTGGAGAGCTGATGCTGCTGCAGCGCCTGGAGCAAACCAATGATCAACGGCGCAGCCGCCACAGCCAGGGTTGAGGACACCGGAAGCGGCTCCGGTGCGTGTGTCGTTGTGCTGATGGCGAAGGCGCTAGAGAACTGAAGACCATACGACGCGCGCCACAGACCTAGCAGCTGCGCCACCGGCGTGCCCCACAGCGTCACGGTGTCGAGCCACCGCGGCGAGAACCAAAACTGATAGGTGCACTGCAGCGCGGCGTGCACGGCGGCGGTGCAGAGCGTCCAGGTGGGGTACACACCAGCCACCGGCCCCACAAGATAGGCCGCCGTGAGGAGACTGGGGTGTCGCAGTGCGGCGTACGTCATGCACATCAGCAGCACCACCGTCACCACTGTGGCCTGGGCACCGGACCACCACGACGCGACCGCCCCAGCCACCGACGCGGCACGACTCGTCGGCGAGAACACCGGCGCCATGCTGATGGTGGGCAGTGCGTACGGCGTCCCCGCCGCTGTCGCGAGTACAATCACGAACCACCACGGCAGCGCCAGCGGCGTCAGCCACACCGTCGCGCTGGAGGGCAGGCCGACGTCCCGCGCACAGGCGCCTTCTGCGCCAGCCGGGCAGCCGAGTGCGCGGAGGAAGTGCCGTAGCTGCGGCTGCATCGGCGAGAACTGGACGAGCAGCATCCCCAGCAGCACCACGCCGCAGTAGCCGACGATGAGGAAGCGGCGCCACACGTAGGCGAGTCCGTGCAACTTCGCGTGATGCAGCAGCGCGGCAGAGAAGAGCAGCAGGACGAGAACGGTGACGTTGACAGATCGCGGCAGCACCATCACAATCCACAGTAGCACCCCGAAGCCGGCGGCGGTGTGCACAAGCCGGAAGACGTGTGCCCAGCGACAGCGAAAGACGAGGCACTGCCACACCCGCGTCCAGTCAACGAAGAAGCAGGGCTCGTAGCGGTGGCACCACAGCAGCACCAGCTGGACGGCGAAGTACGGCGTGGCGTCGGCCCACTCCAGCGCGGCAATGCCGACGTAGTTTTCCCACTGCGCAAAGCCCAGAGGTGCGTCGGGATCTACTGTCGTGGACGTGGTGGGAGCAGGCGATGGCACAGGATCGCGAATGGCAAGGACCCGGCAGCCCAGCTGCAGCCCCACCGCGATCGCCACCCACACGATCGGGAGAGTCCGCAGGCGGCGGTAGAGCACGGCGTTGCTGCCCACAGTGCTGAAGAGCAGCGACAGGACGAGGCAAAGAGCGTGGAGGGAGTCCATCGCGGTCCCGCTCGTGCCCAAGACGAAGAGACTGATGACAATCGCGTACGTGTAGAGCGGTGCTGAGGCGACGTAAATGTATACCTCCGGCACCGTCAGCCGGCGCGCCACAGCGATGGTGGGGGACGCGGCGGCAGAGGCGACCAGGCCGTCCAGCTCCCGCGTGCGGGGTGAGCGGCCGACGGCGGTCTCGAACACCTTGCGCAGCTCCTTGGCATCGCCGGCGCAACGCCGCAACTGCGTCGACATCCACGTTGTGTACGCACGACCGTCGTCCGCTGCGTCTCCGGCCGTCTCTGCCTCACCAGGTGGTGGCTGAGGAGGACTCGTGCTTCCGGCTTGCACAACAGGCGGCACACTGCTCACCTCGTTTTCCGGTCCATCCCGCGTGCCGCGCGCACACAGGTAGAGGCCGATGAGAAGCGCTACGGCGTGTTCGCCAATCAATTGCGCCACCACCGCCCCACGACCGCCGCAGTCACCACCGCCGTCGTCTGCGGGGCTGCAGGGCAACGCCGGTCCCCACGCCCGCGCTGCTGTGCTGGAGTTGACGAGCAGCACCAGACACGCGTACTGCGCCACCACACAGCACGCCAACGCGATAAGGCAGAAGGCGAGCGTCCACCAGAGCGTCGACGTGGGCCGCAGCGGCTGTCGCACGAGGCCACCCGCACAGCAGCAAAGATGCGTTAGCCACAAGGGGAGAGAGATGAGGCTGGGGAAGTAAACGGCGTAGAGGAGAAGGGCCATAACGCAAGCAATGGCAATGGCCTGCTGCACGAGGTGGGTGCTCTGCAATTGCTCTGAAGGTAGTTCTTGACCCACATCCGCACGAGGCGTCGGTGGATCATTGGGCTGACGGCCCACACCGTTGTCTCGGCCTCGTTCACCCGACTCCTCCACTGCATCGCCCTCCTCCTCCTGCTCCTCAACCACTAGCAAGTTCTGCCTCTCCAGACGCGAAGAGGCGGCGGCGCACGATGGCATCACCAATGCATCGACAGCAGCCAGGCCAGCGACGACGAGCGTCACGCCCACCAGCTGCAAAGCCCGGCAGAGACCGCGTAGCGTCTGCAGCTCTACATGACCTAGTCCTAACTGGGTAAACAAGTCATTGTAGGTTGCAGAAAGCGGCGCAAAGACTGCGTTGTGAGACACACACACGCACACCACCAACAGAGCAGCAGCAGCGCCACAGATAACATTCACAACGTGTGCCGCAGTCGCAGAAGCACTGCTGGCTGACAGAGAGGTGCTGCTGCTGCTGCCCAGGCGAGCCAACCGAGCACGGTGCAGTGCGAAGAGCGCTGCGCCGACGAACACGAAGGTCGCTGCCTCCAGCCACAACCCCACGGCACTCGGCGGCGACGCTGACGCCACCGCCCACGCAAACGCCGCGAGGAGCGCCGGCGCGGCCAAGCGGGACGCCACCGCAACTCGCGGCCACCGCACCAACAACGTGCTGCTGTAGAAGGCTTCACTGCTGGCGGCTGTGTCGCCGCGTCGCACACGCAGCAGACGGCCACTCTTGGCCTCATGCCTCATGTAGAACACCGCCACACCGAACAACGTCGTCACCACGGCTGGCGCGACGATCGTGTCGAGCCACGCCTCTCCACGCCACTGTTGTACACCGACAACACACCAGAGAGGGAGCAGCTGCTGCCACACCGTCTGCTGAATCGCATCTGTGCGCACCAAGATGGTAAGAACGTTTGCGCCGATGCAGCAGATGGCAGAGAGAAGGACAAACGCCCACAGGAAACTCCACATCCACGCGGGGTGGGCACCGCGACCCAACAGTGGACCGCGCTTGCAGCCACAATAGAGCAAGGTCAGGAGAAGCCATGGAGGACTGCGCAAAGCAAGGGTGGCAACGAGTGCGACGACGTAGAAGGCGGTGTGCAGAAGTGCCAGGCGCAGCGGAGAGACTTCTGGCGCGTCGCCGTCGTCGATAATCGCTTCCTCGGCCGACATGGTGTGTAAGAGTGAGAGGAAAACAATAATAACAATAAGATAAACGCGAAGAGCAGGACCAGGAGATGTCTCGAAGCGTGCTTCTTAGGTTGTGGAAGCTACTTACTTTTTATGTGTAGATAAGGAAAATACGTTTCAACTTTAGAGAGTGCAGCGAATAGATCCGGATCTCGGAGAAAGAGTGTGCGTGTGTGAGGAGACGTGATGCAGTCTATACAGTCTTTCTAGCGCATCACACTGCCGTCCATAAAACGCAACTAAAGCAACGGAAAAAAAAAGGTGAGGGAGATGTAGCAGAAAGCGTGAAGAAAAAGCAAAGGTGCGTGCGTGGATGCGTGCGCTAGGAGGCGGCAGAATCCTTTGATAGCCACCTTTCAAACGCTGCCAAATGGACACGAGGAAATAC
Organism: Crithidia sp. LVH-60A; assembly: GCA_030078075.1. NCBI lineage: Eukaryota > Euglenozoa > Kinetoplastea > Trypanosomatida > Trypanosomatidae > Crithidia > Crithidia sp. LVH-60A. Next base: position 957,181 of record CP119668.1, read on the forward strand.
CAGAAAAAGATGAATAAAAAGTTTAGGCGGACAGGAGAGGGTAGAACGAGTCCACCTGTCCAACTGCAAAAGCTGATGTATTTGCTCTACTTCTTTTCTTCTTGGTGTTGATGAAAGTGCAGTACGAGAGCTGAAATGAAAAGCAAAAAGGCGAGGAGACGAGGGAGAAGAGCGAACTTGGGGGTGTCGATGGCATCCTTTCAATTGAAGCGTCGTCCTTTTGGCACTGACGGTGTCCTTCTGATTTTTAGTTTTCTTTCCAATTTGTCTCTTCAAAAGAGATGAAATAGAGAGCACCGCTTTCCCACCGCCGCAAAAAATAGCTCCAATGTGAGAAAGGCACCGGATCCGCTTTGGTAGCTTGCAGATAACAAGTTGTGCCGGTATAAATGCACGTTCTGTCCCACATTCAGTAGTGAAGCACACAAGCAATGGTCACCTTTTCTTCCTCTGAAGGCCACATTTTGCCTCTCATCTGAATCATTTTTTTTTGTTGTTGTTGTTTAGAATTGTAAACGCTGCTATGTAAAAAAGAATAGTTGCTTCGACCAACCTATCATCTGGAAACAAATACCAAATAGACACCTAACACCTCAACTCCGATTACAATCAAGAAGAGAAGGTGACGGCAACCTCCGCGCTTTCCTCTTCTTACCTCTCGTCTCTCTTTCATCACCGCCCCACCTCAGTGGTTGTACAGAGAGCTGCGAGCACCTTTGATGAAATCCGGCGTACCCCAGCGCCGCTGCAGGTTGCCGTGCGACTTGATGATGTTCCACATGTGGTTCTTGCGCCACTGGCTCAGTGACGTGCTCTCCACCGTGTTGTCGGCGATGATCGCCTGAATGCGCGAGTTGACGTACTCGTCCATCACCGTGTTGTTCGTCGCCTTACCCTCCTCCGTCAGCACCCCCTGGTTCCACCGCATGATCTGCTCGTGCGACGGGTGCGAGACCAAGACACCGCCGTCCTCGAGGGCGAAGAGGCGAAAGGTCGGCGAGAGCGTGCGTGTCGTCGTGGCGAGTCCGCTGTTGTCAGCCAATAAATCGCGCTGCTCAGCGGCGACGGCGATGTTTGGCTCGGGGTCGACGGGGCGTACGCGAAAGGTGCGATCCTTTTTTGGGGCGTAAACAGACATGCCGAAGCCGCCAAAGCCGTAGCGAATGAAGCCGCGGTTGTACACACGCCCATACCGCGTGCCAGCGTTGGGGTGCTGTGCGCGCTTCTTCTGGTGCGACTGCACGCGCAGCAGGGACTGGGTGAAGCGCAGCATCGTGACGCGTCAGCAGTGAAATTCTTTCGTTTCTGGTCTTGTGTACGGCCTCGGGTCGGAGGAGGTCGTCGCACCGCTTCTTAATGTAGTGCAGGTGCCAATGAACGTACTGGAGGGGAAGGGGAGGGGAAAGGAAAAAAAACAAGATGTTGGAGAGAGAGAGAGAGAGAGCTCGGGGGACGACAAGAAAAGGAGCCGACGGCTGTCAACATCTCTAAGGGGAGCAAACGTGTTGACAGCTTCACTGATACTATGCACAGTGGATGGCTTGCTCTGTTGCGGACTTCGGCTCTTCTACTCTTGTTTTCATTCTTCATGTGTGAAGAGCCACATCAGGTGCTAAGCTGAAGCGAATGAGATGACGTTACTTTCTCTCCTTCGTTGAAGCACATCTCGCAAGTATATACACACTCAGACTGAACTGACAGCGAAGAGCTTCAAAGCGCACGCGCTATCTAGTTCGGGAAAGAAACAAAAGCAAAAAAGAATATGTCTATAAGAAAGAGTCCATCTAGAAGGGTAGCAGCGGCTTTTGATTTCAAGAAAAAAAGTTTTTTTTTTGCCACATACGTGGCGTTTCTACTCCCGTCGCTGCCGCCGAATGGCCTCTACGCTCTGCAGCACAGGGTCATTCTCGCCCAGCACCGCCGACGACGCCGTCTGCGCCTCCGCGATGCGGGCCAGCAAGGCATCCACCTCTTCCTGCAGAAGGCCGGCTCGCTGCTGCGCCGCCCACACGTCACGGTCGACATCGCCCGCCAGCTGCTGTAGACAGGTAGCCGCGTCTACGGGCATGCTGCTGTGCGACGACCGTGTGCGGTGTGTGTCGCTGCTGGTGTCGGGCAGAGGACTGCAGCCGACAGTACTCGGCTCCATCTCGCAGTCTAACAACCGGTGCCTCTCTCTTTGTGTTTACTTCTCTGCCTTTGTAGACTTTTGTCGTGGAACAGAGCGACGGTAGTGTGAGCGAAAGACAGCTTGTTAGGGCTGTTGCCAGAGTAAAGAGACTTGAAAATGGGAAGTGGCAAGTCGGAAAAGAGAGGGAGAGAAGTAGAGAAGGTTGTGAGGTTGTCCGACTCTCTGAGAGGTCAAACACGTGCTTTAAGATTAGAATTCGTCTCTGTTCCACGTCCGCCAAGTAAGAGAGGAAGAAAGAAGGCAAGATGACTTGCAGAACCGCAGTCAGCGGACTCACCGCTCTTTCCGAAGAGGCCACAAGACAACATCGCACATGCTTTCTTTTTTTTTTTTAATTCTGAAGGTGGTCAGCGCCGAGGCGGTGAGCGTTCTATGCGGTGATGATCATAAACACCCACACAACATCTATCTGGTCAACAAGAGGACCGGTCTCTTGCTCGCTTCCCCTTCTGTGCACGGCAGACACATAGAGAGAGAGAAGCCCCTTGATCAAGAAAGAGAGAGAGGTAAAGAGGTGAGGTGGCAAGACCACAAGCACACACCCCACCGACAACCAGCAAGACAGCCGCACAATCCAGCGCTGTCGCTGAGAAACACCTCCGTACACAAACACACACGCACTTCTATCAAACTCGTCGCTCCGCACTAGCTGCGGGAGCGTGATTTGGCGTAGGTGTCTACAATACGCTCGAGGTTGCGGAAGTGTTTCCGCTTCAGTGTGTCGAAGTTCACCGCACCGGTCTCGTCAATTGACGTCGGGTCCTCCCGTCGCAGATACTCCGCTATATTCTCGATCAGCTGCTGCTCCTGCATAGAGGCGATGACCTGGTAGAGGCGATCGGCATCCTCCAGCGTGACGCGGTGGTCGTCCTGGTAGTTCTGCCGAATGCGCTCCAGCGCCTGCCTGCACTTATTTGCCTCGGTCGCCATGAGAGAGTTGGCGCCGTTGAAGGTGATGCAGTTCTTCCACATGAGGTCCACGTCCTCCATCACCTGTGCCGCGGTGGAGTACGTGGCACCCTTCACGATGTTGTCCAAGATGTGCCGCAAGCTCATTGGCGTCTGCACCACATCGTAGTAGGTGAAGATTTCCTGCGCGAGGGCGTTGACCGGCTCACGGAACCACACCGAGCTCTCCTCCTCGCTGTAGAGCTTGTAGAGGCAGTGGTAGAGCTCCGCGACTTCGGGGATCGTCTCGAGGGAGTGGCGGTAGGCGTGCTTGCCCGTCGGGAGCGGGCGGGGGTGCTTGAGAGCACAGTCGATGTACTGCACCCAGTAATCGATCTTCCCCAGCGCATCACCGGGCTGCGATGCCATGGTGGACGCGAGAAGGTGTTGGGGTTAAAATAAGGAAGGCTTTCCGCTAAACCAGAAAACCACAAAAAAAAAAAAATACGCTCCAATCCTTTAAGTGGAAGAGAGAGAAAGAAAAGAGAGAGGGAGAAAAGGGAGTAGGGAGGCAAGCAATCAAGTTGAAAGGCGAGAAAGAGGTCGATACATAAAAGGGGAGAAATAAGGCACGCTTGGTGTCGTCATCGGCTTTCTCCCTTCAACCAGCTCAGATTCCGATTTTATATACTGGAACATAAACAGACACCATCAGTGCCTAAAGGACACCAGAGAGAAAGAGAGAAAGAAGAATTAGTCCCCGTCTCTTATAACAAAGACCAGCACACCTTTTTTTTTTCCTTCTCGATTTTCAGGCAGTTTATAGTGTACACGACGTCTGTGAAGCAAAGAGGGAAGCGTTGCGGGCACCCTTTAGAGAACGCAACAACAACAAAGAAAAGCGAAAAACAGAGGAAGTTAGCTTAGCGGAAGTGCGTGGGAAAGCCCGGCTCATCCTGCCGGTCCGCCACCCGCACGCGGAGGCCTCGAAAGTTCATCTGCGTCGCCGTTTGCCGCATGTTCGAGGCGATGGTACGCTGCCACGGCGGGAGGGCGGTGTCGGGCACGAAGACCATACCCTCCGCGTTTTTGGCCTCGAAGTCCTCGAGGCGACGGCGGTTTTCAATCGTGACGCGGTCGCTCGTGACGGGCTTGTAGGGCTCACGGCGTGGCTGCAGCAGCATCAGCTTGTTCGTCACCTTCGACTGCTTCGCAAGACGTCGGAGGCCCATGATGACACTAATGCTTTTCTTTTAACGAAAATAGCCGTGGTGTGTGCTCGAGTGAGGGAGAGAGGAGAAAAAAATGGTCTCTGCGCTCAGCAAAAAAAAGGCAAACTACGTTTTTTTTTTTCCAAAAGAGATCACCTGTGCATGTTGGCGTGTGACAGTGAAGAAGGCGAGGAGCAATGGACAAGGGGGGAACATAGATTTAAGAGGACAATTGGCAATTGATAAGAAGATATGAAGGAGCTGAAAGGGCTTCACTGCTTCTATGCTACGCTGAGCACTTCTTCCTCTTCGCCAGGGACCTCATCAATGAGGGTAAAGAGAGGGAGAGAGAGAGAGAGCAGCCAAGCTGGATTTGTCACATCAGCGGACCACATCCCACCTATACACACAAACACACACACACACACACAAAAGTCCTCCCTCCTTCCCTCTTTTTCCCGCCTCTGAGAGCTCTCCTACACACCTCGACGCGGAAGACAGAGTGGGGAGTGAGAGAGAAAGGGAGAGAAGAAAGACAGCATGCAAGCAGTGTGTTTGTGGACGCGTCTTTACATATTCCGAGCCAGAAAGAGAAGAGGCTTACAGGCAGATCTCGTGGGCTCTGCACAATACCAGCAGCTTTGTGCTTTCATTGTCTCAAGTTTTTGTTTGTTTCTTTCTCTGTTTAGATAGCGCGTGTGTGTTGAGGTCAAGTTGATACTAGATAAGTAGCTATTCCCTACAAGAGAAGAAGACAGAGGAGCAAAAGTCAAGCGTCACGCACTGCATCAACAATACCAACATCAACGGTGTCGGCGTCAAGTTTTTCCACCGGTTGTCATCCATAAACTCCAACCAAAGGCTAGGTAAGAGAGCGTCTCGCCACCAATGATATCGGCCCTTCACTTTGGAGTCGAGAGAAGAGTCGAATGAGCAATGCGAGATGGAGAGGGTGCAGCCCGGCGCGTTGAACACTCACCTCACAATCAGTGGCGACTGCCATCGAGTGCGCGTGCCGGACGGAGGAGTGGGGCAATACGCATGTGAGGGGAGGAAAAGAAAAAGAGCGGGAGAAGAACAAGAGCAAAGAGAGCTGCTTAGAGTGCAAATTTGCTCTACGCTTTGTTTTCTTTCACACTTTCTCTCGTTTCACCCTTGCTTTGTGGTTGCGTTCTTTGTTGTGCCGTTAACGCAATAGTCCTTTGAGATTTGCCCTTCTATCCCTCTCTTCGGCTGAGGTTCTTCCCCTTTTTAGTGGGCCTCGGCATTCGCGCCGTCCTTTTTGTCTGCCGCGGCCGCCGCCACAGCTGCCGCCTCCGCCTTCACGTCAGCCTCTGCCTTGGTCGCCGGCGGCGCCTCAAGGCTCTGGCTAGACCCGCGACCAAAACACATGGCAGCGAAGAAAACAGTGGGGAGGGCAACAAGGTGTACGAGCAGCATCTGTGCCGGAGGGAAGCTACCAAAGGGATGCCGTGCGACGTAGCGCATTTCCTCCGCCAGGCGGGCTACGCGGTATTTCAGCAGCTTGGACTGAATGAGCAGGAAGTCAGAGCTAAGCATGCTCGCCATGTCGCTATTCTCGGCCTTGCAGGCGGCCAGTGTCTCGTTGAAACTCTTTGCCTTGCCAGGCTCTTCTAAGAAGGCGCTGACGGACCGGCGCAGCACGCAGGGGGAGCGACGCAGCATTTTATTTCTTTCTTTGAAAACAAAAAGTATTGATTGACTGACGAAGGCAGCACACTGCCGCTCTGAAATATGTGCTTTGTGCTCTGCCTGTGTTGCTTGGGCAAGTGCGTGTGTTTGTGCTGTGTGTTCGATCTGACTCCTGCCGCACCGCACGACCCGAGACAGTGCAAGATCGAGGAGGGGAAAAAAGGAGAAAAAAAGAAACGGACGCTTCACTAAACCTGCAGCGTGTGGGATCGGTGAAGAAAGACAGGAAAGAGAGGAGAGAGAGAGAGAAAGGGATATATTGTAGGTGTTCGTCTGCACTGCTGAGTGGACGCGCGGAGTCGGAACGTAATTTTTCTATGCGATGAGGAGATGCATGCCATAGATTCCGTCTCCTTCACCAAGGTGCCTTATTTTTTTTCCTTCACAACACCACCCTGTTTACAAGATGGCAGTGCTTTAAAAAAGAAAGACAGTGAACTTTCTTTTTTTTTCTTTTGGCTCGCCTCAAGGATCAGCTGGCATCGTCACTGCTACCAATGTGAAGGCGGTTGCTACTTCTCCCACCTCACACCCCTCGGTGCGTGTGGGTGTGTCCCACCCTTACGAGAACAGCGAGGAGCGTTCGATCACCAACGGCGCAACACTTCGTGCTGGCGCAAACAACGTCTTTCATCTTTTTTTTTGGTGTCAAAGGAAGAAATGAAATAAACAACTTACAAAAGAGACTTGCGCATAGCTTACTCACCCAACCCAGTCGAGAGAGACGTGTGATGCACGTCAATACCTAAACAGAAGAGAGAAAGAGAAAATACAAGGGCAATGGGAGGAGAAGAGTCAATCGGTCGAAAAGGCAGTAATACCGCCCCTCAACTCCTCCCATTAATCATCTTGTTTTCTTCTAGCCATCTTAGTTCTTGGCGGCAAACGCGGCGATGCGCTCGCGGCGCTTCTGAATCGCGGCCTTCTGGTTGTGCTTGCGAACGCGGCGGGCGTTCACCAACGCAGGGAGCCAAGTACCGCGCTTGGAGTTATGGAGAAACATGGGCATGGGGCCCTTGATCCCATTGCGGTGGTTCTTGCTCGACTGGTTGTGGTTAGTGTGGTTCTTCGACTTGGCCATTGTGAGTAATCTAAAGTCTGCAGCGAAATAGAAGAGAGACAGCAAGTGCAGAAGGGGTGAGAGAGAGAGAGAGAGAGAGGGAGAGAGTCAACAGATAGGACGATGACAAGTGTGTGAAGCGCGTGTGAGCCAGTAGCGGTGTCACGTGTACGAGTACGGCAGAGGGGGAAAAGGGAAGGAGAGAACCAAATGGGAGAGGAAGTGAAGTGAGGGCGACATGCACGGCCACTTACGTCAAGGAGTTCGGAAAGAGAAGGCTCAGGAAGAATGCGCTTTCCGCAGGCGGAGGAAGCGATGAAAGCATCGATCGCCTCTCTAATACAACGTAGAGGAAATGTGTCCCAGCGGCGCTGTTTCAACACACGAGTACTTTTCTCATCTTTGCAAAGATGTTTGGTTGAGATGAAAGGGAGAAAAGAAAAAAGAAAAAGAATGGGCGAGACTGACAGACTTCAAACAGAAAAGTAAAAAAAAAAGTAGAAGGGTAAAGGGTTAAAGAGTCGGAAAACGCTAACACCACCGTTCCTCACAATTTTTTTTCTTTCTCCCGCTTGCAGCTCGCCAGTCCCCTGCCCGTCACAGTGACATATGATACTCTCCTCCAGCGCGCAAACCACAACACACACACATAGAGGAGAAGAAGACCTCAGTGGGGTAAAACGAGGGTGAAGAGAGAGAGGTTCTCTGGCGAAGAAGCAAGAGAGAGAGAGAGAGAGAGGAGAGCGATCTTTCTTGACTGTGCAGAGTCCGACACAGCAAGAAGAGGATCCTTCACCTCTCTCTCACCTCTCGCCATCCTTCCCCGACACCACCACCGCAACACCACTCACACGTGCGAAGAACCTCCAAGAAACAAAGCAGCGAGAGACGAAGATACTAAATTAAACGAAGAAAAAGAGCAGAGAAAGAAAAGTGACACCGCTGCGCGGAGAAAGCACTATTCATTTCTTCTCTTTCAGTTTTCCTTTTTCTATTTTAGTTCTTGGCGGCAAACGCGGCGATGCGCTCGCGGCGCTTCTGAATCGCGGCCTTCTGGTTGTGCTTGCGAACGCGGCGGGCGTTCACCAACGCAGGGAGCCAAGTACCACGCTTGGAGTTATGGAGAAACATGGGCATGGGGCCCTTGATCCCATTGCGGTGGTTCTTGCTCGACTGGTTGTGGTTAGTGTGGTTCTTCGACTTGGCCATGGTTGCGACGCTGTATATGTACTGTGTGACTACGCAGATGTGTTACACGTGGCAGGTTGCACGGCACGCATTTGTGCGTTTGTGTTGTGAACAGCCAACACACAGCGAGTCGAAAACAACACGAAGGCGTGTGTGTGGGAGGTTAGATATAGGTGAGACGGGGGCATTGAGCAAGTGTTTGACAAAGTAGTGGTCAAGGGGAAAATAACAATAATTTCGTTTTTCAGACTGCGCTTTGTCAAAGCTGCGAAATGAGCGTGCGCACTTCAAGCGAGGGTGCGGTTTGAATACAGCGCTCCCTGCCACACCTAAGAGGCTACTCTTAGCAACACTTTTTAATTCTGCAGTTCCCACGTTTCTCCTCGCGTTCGTGGTCACCACGAGGGGTCTCGAATGCAGCACAGCCGTGTTGAGGCGGTAATCAAGGCTTTCAGCTGTATGTATTTCTTTTTTATTTATAGTGAGCACGCAACAGGGGGAGAAAAAAAGCAACGTAAGAGAGACCAACAGCGAAGTGAAAAAAAAAAGATTCAGAAGAGCACGGCCCCATTTCAACGTCGTCCAAAATGATCTTGGGGCAACACGGAAAGGAAAAACAAAAACACTAATGCTAAACAGTCACACCTGCCCTCGGAACGACAAGTGAAATTTTACTATATGTACACCGTCTCGCACCACACGTAAAGGGAGAGAGAGAGAGGCAGCAGCGAGTCATAAGTCGTCTCGGGAGTTCCACTGGTACCACACCCTAGTGGTGCTCCAACGACTTGAGGCTCTTGCGCTTCGCCATCACGTCGACAATGCTTGTCAAGAAGGGTCGCAGGTGGTAGCCCAGCTTCCCGGCCGTCGTCATGATCACCTCCGCATCGTTGCAGAGGGCACCGTCGACACACTGACGCGCACACACAGCCGGCGCGACGCCGCGGCGCACGTTGCCCGCCAGTGGCTTGCCATCGTTTGTCAGCACGCGGCTGTGGAAGTCGGTGTCAACGTAGCCTGGGCAACACAGGGTGATACGCACTTCCGTCTCCCCACGCAGCGCGTTCATAAAGCCCTGAATCGCGTGCTTCGAGGCCGTGTAGGCGCTGCGCAGAATGGAGGGGAGAACGCCAGCTAGAGACGACATCACAATCACGCGGCTCGGTGAGCCGGCCGAGTGGGTCGTGCTCAGCTTCGGCAGGAAGGTCTGCAGGAGGCGCACATTGGCAAAGTAGTTGATGTTCATCATGTCCTCGCAAATGCGCTCAAAGGAGGGCTCGCTCGTGAAGGGGGCGATGGCGCCGGCACCGGCGTTCAGCACAAGGTACTTGAAGGGCACCGTGCTGCCCCCGTAGAGGCGTGCGTATTCGGTGCGCACGCGGTTGGTGCCTTCGATTGTGCTGATGTCGGTGGAAATGTACTCCGCGCGTGGCGCGCCAGCGTCCTTGCAGACCTGCACGGCACCGCGCAGCGCGGACTCGTTGCGGCCGACCAGCACCACCTCGCAACCCGCAGCGGCGAAAATCTTCGCCAGCTCGAGGCCGAGGCCGGAGCCGCCGCCAGTGATGAGCGCCGCAGCACCGGCCTGCAGCTTCTGCCGGTTGATACGGCGGTACACCGACCGGCTGAGGAGCAGCAGGGCGAGGGAAACGATCGCGGCAACGGTGAAGCGCGGCATTGCTGTACGATAAAAAAAGCAAGGAAAGGTAAGTAGAACAATTAAAGTGGTTGCTGCTGGTAGTGAGAATGCGTCTTTTTTTTTTTTTAAGATGGGAGCAGAGGTGTACTCCTGAAGTGTCGCAGAGAGAGGGAGCGCTGTTTAGTGTGTGCGGGGATGTGCTGCGATGCGTTGGAGATGACAAAGAATATAGGCGAGGTGGGGGAAAGAAAAAGAAGGAGTGAGGCTTTGGAGTCAACAGAAGCACACGTCACTGCGCACAACCGTGCTACGATCGTTGAGATAAGTTGCTATTATCCTTAGCTTTTTTTTTCCGACTTCTCAAGAGAGGCAGGACGGCAGCTCTGAAGCCGTACGTTGCCGGCAAGCTACGCGCCACCTGTTCCGCTTCGTAAGGCTTGCTCTCATTGGCTGACGTTGAGCACTGTAGTATTTTTGTGTGGAGTGACACCTTCCGTGCACATCACTCAAGAACTTTGCTACCGAGACGGTGCAAAAATCACCTTTTCTTTTTGTAGAGAAAAAAATTGAGAGAGTAACGGGCAACGACAAAGAGAGATGGCAAATGCAAGGAAAAAATGAAACGCATAGTTGAGGAGAAGCAAGCAAACGTGGAAGCTAACGAGAAGGGCAAAGTGAGAGAACACAGTCAGGTAGACAACGAAGACGACAGCTCAAACAGAACAAAAGAAAAAGGGGGAGCGAATTTCAAGCTGAGAAGCCAGTGGCACCACCAGCCGAGCAGCTCACTACGATAAACTGCACCCAACTAGTGTCGTAACAGCAACAACAATAAAGTACAAAAAAGTTAAGAAATGTATTTCTCTTCCTTACTTCTTCACTGGTGCTTCCGTCGGCGAGGGCGGCGGTGGCCGCTCCTGACCTACCCGGCGATACAGCTGAATCTCCTGCTGCTTAAAGTACCGCTTTCCTTCCTGGCTCACCAAGACAAGGTTCACAAAGTAGCGTACACTAAAGATGTTTTCCACGTTCAAGTAGGTTGGGGTCAGCCGCGGGATCGACTTGAGGTAGAGGCGGATCGGCACCACTTCCCCCACAATCGGGGTGCCGTCCATCACCTCGAACTTCTGCAACGTCTCCTGCTCCATCGTCTCCTCGGACTTCCCTGGGTGGAGAAATTCTTTGCGCACCAGCCCCACCTCGCCATAGGCGATCTCCATATCCGCCACCTTGAAGGTCACCTTCCCCAGCACCCGCTCCGTCATGTGGAAGATCTTCTTGTCGTACCGGAACTCAATGTGCAGCACGTTGTCGACGCCGACGTCCATCGCGATCGACTCGGGGCCGAAGCAGGTTTCGCGGAAGTAGTTCATGTGTTCCGAGGCGTCAGGCTGCGCCTCGCTGAGGGCCTCGTCCACGCCATGCACCCACACCTCCTCCTTCACGAAGGCGTCGACAAAGCGCTGCTTCACCGTCGCCTGCACAAAGTACGCCACCTTTGCGTAGATGCCGCGGTACGACTCGTGCAGCTTCGGCGCCGAGAAGGTGAACTCGAAGGGTGTGGGCTGACGCACCGTGTCGGGCTCGAAGTGCCGCTCCTGCCGCAGGAAGGTGACCTTCTCCTCCACCTCGCGGATGGTGGTCACGACGCCGACGAGCTCGACGGTGACGCCGCGGTGGGCGTAGGAGGCGCCACTTGGGGTGAGCAACACCCGCCCTTTGATCGGCTCCTTGGCTCCGAAAAGATGAAGCCGCTCGCTGACCTGGTCGTAGCAGTCCACCACCTTGACCTTCTTGTCCTCTGTTTTGCCGTCGAGGTCGATCTTCAGCTGACAGCCGTCGATGGTGCGCAGCATGCGTCCAAAGAAGGAGGTCGAGGCACCCTGCCCCTTCTCGGGGAACTGTTCATCGCGAAGCATGGCAGCGAAGAGGGGAGAGAGGGAGAGAGAGAGAGCGTCCTATGATTGACGCTACACCGCAGCAGGGAAGAAGAAAAAAGAGATGCAGTCTCTGTGGCAGTGGAGCTGCTGCGACTCTGCGATAATAATAATAAAAGATGTGTTTCACTCTCCGAGTTCCTAACGAGGGAAGCAACGAGTCCGCGCATGCATTGGGCACCACGTGACGAAATTCGAGAAGAGCGAAGACAGAAGAACAGAGACAAGGTTAAAGGGTTGATGAAGTAGTCGAATGGATGGACGGAGAAGGGCGACTGAAAACTCTGAGGTGGACGAATACACTGGGAATCAGTTGAGCGTCTTTGCTGAAGCCATTTCGGACCAGCACAGCGCTTTACTCTCGGGAAGACCTCGATGAAAAGCCCTTTCAAAACCTGCATCGGAAAGGGGAAAAAGGAAGAAGACAACGCAATGCTGGCACAGGCGTGTCCGGATTTTCTGTTTGATAGTTAGAGGGAGGAGCGGTAACGCAACGGAACGAAGAGAAAAAATAATTGACACAAGAAGAAAAATACCAATCTTGGCTGGAAATGTAGCACATACAGAGGGGGGAGAAAGAAAAATAAATAGAGTGAACAAAGAGGTAGGGTATTTAAAAAGGAAAAGGAAAAAATGGGACGTTGTGGACAAGGGCTGATGCGCACAAAGCACACAGACTCACACACGCGCGCAAGATCTGTGCTTCACAGTCTGCTTTTTTTTTTTTTGCGGTTTGACTTTGTACATGCATCGCCGTATCGAGGAGTAGAAAAAGGAAAAAAAAACATTGATGTGCCAGTAGTGCAAGTAGGAGTGCAAAGGTGTTTTTGTTTTTTTCCTTCGCGGAGGAGAAAGTGCGGGACGAGGGGAAAAAACAACAACAGAAAAAACCCCTCGCAAAGTGGCGGCGGTGTGTATGTGCACCGCAGCGCCGCCCAGAAGAAAGTGAAGGAAAATACCAGGTAGAGCAACAAACAAAACAAACACACGCAATAAGCAGAAAGGGAAAAAAAAAGAAGAATGAGAAACGGAGGTGAACAGAGGAGTCTCAAAGCGGACGCCTATCGAGTGCGTGGCAAGAAACTTTCTCGCCACTAAGACAGTTGGCCTTCTCTCCCCCCCATCTGTCGAGAGAGAGAGAGAGCGAGAGAGAAGGAGGAGCACTTTCCTTTTTAGGACATGAGCTCATCCTCGTCCGACACGTAGCGCCGCCCTTTGGTCATCGATTTATCGCGCATCCCCTCCAATTCCCCACTCCGCGACAGCGTGATGGCGACGGTGAGGGCGAAAAGGTCGGGCAACGGGCTCCGGGTGAGGAGGTTGTAAAAATACACCGTCTGCCCTTTGTTCTCCGCCAGCAGCTGCGATCCGACCGCGTCGGCGTTGCCGCCTCCCTCACTGCGACGCAGCGACAACTCTCGTGGGCTGCGTGCACCACCGTTGCTGCTCGCTGCCGCCCCATCCGCTTCTCGCTGTGCCGCCTTCGCCTTGCGCTTCGAAGGCGACGATATGGCGGCGAGCATGGACGCTGGCCAGCCCGCATCTTTTTCCACCTCACCCGACCCGCTCGGCGTCACCGCATCGGCAGCCGCGGCAGTCGTCTTCTTCACCTTGGAGAAGAAGTCCTTAAATTGCTGCCCCGCGGAGCGCTGGGTGACGTCTTCGCCAAAGAGCATCCAGTCCCCCTTCGCGTTGGCGGAGGGGCTGGTGCTCGCGACGGCCACGCCCAGCCTCACCCGCTCCCCCTCGACGTAGTGGCGGCTGTTCTTCTCCGTCCGCACCCGGGCCCCACCCACGACGTGGTAGACGGTCAAACGGTTGCGCAGCCGACTCCGCCGGAGCAGATAGCGGGCACGGCGCTCGCCATCGCACACGATGTAGAAGTTGTGAATGGGGTGGCCCGCCTCGTAGAGCAGCTCCCCGGCAGGGGCGGAGCGGCGGTGCGTGGGTGACTGCGCACGGTCGGCATTGCGGGGACTTGAAGCAGAGGCGGAGCTCGGCGACGCGGCCTCGGCTTCCTTTGGCTGGGCGTAGAGCCGCCCATCGCGAAAGTAGCCCACGCACTGACTGCCGCAGTAGCCCGCGATGCTGCCGTCTGCACCGTAGGTCAGCGACATCGCAATGACGGACTGCTGCTGCTGCTGCTGCTGGCGTGGCCGCGCAACCGAATGACCAGAGTCGCCGTCCGGCAGGATGGGCTCACCGGTGGTGGCGGAGGGGGGACGAGTTGCTGCGGTGGTTGCACCGGCACCCGCCCCCGCGCTGATCGCCGAGGCGCGCCGACTGCACTGCGACGGCGTGGGCGGGAAGGAGCGTGTGTCGGCTGGCAAGCTGCCGGAGGCTCCCGCCGCCTCATCCGCTCCCTTCTCCCCCACCGCGTAGTCATTCGAGCTGGAGGCGACGCTGAGGGACATGTCCAGCGCGTCCCGCTCGTCGCCCGCCTCGCCCATGTTCGCCAACCACGCGGACACGGTACGAGGAGCGCCAACCACCACACGGCCGTTGGCTGCTGCGGCATACGGGGACCCGCCGCCCTGACTCTCGCTCGGCGACGGGCAGGCGGTGCCAGGCGTTGCGCTGCAGACGGAGTGAAGGGCGTTCTGGTCAAAGTCGAAGAGACTCGCGTTCTCAAAGACGCTTGCCGAGGGTCCGCGGACCGGGGTGGCTGACTCGGAGGGTGGTGGCGGGTTCTCGCCGTGGCTGCGCACACGCTGCACCTCGGCCTCAATCAGTGGGTCGAGCACGTTCGCGGTGCCCGTGCCGCCAAAGGCTGGGTGCACCTGGTCGGCCGTCATGTACGTCTCCAGAGCGGCCAGCGACGGCGCACCGCTCTCAAAGCGGATCTTGTCCTGCACCCGCACATCCACGAGGGGGCGGAGGACTTTCCAGGCGGCCGAGACGGCCCAACCCGTGTTGAAAATGAGAAGGCGGCGCATAATCTCCGGGTAGGCGACCTGCAGCATGTTCATCACACCCTTCAAGAAGCCAAGGGTTGCCTTGTTCACGCTGGACATGGTGATCCCACCGAGGTCAATCACGTAGGTGCAGCGGTCCACACCGCGGGCACGACAGACGAAGCGGCCCAGCTCAATCGCGCGCATCTGCCCCCGCAGCAGGTCCTCGTCGGTGAACTGCTTCATCGCTGCGATGAGCTTCGCGGCGTCGGGAGAGAGCCAGAGGACGGGGAGGCCGTCGCGGTCAAGGCCGTAAATAGGACACGGGGTTCCGTTGCGGTAGGAGGGGCAGAGCACCGATCCAATTGTGGGGTGCAGCTGCTCCCCGATAAGGCCGTCGAGGCGGTCTTTCTTTCGCAGTGCGATGTAGTCCCGCAGGCCCTTCTCCGCGAGGCCGACGTTCCAGTGCTTGCCGATCAGGAAGCGGTAGATGAGGTCGCAGTCGTTGGCCTTGTAGGCGTCCTCGAAGGGGAGAAGGTCGGTGAGACGGCCGAACAGCTCCTTGTTCTTGCGCCGCTGCTCCTCGGTGAAGACGACAGGGCCGGAGCTTTTCTGGGCCGCGAAGTCTTCTTCGTAGCTTGTTTTCCACTTTGGAGAGGCGGCGGCGGGCTGCACGGACTGACGAGGTGTACCTGCCATTGCGCAAGTGTGCTTTCAACAGTATATATTGTTTTCGAATATTTATAGAAAGAGATAGAGGGAATGGAAGAAAAAAGCTTTTGTTTTTATTTGGAGGGGACGCTATGCGAGCGTATTCGTTTGTATAGCAGCAGGAGTCACGCACAATGAGAGTGCGCGATACAGTAAAGAAAAGGAGAATAAATTTTGCTCACTCGATCCCGGACGGAAAAAAAAAAGCCTTCTTGGTATCAGTCAGCCAACCAATAACAACAAGAAGGCAAGAAGTGGCTTGAGGGCGTAGTGCGAATCAGAGGAGAAGTGAAATAAAAGGTACCACTCTGCACGCTCGTGCGGGTGTATTGAGCGCAAATTTTTGCTTTGTTGTGTGTATGTGCGTCGCAGCTGCTGCCATAAGTAGAAGAGGAAGAAAGAGAGGAAAGAAAAGTTGTGAAAGAAAGAGCGATAAAAACAGAATGAGGAACAGAAAGCCGCCTAACGCACATTCCACCCTTATACATAAAAGAGCATAAGGAAAGAAAAAAGCAGGGGAACGTGTCACACACACACACACACACACACACACAGGCTCCACTGATGCATTTTTGGAGACAGCGTGAGTTGGGTCGACCGCACTTCTGCCCTACTTCCCCGCCCATCTACTCGCCGCAGCGCCGTGCACCTCCTCCGTGTCCTCCTCTTCGCTTTTTTTAGGAAGGTGACAACAGGGAGGAGTTTTGCATTGCTCTGCCATTGCAGAGATTGCTCCTTTCACGCTGAAAAGACCGCTCTCGCAAGTCTGAATAGTCATCTAGCAGCTCTCTCGCTACTTTCCTCCGTTCGTTCTTTTTTTTTTCCGGTGCTGACGTGCACTATTCATCACCGTCGTGCGCGTATCAGAGCTACAAGTCAACAGCATTCACACAACGCAACCACAGAAAGCAAGAAAAAAAAAAAGCAATGTGTACTCACTCTCTCTTTCAACGTAAAAAGAAAAAAAAGAAAATTCAGATGGAGGTAAAATTATCAAATTGTCAGAGAGAACGAGTGAAAGAGAGAGAGAGGAAGAGCGAAGGTGCGGCATGCAGCACGCCTCTCTCTTATCAGCCACCTGGGAACAACGACCACCATAGCTACATCAGCGCACAAGGTGACAAAACAAACAGATGAAAAAACATAAAAGGAGACACATGAGCAATAGTTGGGAGCACGAGGATGGATGCAACGCAGGAGAAAAAGGGGTGCCGTGAAGAGGAAGAAGGACAGAAATGAACACATTTTTTCTTTCTATCTGCGTGCAGCACGCAGTGGACAAAGGGAGGGAAGTGAATAGAATGCGAGGCCAACCTTGTGCAAACGCGTCAATCTTTCCACTCTACTACATTCTTTTTATCTTTTTTCTCCCTATCTTTTTGTAAGTGAAGAGAGACGCGAGCCGCCGGTCCTGGTGTCCCTATATCGCCGTGCAGATGAGGGGTGAGGGAGGGGAGGAGGACTGACGAATTTAGGAGAGAAAGACTATACCAGAAGAGATAAAAAAAAAGCGCAGAGAGAGAGAGAATGTTGAGAATGAAACAAGGAAAAAATGAGAGTCGGGAATTAAAGCCGAACATGAGAGACGCAACAAAAAGAAAAAGTGTTGTTTTCCCCCTGTCTGAGTTACACCACGTACTCCTCTCCCTTCCTTTCTTCCTCTTTTCCGCTTCTCGTATTTCTTCGTAGTGCACGTCAATATCCAGCTTCCGTGCAAGCCACTACTCACTGCGAACAGTAAAGGAGACGACAACAACAAGGAAACAGGAGAACGATGACACCGGAGGACATGAGAAGGTGAGGCGTCGGAGAAAAAGTTAAAGGGGGAAAAGTGAACAAGCAGTAACAATGACACAGAGAGAGACCAAAACGGACGAAGCGAGCGAGAGCGAGAGAGAGAGAGAGAGAGAGAGAAAAGTCGTAGCGTGTACAAAGCCAAACAGGAAAGAGGCAAGAAGAGAGAGGGAGGGAAAGACGAAGAAAGCTGACCATCGACACACACCCACAGTCAACTCTCCTCGTCGCTCTTCTACACCTTCACTGTCACCTCGTCTCCACCTTTCCCTCTCTGCTTCGCTCTCGATCTGCCCATTTATCCTCTCTCTCTCTACGCACTGCGCAGAGCGTTGAACTTCTGCATCAGCTCGTCCTCGTCCTCATCCGGCACGACTTCCTCTTCCTGCTGCTGCTGCTGCTTCTGCGGCAGCTTCGAGGCCCCGACACGTGCGCCAGACATTTGCCCCTGCACTGTCTCCATGACAACCTTGTTTACCTCATCCTCCAGCTCAGTGTCGCTAATCTCGTCATCCAGTGCGCTGTCGATCGTCTCGTTCATCGTCTCCTCAATAAGACCCGCCTTGGCCATCTCGCGGCTCATCGCCATCATCGTCTGCTGCACCTCCTTCACCTTAACGAGGTCGTTCATCTCCTTCATAATTTCGCCACTCTTCTTCAGCGAGCCGGTCATCTTCATCTGGCTCACCTGGTTCTGCAACTGCATCGTCACCGAGTTCATTTGTGCCTTCGACGCGTACATGCGATTCACCGCCTTGCGGGTGCGGATCATCTCCTTGGCCAGCATGCGTACTGCCACCTGGTCGCCCTGCTTCGCTGCCTGCTTCATCATCATCTTCGTCTTGGCCTCCTCGCGGCGGATCTTTGTGATTTGCGTCTCAATCTTGCGCTGCTCGGAGCGCAGGTTGCGCGTCCACTGCTTCACCTCCTCCTCGGGGGTGGGCTTGTGGAAGAGGCCGCCGAACACGGGCATCCTGTGCTGTGTCTCGTTGTAGGTGGTGGAGAAAGATAACAAGGGGTTAACAGTGCGTTGTTGCCGTGCAGTCCACAAGCAAACCGAGCAAGAATTAAAAGAAAAAGAGAGCAGAAAGACGATGTCAAGGGTAAGAGAGAAGGGAACACACCCACACGCAACGGCACACGGCTGTAAGGGAAAAAAAGAAAGTGGTGATGAAGCACTGGCAAGGAAGGACAGGAAGTATGCGCGATTAAAAGTGAAGGCGGAGGGAGGAAAGCACAGTGATTGGAAAAGAGGAAGAGAAGAGCATTGGAACATGAGTACTTGAGACTTAAGTGGCGCGGCAACTTAGCACGCTCTGAGTCGAGAAGGAGTGAACAGAAACTCCAGCGTTGGCTATACTTTCCACACATCGATATATATTTTTTCTGCCACTACTCTTTATTGTTGTGGCAGCAGAGAAGCGTGAACGAACTAGCGCTTCTTGACGGATCAGCTCTTCTATTAAGTCTCAAGTGCATAGATGTGAAGAGAGAGAAGTCGAGAGAGTAAAGACCAAATCCCTCGATGATTCAAGACATCAAAGAAAGAGAAAAAGAAAAAGTAGTAGCAGCAATTTCGATGGCGAAGCATCTTTTTATCACAATTCTACTCTTTTTATTTTTCTTACTCCGTTAACTCACATTTGGATGTCCGTCCCCAGCAGCGCCGACTGCCGCATCAACGGCGGCTGCAGCGTGTAGCTCACCGGGTCCAGCACGTAGGGCATGGCACTCGGCGACGACGGCCGACCACGCGGCAGCCCCGCCTTTATGGTCATCACCGTGTCAAGCTGAAAGGTCAAGGGCAGGCAGGTGGCCAGCAGGCGGCGGGCACCTTGAGGCGTGAGCAGGTAGGCGCTGGTTGTGCGGTGGTACTGCGGCACCCGTGCGACGCCCTCGGCGACCTGCAGCCGCGAACACTGGCCTGCAGTATCGAGGCCACCAATGTAGAGCAGCTCCCAGTCGGAGGGGACACGTTGATCCATGCGGTGATGCAGCGCATCCAAAAGAGAAGGAGAAGAAGAGGGCGTAGACATGCTCTCTTCCCTTTGCCGATCCACCAGCTCCGCGTCATCCTCAAGCACCAGATAACACTTCTTCTCCACTGCTGAGGAAATAAAGGAAGGACAGAATACCGCTGCTGATGGAGTGTCAAGCGCGGCGATGCGGCTCCACAGCTGGACGTGACTGAGCGCACAGCCCAGCGCACCGGGATTGAGATCCATGCCCCAGATGCGGTGCTCTGACGGCTCCGACAAGCGCATGAGGCCAAGGCGGGAGATGAAGCCGCACTGCAGGCACGCCGCCGCGTCCACCGCAGCACCTTCCACAGCTGGCACACGCTCTATCAGGCGAGACGGGAGCCCGGCGCGCAGGCAGACGTGTCTGATGGCGGCCCAGCGGTCAGGGCGTCGATCGAGGTTGATGACGAAGACGCCAGCCAGCGAGAGCGCCGTTGACGAACTGCGCAGGGACTGAAGGGTGCAGCGCATGGCTGAGGCGCGCATGGCCTGACGGGTATTTTTTTCCCTCCCTTTCTTTCGTATCTTACAAGTGGAGAGCGTTGATAGGAGATGCGGATGGAGTAAGGGAAGATGCAGCCTCTGTCAGTCGCCCGCCCACTACATGAACAAAGTGAAGATGAGTGTGCGCCTAAAGCGCAAGAGAAAAAAGAAAGAGGAGGAAGGGAGAGAGAGAGAGTAGGAGAGAGTGGCGTCAGGCGGGCAATATGGAGACTCTACTTCGCACTTCTTTTTCCCAACCGCGAAGAAAAGTTATCTGTGTGGAGTAGCAACTTGTCAAAAAGAAAAAGGGAGAACATTCTATCACGGAAGTCTGTGCGCCAAGAAAGCAGTACAGAAAGTGCGTACAACCCTGTAAGCCAAATCGCCGTACCTGTCTTTCTTTGCGGCAAGTCCTAATGCATACTAAGCTTTCGACTGCGATGAAGCTTCTTGTTGACATCGCAGCTGTCAATCGCGGAAAAACTGTCCTCTCTCTGCCACGTGCCTCAGAGTCCTTTGTATCTCATTGCGCGTCTCCTTCTCTAGGCTCTTTTTCTTGATTCGTTTCCGCGTTGTGATTGCTAATATGACGAGCGCTAGATCAGAGGTGACGAACTACAGGAGACGAAAGGAGTCGCCTTGCGAGTCAGACCAAGGGAAAAGTGAGAGAAAGGGAAAAGAAGATTTTGGTGTGTTTGTGTATTTGATTGTGAGTGCCCTTACGCCAGCTACCTTGTTTCTTTCTTCTCCAGTAAGAGCGAAGACGCCAGAATGGGCGAAAAGTGTGCTGCTGCTGCTGTTAAGAGTGGGCACTGCGGTGACGGCACCACGGCCACAAAAAAAAAGCCCACGTTCTCAAATCCGCTGCTCACCAGCACAGCAGGCTACGGAAATGGGGGACTGGCAAAAGCTCACGTGAGGTCGAAAGCACGTCAGGTTCCGCGTCAATAAAGGCGAAAAACAGGAAAGGGTGGAATCAACCAAGAGAGGTGCTCAACAGAGGAAAATAGCACAAAAGGAAGAAAAAGGGCAAAGATGAAGCAAAAAGAGGGTGACCACCCTCCATTCGAGCAAGAAAGATTGGGGCAAAGCTGCCCGGCACCACAAATGCAAACGCACACACACACACACACGCACGCGCACACCGTCTCACGCTGGTAGAGAATCAACGCGTCACAACGGCTCGAATTATCAGAACGATACAAGACAAAATAAAAAAACAGGTATCTCTCGACTTGTGCTCAACGCCAGAGGCAATTCATCGTCGTCGACCACCGCACCGGACCGAGCACTTTCGAGTGGCACCCAATGGTCGGGTTTACTGGAACAACGTCGTCGAGGTTGTGGCCCTTCACCAGGTGCACATACTTGCCCTCGTCGTCACCCACCGTAACTTGGAAGGTGGCGGCCAAGATGGCGCTCGGCCCCGACAGCTCGATGTCCTTGTGCGGCGACGTCTGCATGAGGTACTTGTAACTCTTCGTGCTGGCGTTGCCCTCGCGGTAGACGAGGCGGAGTACCTGGTTCGACTTGGAGTCGATGAGCTCGTCGGTCGGCCTCATGTAAAAGCGGGCCCACTCCTGGTCGTTCTCCAGCTCCTTGCGGCACTGGTAGCGGTGCTGCAGGTTGTCGTAGCGCCAGATCTGGACAAACTGTCCGACGCCGCCGAGCTGCACGGTCCAGTAGCCCTGGCAGGTGCCGATAGAGGGGCGTTGGGCCATGTACTTCATCGTCAGCTGGTTGAAGGCGTCGTACTTGTTCGGTGCAATCGTGTAGCTCCGCAGCTCGTAGACGTGGGACGGCGGCTTCGAGCCGCCCAGGCGGCGGGCACAGAGTCGCAGCATTGCGTGCTTACAGGACAGGTATTGGGTTTCCCTCTTGTTTCTCTCTTAGACAGGTGGCTGACTAAAGTGTGAGAAAGGAGTGGGCCTACTAGTGCTACAGCTACACTTAAAGGGGCGAGAGCAAGTCTCCCTCTGCTATTCGACGTTGCAAGATATATATCTGTGTGTGTTCTCTGCGGTGGTAAATGTGAAAATTACTGGCACCGCAGGTCAACGTTGCGCACTTTTTTTTTTTCCAATTTGTAGGGTTGGACTGGAGAGAAGGAGAGTGGCGAATGTGCACGATAGCGGTGTGCCGTGGGATAGAAAAAAAGAAAAAAGGGAGGAGTAAGACAGCTAGGAAAGTTAGAAAAAAAGAAAAAGAAAAAGCGCTACAAATTTCTTCATATTAGAAAACGGCGTAGCAGCATGCTTGTCTCTCTTGCCAGACACTGAAGTGCAGCAACCCCTCATCTCCGTCACACCTTCAAGTGAGCTGTGAGCAACTTTTTACCAGCTTTCATTTGAAAGGGGAGACGAAAAAGCTTGCAAAGAGATGCGCGAAACCGAGAACTTCTCTCTCTAACTCTCTTTCACTTGCGAAGTCATCATCATATCTGCATTCGTAGGGTACGCTCGAAGGATGCCGTACCAGCCCACTACAGCACGTGAGGGGAGAGAGAGAGTAAGATAGGGCGAAAGACACCTCGTCTCCGTAGTGAAGCGTGTGCGTGCGTACGTGTTTGTCAGTTTGTTTGTGTGTGTTTGTATGTGGCAGATGGGAAAGACATGGATAATTCGCTATAGTGAAGAAGACGTGATACGTCACAACGTGAAAATAATGACAAAAAAAAAAGACAACTAACAGTGCTAGAAGAAAAAAAAAAACAACAGCTGATTTTGTTCGCGAAGGGAAGCAAAGCTCGCACAACGTAGATAAATTGATAAATGCAGACAATTGCACCTCCTACACAGTCAACGAGTGAAAAAACAAACACGTACAGAAAGAAAATAAAAACGAACAGAAGAAGCCAGAAAGGACAAGATAAGCTGCCACAGAAATGCGCGTCTGTACGTGCTGTCGCTTCCTTATCTCTCTCTTCCCTTTTCTTTAATTCAGTTGCGGCAGCACGCGTGTGCTCACATCCTCAACAACTCATTTTCACTCACCATCAAAGCAAGAAAAACGAAAGACGCGATCGGTAAAGAAATCGAAAACAGAAAAATAGAATAGGAGAAAAAAAAGACGCGATGGGACACAGCTGATCATCGCATTTGTGGAATATCGAGGCGGCGGCAGAAAGCACACACCTTTGCTCATGCGTGCGTACAAGAGTGTACTCGCAGTATCATTTGCACTAACGCCTGCAATTGAATAATCGAAAAAAGACAAGCATCTCCTCTCCTCATCGGGAGAAGAAGAGCGGCACAAAAAAAAAAGAGAAGGGAACTTACGCATAAAGTCAGCTAACAGAACATACTCGCCAACGATGACGAGAAGCACTCGGCGACAACCAAAAAAAAAAATAAAGGCGACGCCACAGGCCTAGTTGAAGCACTTCTCGCAGATGTACTCCTGCTCCTTGTCGTGCTTGCTCTTGTAGCCGGTGGACGGGGCGGCGCAGATGGCACGGCCGACGTAGCGCAGCCGGCGCTGGCCCTGCGTGTACTCGTCGATGCGCGGCTCGACGTGCTCCCAGGCACCCATGTTCTTCGGCTCCTCCTGGGCCCAGGTGAGCTCCGCGTCGGCGTACTCCTGCAGCAGCTGCTGCACCTCCGCAACGGGGAAGGGCGACAGCTCCTCAACGCGGACGAGCGCCACATCCTTAACCCCCTTCGTCTCGCGGTACTTGTTCAAGGTGTGGTAGAGCTGCCCGGTGCACATCACGAGCCGGCGAGCCTGGGCGGCCGGCACGCTCGGGTCTGGAATGACTGGCTGGAACTCGCCTTCCGTTATCTCCGTCAGCGTCGACACGTTCGGGGCACGCAGGTACTGCTTCGAGAAGAAGATGACGAGGGACTTGCGGAAGTCGCGCTTCATGTGGCGCCGCAGGAGATGGAAGTACTGCGCCGGCGTGCTCGGGTAGACAATTTCCCAGTTCACGCGGTGGGCCCGCTCGCCCCTGCTGTAGGCCGGCGTCGTGACGTCCTCGTTGCTCATCTGCAGGAAGCGCTCGAGGCGGCCGCTGCTGTGCTCGGCGCCCTTGCCGTCGTAGCCGTGCGGCAGCGTCACGACGCACGACTGCTGCTGGTTCCACTTCGACTCGCCGGCGCTCAGGAACTGATCAAAGACAATCGTCGCGCCGTTGGCGAAGTCGCCGTACTGGGCCTCCCAGATGACGAGCGTGTTGGGGTCGTAGAGGGAGTAGCCGGCGGCGTAGCCCAGCATGCCGTACTCGCTGAGGGGGCTGTTGTTGATGATCATCTTGCCCTGCTGCTCGGCGACGTGCGCCAGCGGGACGTAGCTGCGCTCCTGCTTCACGTCGTGCACGACGGCGTGGCGCTGGGCGAAGGTGCCGCGCTCAACGTCCTCGCCGGTGACGCGGACCTGGTGGCCCTCCAGCAGCAGGGACCCAAAAGCGAGCGCCTCGGCCGTGCCCCAGTCGATGCCGCTGCCGTTCTCAATCGTCTCGTTGCGGCGGTCCAGCACCGTCTTCAGCTTCGGATGCACCTGGAAGCCCTCCGGGTATGTGCAGAGAGCCTTGTGCACCTTGTCCACCGTCTCCTGCGAGATCTTCGTCGGCTGGTACGTCACCTTGCCGAGCTCGTCCGAGTACTTCATCGGCCTCCACAGCGCGGGGATGCTCCGCTTGAGGAAGTCGGCGTAGTTCACCTGACCAGCGGCGTCCTGGAAGCTGCCGTAGCGCGCCTTCTCGTCGATGGACTTCTGCGTCACCTCCTGCGGCGTGACGGTGCCGTCGGCGATGAGGCTGTCCGAGTAGCGCCGGAAGACGTCCGGCATGCTGCGGATGCGCTCGTACATGAGGGGCTGCGTGATGCTCGGGTCATCGTTCTCGTTGTGGCCGAAGCGGCGGTAGCAGACGAGG
The DNA here is from genome assembly GCA_030078075.1 of Crithidia sp. LVH-60A. Taxonomy (NCBI): domain Eukaryota; phylum Euglenozoa; class Kinetoplastea; order Trypanosomatida; family Trypanosomatidae; genus Crithidia; species Crithidia sp. LVH-60A. Next base: position 981,781 of record CP119668.1, read on the forward strand.
TCGATGACGACGGACTTGTGGAATTTCGCCCGGTACTCAGCGGCGAACTCGAAGACGCGCACCACCTCCTCTGGGTAGTCGCCGTTGACGTGGAGGATCGGGCAGCCAAAGACGCGGCCGAGGTCGGTGCAGTAGGCACTGCTGCGGCTTGACTTGGGGTCGGTGGTGAAGCCGATCTGGTTGTTGCACACAACGTGCACCGTGCCGCCCGTGTCCTGCTCACCCACCTCGCTAATGCACATTGTCTCGAAGGCGACGCCCTGACCAGAGAAGGCGGCATCGCCGTGGATCTCAATGGGCAGCACCTTCTCGCGGCCCTTCTCGGGGTAGGCGACCTGCGTGGCGCGGGTGTAGCCCTGCACGAAGGGGTTGACGGCCTCGAGGTGGGACGGGTTGCACAGCATCTCCGTCGTCATCACCTTGCCCGAGTGCAGCGTGATCTGTGAGTGGGCACCGAGGTGGTACTTGACGTCCGACTGGATCTGGAAGGGGTGCAGCTCCTGGCCCGTGACACCAATGAACTCTTTCAAAATGACCTCGAAGGGCTTCCCGATGACGTGGCAGAGCACGTTGAGGCGGCCACGGTGCGCCATGCCAAGGTTCATTTTCTCCACCCCGTACTGCGAGGAGCGCTCGAGCAGGGCAAGCAGACCCACCACCATCGACTCTGCGCCGTCGCAGCCGAAGCGCTTCTGCGTGGAGTACTTGCGCTTGAAAAAGTCCTCAAAAAAGACGGCCGAGGCGACGCTGTTCCAGATGCGCTTCTTTTCCTTCTTGTCGAAGACGCGGTGCAGCACGCTCGTCTCGCCCTTCACCTCGATTTGGTTGCGAATAAAGCGCTTTGCCTCGGCGTCGATGAGGTGGACGAGCTCGAAGCCGATCTTGCCGCAGTACCGCGCCGTCAGCAGGTTGTGCAGCTGCTTGATCGTCATGGGGGCCGACGAGGTGTCCCAGACGCCGCCGGCCTGGTCCTGGAAGCCGACGCGCACCACACGATCGGCATCCTTGTCGGAGAAGCCGAAAAAGGGCAGGTCGAGCCGCACCATCTCGCGGTACCGCCGCGACGGGGTGCGCTGCGTGACGTCGGTGTCCTCGTAGTTCAGCGGGTCCGTCTGCGCCATCAGATGGCCACGGTCCTCGAAGGCCTGGATCATCCACGTCAGGCGGCCACAGTCGGCGAGAGACTGCTTCACCTCCGTGGGGTCGACGCTCTCGGTCGGAATGACGCGGATCGGCGCGTCGAGCAGGCCGTGGTCGTACTCGCCAAGGTCGCTGCGGGAGAAGAGCTGCCCCCACGACTCGTCGACGGAGTTGGGGTCCTTCTTCCACTGGTGGTACAGCTCCTCCATGTACATGGCCGACGAGCCGCTGAGAAAGCTGTCGTTCGTGTAGAGCAGCTGGCGCTCCGGCACACCGTCGGCGGCATGACGGCGACTGGTTGTCAGCACCGTCGCCATCGGGGCCGCCAGCGAGGCCGCGGTGGTGACCGCAGACAGGCAGTTGGCCACGCCGCGGGCAGAAACCAAGCGTCGCATCATCGCTGAGCTGAAAAGAAGAATTGACGAGGGAGAGGAGCTAAGAGAAAAGGGTGGTGTTTGAAAAGAGAGAGAATCACACAGAATAGAAAGAAAAAAAAAACAGAACAAATAAAGGGTTGTTGCAATGTGGTGTCCCTCAACAAGTTACTGATGGCGTGTGAGCGCGCGCGGGTTGCGGTAAAGAAAGCACGAAAAGGCGAAGTGAAAACAAAAAAGAAAAACACAGGAAAGGGAGTAGTTCGCGTAGATGTCTGTTAAGTCTGTGACCGATGTGAGAAGGACGTGACTTTTCTTTTTTCTCTTTCAACCTGGGGTGGATATCTGTGTGAATCCTAGCTATTCCTACGAGTGCCGCTAAACGCACACACACTTTGCTAACAGTGTGCGACAGCCTCCTTGTCGTTTTCTTTTATTGCGCTAATTCCTCCTTCTCTTTTTCAATTAAAGAAAAGTGGAAGAGGATGAGGTAGGGAGACGCGAGAAAGAGAGAGTGAGTGTGAGTGAGAGAGGCTCGGCCAAATCCTCAAGGGGTTATGACGCCAACCGCTCGTCTCTCTTCTTCGCCTTCCGCGATTGACTGTGATAATGAAAGCAGTGTCTTCCTCTTCGCTATCGTTGTTGCCGCTGCGGTTCGATGCCTTCCGTGTATACTAGTAGAAGAAGAACTACACGAGTCTGATCAGACTGAGGAGCCGGTAGCGGATGTGACGGGGTACAAATCAGCTCGTTGATTCTCCGCGTTGCACCACACGTAACAGATATATAGAAAGAGAGAGAAAACAAAGAGAGTTGTGGGGGGAGATAAGAAAAATGTGTTTCGTTTTTACACCGTGATTTTTCCTTCGCAATTGATATTTGGGTCAAAGGACGTGACAATGGGAGTCGAAGAGAGTGCACGCAGTTTGTCGCAACAAGCAGAGGATTGAAAGGCAAAAGTAAAAGCGGGAAAGAAAAGTAATATTCTGAGCGTCAATGTTGGAATGGTAAAGAAGAAAAAGAAGTAGACACAGTGCTTCGCTGCGCTGCCAGTGCCTACTGTTCTTTAGGAGGGAGAGACGAGATGACGCCGTTCGCTCTAAGCATCTCGTGCAACAACATGAAATCAAGATGTTTGTGTTTGTCCCTTCATTTTTTTTTCGGCTGTTATCTATATTTTTTTTCAAGTCACCTTAGTTACTCTTAGCTTTCCGCAAAAAATGAAAGGCTTCATTCAAAGCCTCCCGCCCACGATGCAAGAAGAGGAGGTTTTTGCAATCACCCAACAATACCCTTCCAGGCAGTACCACATCTACCTCACACCATCGGAAAAAACAGGGTTTAAAAAAAAGTTCCTCACCACAGATACCGAAGTGGAGAGTTATGCACCGAGGCCTTTCTTTCCCTTGTGGCTCATTGCCGCCTCGAACTGACTCTCCAGGCTTTCGTTCATGCGGCGCACCTCCGCGCTGTTCTTGGCGTGCGTGTTGTGCGTGTGGGCCTGCGCACCACTGCCGCTACTCTCGGCACTTGCTGCCGTCGTGGCCTTTGCACCGCCCATGAGACGCGCGAACTTCAGTCGCTTCTCACTGTTGTTGTTGAAGGCGTCGGTGGAGGCGTACTGGCCCAACTCCACCGCACTCGATGCATCTTTGTCGCGCGGGGTGGCGGAGGCTGCCGTGGCTGTCGCCTCTGACCGGCTGCGCTTCTCTCCGTGTGCCGCGGAGGGTGACGATGACGACGAGGAGGTGTGGGCTTTCAGTGCACGGCGACAGGCCTTCAGCTGCATCTGCAGATCCGCACCCTCTTCGTGGCTCTGAGAGAGCTGCTGCTCAAGCAGGCGGATCGTGACGAGGGCGATGGTGGCGAGGGCGTCTTCGCGGGGCAGCTGATGAGTGGCAGCGGAGGCGTCGTCAGCGCGGTGGCGAGCCTCGAGGTGCTCAGCGGTGGCGTCCCGCACCTCACGGAGATAGTCTTTCAGGGTGGACATTGAACAGCTGTTAATGCGTTGTGCAGAATGAAAAAGAAACGATTTTTATTTCTTTCTTTTTCTTCTGTTTCTAATTATCAGGAAACGCGGAAAGTGCGGCCAAATGTTTCCACGTCCGTTGAGAGTGGAAGGGCAAGAATAAAAGAAGAGGGAGACAGATATTGGAGAGAAAGAGAGAGAGATCAATAGCAGAGATAAAGGTGCGCGTGGTCTCGCTGCACAAAAACAAACAAGTAAGCATAGAGTCGGTACTCTTGTCGGCTTAACACAACGAGGGGAACTCGAAAGTCTACAAACCTCTGACGCCTTCAGTGTGAAAGTCGAGTAACTTTTTTTTTTTTGCCGTCTAACGCTGTTGTCACTCTCATGGAGTTATTTGTTTCCTATACATCAAGCACTTCCCTCAGCGAAGGGTACCAAAATAAAGAATACGCGACAACACACGCCTCTCTGACGCCACACACTACGAAATGGGCAGCTCCCGCTCCTCCTTGCGTGCGTAGATGGGCCGCAGCCGCTCTGTTCGCAGCGTAGGCGCTCCACCACTGCCCGCAGCAGCAGCAGCACCACCGCCACCAACTGTGGGCAAGTGCACCACGCCGCGCGCCTGCTGCACTACGCGGTCTCGCAACTCCGACGTCTCGAGCTGCTTGTACGTCTCGCGACGCTGGCACACGGCCTGGTAGAGTGCACGCTGATCCTCGTACCGCATCCGCGGTTCCCCGCTCGGCGCAGGGCCCGCACGCGGCGCCACCTTGACGATGATCTTGCTCTTCTCATTGCGACCGGCGTAGGCGGCAAGGGTGCCCTCCATCGCCTTGCCACAAAACCACAGCGCCGCCGTGTCCTCGGCGACCCGCTCGTTGGCCTTCCACTGAGGGTCGAGAATGGCCCTGCAGTGGTAGACAAGGAGTCGGGTGTCTTCATCCAAGTCGGGATCTTCATGCTGACTGTATAGCCGATCGATCGCTGCCGGCACACCATCGGGGTGCGTGCACAAAGTCGGGTACAAGAGCGACGTCATGGTGCGCATCTCGGCCAGGGCAGTGTCAAACTCGCCGTCCTGCACAGGGCTCTTAGTGTCCTTGAGACGCGCTTGAAGCTCTTCAATGCGAGCTGCGTAGCGGAGTAGAAGAGCTGCCTTGTCCTCCTCTGCTTTATCTCCGTTCTTTGGTGCAGCGAGGGAGGCAAGCTCGCTTGCTGACATCAGCACAAGGCGCAGTTGGTGTCGCATATTCAGCAGGTGGGCGATGACGGGTACGATGGAGCTCTCCGATGCACTGGGGGCTCCAGGACTCGCAGCTGCGACGTTGGACGTCTGGGCAGGGGCGGAGGTGGAGAGGGCATCGCTGAGCCGCCGCTCTGCAGTAAACTCGTCCGGGTAAACGGTACCCTTCACCACGAGAAACACCATGGGTGCGCAATGCGGAAGGGAGCTAAATAAAGAATCTGAAAAGTCGTATGAAATGTGCGTTTAATGGAAGTGTGAGGCACAGAAATAAAACTTCTCAATGAGTGAGTTTAATCAATGAAGAAAAGAAGTGAAAGATGTAGATGATGGCGTGAAAAGCTCTTGTCTTTCTCCCTGCGAACCCGTTGCCTCATTTTGTTTCTTTTTCATCCGCAAGGGCATCGCCCATACCAATGAAAGTAAGGAAAAGGAGGGACGCGAGGCTGAAAAGCAGATGAAGCGAAGAACCGATGCTCCTTTCGATCGTTAAACAAAGTAGAACAGTCATCAACGCCGTGGGGATGACATTGTTGTACGCCCGGACACCCTTGTCGCACACAGATGCATTTAATGCTCTTATGCCTTCGCCGTTGACCCATGCATCACCTCTTTTTTTTTTCTTTTTTTTGTTTCTCCTCTGCTTCTGCCACGTTTGGGTAGCCATGTAAGCCGGCGTGTATATGCGAACAGCGAGGATTTCAGCCTCAAAAGCGGGAGGGAAAAGACGCAGCGCAACGGCACTCCTCCAACTTCACACGTGCCTCAGCAAGGTGCGGCCCAGCGGGGTGTCCCGCAGCAGCAGAGGGCGAGCAGGCGGCAGACTCGCACTCTCGCGCACCATCTCGAGCGCCGCCTTCTGCTCCTGCAACCACCGCAGCACCGTGCGACGCCCCGCCTGCGCCACCGCCTCGCTGGCCCGCGCGCCGCCACCACCAGAAGCCGACGGTGAGATGCCGACGACGCCCAGCAGCGCCAACGCCGCCATGAGATGGCTGCGACGCGCCGAACACACAAAGTGCTCCGCTGACGTGCAGCGCTCCGGTGCCGCTTCTGCGACGTACTCCTTCAGCATGCCCAGCGCGTGGTGCAGCGCTGCCTGCGTGCGGAACGGCACGGCATCCCGCACGGCGAGACTCACGAGCTCGGCGTAGATGTCCTTCGTCATCGCCATCGGCAGCACCCCGGGCTGTTCCAGCAGCCTCGCCAGCTGCTCCATGTGGTCGAAGCCCTCGTACAGAATGCAAAGGCGGAGAGCGAGCAGCGCCTCCTCAGCGCAGGCGGCGGTGAAGGGACCGTGGCCCACGCGCGCCAACGCGACGCAGCGGGCAGCCGCGGTTTCGAGCCGTTCGAGGGGCAGCGCGTGGGTGCTCCAGCCAACGCTGTCGCACAGCTCGCGCCACCGCGCCGTCGCCGCCTCGGGTGAAAGCGTGGAGGAAAGGGATGGGGACGACGCGGTGAAGCACTGCCCGAAGATGCACTGGGCGAAGAAAGCGATCCAGCTGTGCGACAGGCGTGTTCTGTGGTAGGCAGTGGTGGTGTTGGTGTACTGCATGAGCCGCTCAAGGTCCAGCTGAAAGCCGTAAAGGTGGAGCACAGCAGCGGACCAGTGCTCGAGGGCATCCGCGCGAGCGCCGTCAACGTCCTGCCAGCGGCACAGCGCGGCCACGCAGAGGCGGTAAAAGAGGGTGCTAAGCAGCACACGTGCCCTTCGCCCCGCCTCGGTGAGTCCACGCTGCTGCTGCTGCTGCTGCTGTTGGGCAGCGTCCTCCATCTGCACGTTGAGAAGACGCACCGCCGTCGCCACCACCGCGATGGAAGAGGGCTGCGACACAAACGCGGGTGGCATGGAAGCACCAGCGGCAGGAGTACGTGCGGTAAAGGCCGCGGCAGACGAGCCCTGCGGCCCCACGAGGTGCACGAGGAGCGCCACCAGCACCTCAAGAACGACGAGGCGGTGGGCGTCGGAGAGGGTGGCGAGCTGCTGCCAGAGGGGAAGAAATCCCTGTGTGACTTCGGTGTGGTTGGCCAGCAGACGCCACAGCGCCTCCACGGGGCCGCTCGCCGCAGGAGGGGCGTCAGCACGCGCAGAAGCTGCAATAGTCGGCGATGAAGAGAGGGCTGAGGCTGTTGACGCACTCACAGCCACCGCTGCCTTGGTGTCGGTCGGTTTTACAGCCGTCGCAGCCGCGGCCGGACTTCGCGCAAACACTGGCGCCACGGGGACGTGCAATCCGACGTCTGCCGGCACCCGCGCGAGCGAAGTGCGGGCCGTCGGCTCCCGTTGCCGCTTCAGCGTTGACAGCTTCTTTGGCGCGTTGCGGAGGGCAGCAGCGCCAGAGACAATGTTGAGCGTACGCGGCGCTGTCGAGTCCGCCTGCGACGACTCCGCGACACTCGCAGAATCAGGCGGCGTCTCCGCCGTTGCCGGACGCACCGGTGCCGCCAGCCCTGACCAGTCTACATCGGTAGGCAGCTTCGGTTTCCGCGGGCCCCGCACTGGCTCTGACGGACCCTCCTTCGTTGTGCGCCGCCGCTTTGCTGTGTGCGACGACGCGTCGTCCTCAGCAGCAGCAGCAGCAAGAGCAGGTATGGACGGCGGTGCTGCCTCTGCCCTCGCTGCAACGTCTGCAGCCTCCAGCGATCGCCGCATCTCGACGGACTGCTGCCGCTGCTCCTCCAGTTGCGCCTGCGCGGCCTGCAGACGTGCCCGATGCTCCTCCGCCTCACGAAAAAGCTGTGCGTGCACAAGCTGGTAGGCTGCTTCGCGCTCGCATGTGGTGCTGACAAAGAGTTCGAACTCGCGCTTGAGGTGCTCTTTGGCGGCCTTCTCCGCTGCCAGGGCCCTGCGGCTTGTCTCCAGCTCGCCCTGCAGCTCCTGCTTTACCCTCTGTATGGCCTCTTGTATCCGCGCGGCGGACACCGCTTCCGATGCAGCGGCGCTGCCCGACGATGACGGTGCTTGTTGCGCTGCCCCGCGGGTCCGGCGTGGCGTCGGTGCCGCCGTCGCTCCCGCTGCCGCGTCGGTCGGCGTGTCTATTCCGGCGCTGGTGTGACCTGCCGTGGCGACGGCATCACCGCCGGCGTGCGACGAAGCGGATGCGCCGCGGCGTGTGTCTGCCTCGCTGCTCGTGGCGGAGCGGACAGCCGGGACGTGGAGATGATGCCGCTGCCACGCGCCGCCGGTGCTGCCGTCCTCACCGTCGAGGGAGGCGTCTGGGGTGACGAGTGCTAGCCGTGCGCGGAGGTTGGTGTTGGTAAGGCGCAGATCGCGGTTCTCCTGCCGCATCCGCTTCACATCCGCCTCGAGAGCGCGCATCGCGTCCTCGCCGCTCACGAAGGGATCTGCCATGGTGATGAACTGTGTGCTTGACGCTTGGTTGCTGGTCAAGCACCGCTGTTGCTGATGTGTACCCGTGCGATTAAAGTTAAGAAAGATGAGGAGAAAGGGGCTAGGAAGAATGTGGAAGAGAAACAGAAACAAACAAAAGACGCGCGCACAACTAAACGCACTTAGTTGAGAGTCTTTTGACAGTCGGTAAACACGGCGGCGGCGTGCTGCAACCGGAGGGTGCTTTTTTTTGGTACTGGTGACCGAGGTTTTTCTTGAGCCGAATCGGCCTCAACTGTAGACGTGCGTCGACAGCTGCTCTACCACCGCTACCCTAAACCGTACTTTGTCAGTTCCTCCTTCTCTTTTCTTTTTTTTTCCGTCGTATTCCATCGTCCAGCAGCGGTCGATCCCTTTTGAGGAGAGAAGAACCGATTCACCGACAGCCCAACAAGACGTCATGCATCACCGACGCACGCAACTTCTGCACACCTCCCATTTTCATATTCAGTCAAGACCCACGTTCTCTCTTTCTCTCAAATTTTTAGGAGAAGAAAACGGGGAGAAGAAGAAGGCAGCAAGTCCCTCCATGCTTACTTCTGTCGCTCATCCAGCAGGCGCAGCGCTGCTGTAGCTGGACCAGCACTATCGGCTTCGTTTTCGTCGTCCCCGGCGCTCTTCGCCAACGCAGCTTCAATGTCCACCAAACGCGCCGCATGCAACTTCAACAGACGCGTCATTGACGCACCGTGTTGCCGCCACAGCGCGTTCACCTCGGAGCTCTGCCCCGCCAACGCGCCGCGTGTACCCGGGCGGAGCAGCGCGCATCGGGTGCGCAGATCAGCCGCTGCGTGCTCAACGTCGTCTATGTCGCCCTCCAGCTCCGTCACGTACGCCTCGAGCTGATCGAGGATGCTGTCCTTCTCGGCGAGAATAAAGTCGCGTGCGACGAGAGAGTCAGTGGCGACCGTCAGCTTCTGAATGCGCTCACTTGCGTGCAGCAACTCCACATTGCGCTCTACTGAAGGCGCTGCTGTCGTGGGGCTCGCCATAAGAGCGGCTTACAGGCTTTTATTTTCTATTCTAGAATTCCTCTCCTTCCTTAAAAGGTGGAAGCTAGCCAGGGAGAAGGCGAAGGGCACATGAGGCATATGGAAAAGTGGAGAAAGCACAGACAAGAGAGAAAAAAGGGAGAAGACAAGAACGAGGGGTATCAGGAAAAGGGTAAACTTTATAAAAAAATGAATCGCTGCGAGTGAGTAATTGAGGGGCGCCTCTACCTTCCTCTGCAGCACGCTCTCTCATCTCCAATGCAGAGCGTGGCAGCCGTCTTTTAAAAATAAAAAGAAGCATACGATGCCCCAAATTTTTATTAGACACACTAATGCAGGTCAGCGCGTTTCAATAACACCCGCTGCTGCCTACAACTTCCTTGAGTGGCGAAGCAAGCGTGTCGGCCTTGTTGACGATAATGTGCGATCCACGAATCAAAAAAAAAAAAACGCAGCTCTGCTTCATTTGACAGCTCACTTCCTTCGCCATACTTTCTCGTCGCCTTTTGTATTTGATTGAACTTTTTTTTTTCTTCCTCGCATCTTGCTTGAAAACGCTACACTCCAGTCTAGTGCCCATATCAGCACCACCCACTGATAGTCCAACAAAGAGAAGGAAAGAAGAAGGCCAGAGGCAACAGGAAACCTACGCATGAAGAAACAGATATCGACAACAACACCAAAGAAAAAAAAAGCGGCGGCTTGTTTCTCCCGCTCTTTCAGAATACGACTATAAAGACTCAAAGCAAGACCAGAGGAACAAAGAGAAAGCGCGATACCAAAACAAAGCACAAGGCAAAAAAGACTAGCAACCGTCTCCCCTCGCTACGCCGTATCACCCGGCTTGCGCATACGAGTACGGTAGAGCCAGTCGTCGTAGATCTTCCGCTTCTCTTCTACAAAGTTTTCCGGGTAGGGCGTCTCACGAATAGCGGCGTTGCCGGTCATGGCCATGTACAGCAGCGCCTGGTTGAACTCCTCCATGCGCGACATGGCGAACTCCTTGTGGTACAGGTGGCGGCAGTTCTTCATCGCGTTGTACTGCCCCTCCTTCACGAGGCAGCGCGAGGTCATGTCGTGCACCAGGTTGGCATGCGCCACGTACACGTCGCGCTCCCGGTCCAGCCAGTTCTTAAAGGCAAGGTAGTGGTAGTAGTCCGTGTACTTGCCATCCACCGGCGGCGGCACCTTCGCGTTGACATACTTCGTCCGCGGCCAGCGCCAGGACGCCCACCAGTACTCCTCAGGGCACGGGTTCGGCCGCGAGTGGGCATCCACGTAGGTGCGGGGACGCAGCGGCGAAATCGGGCTCAGCAGGTAGTCAAAGAAGCCGTGGTACTTGCGCTCGATGTTGCGACCGAGAGTCGGCATGTCAGGGTCCTGTCCAAACTGCATCTGCAGCACACGGGTAAAGCGCTCCACCGCACTGCGGGCCGGCGGCATCGGCTTGGAGGAGTCAAACGCTGGCAGGTTGTCCAGGTAGTCCTGCGAGGACATCGATGGGGTCTTGATGGTTTCGTACGGGGCCGCACCGGCGGCGTGCGCGTGGTGGTGATCGTCATGATCTCCATGACCTGCGGCAGCAGCACCCGTCATTGCTACTAGGTTGAGTTTAGGTTTTTTTTTGTTGTTGCCGTTTTTTTTTCTAGTAAAAGTTCAGGCCCTTCCTTTTTAGAAGAGAGCAAACGCTGTGAAAGGACGAGAAGATACCAAACCAAAAATACTAAGCAGAGACGGAGAAACCCAAGAATAGAAAGAAAGATTGAAAGAGGCCCAATACTCTTTTTCTCCTTTTTCTATTAAAAATACGGAGAGAAGGAGATAAAGGGGGAGAAAAACAACGCTATACTACAGGTGGCGCTACACAAAGCAAAGGAAACAAGAAGGTGTCGCACACGGACCTCCAACACACACAGGAAGGCACGTGAACAAGGACTACTACCTACAAGTGAATGGAAAAGAAGGAGGAGTTCTACTACACCGTTTTTGGTGGTTGCCACGTCTGTGCGAGGTGCTCGTCGATGTGAGATTGGGCCTCGGCGTCGACGCTATCGAATAAAGCTTGAAAAAAAAGGCACGCGATCGACAAAAGACGTGCTTTGTTTAAACACGCACACACAGAGAGCAGACGAAGCGTTGACGTTGTGTGCCGCACACACACGCAAACACACGCACAGCAAAACAATAGAGGAGAGGGAGGAAGAGAAAGAGAGACGTTACGTGGAAAGGTGAACCGCGGCAACCCTTCATCTCGTTTCATCGATGCAGAACCGGAGACCTGCTTGCCGTGCACTCATGGCTGCAACAGAAAGCCGTGACGGCGCATTAGCCTGAACTCAAACAGATGAAAATTTGCGGAACACAAAGCACAGAGGAAAGAAGCCGAGTCTCCTCGGCACACCACTGCGCTAAATCAGAATCATCTCGGAAGCAACGCGACGCAGCTGCGTTTTAAAAGAAAGGAAGCTTTAAAGCATCGTAATTCATTTGCGATGAAAGTTTTCCCCTTTTCTCAATCGTTTACTGAATTTTTTTTTTCTCAAATAAAACGTTCATAGTGCATCTCTCTTTTCGCAGCAACACGAGGAAGAAAGGTCTTTTGCGTTGATACGCACACAACGCCTGACTGATCGAGGGCTTCAATTGTCAGAAGTAGAAAGAAAAAAATTTGAAAAGGCTGCTACCTCCTCGCGACTACTTCAAATCAAGCAGAGACCACATGAAAGAGAAGAAGAAAAAAAAAAAGAGCCAGAACAGGATGGGAGAGGAGCTGGTATAGAAACAAAATAATGGAAAACGAAAAGCAACAATAGGAAGAAAAAAAAAAGGGAGGAGGCTGCGCCGCTGCAAATCAACAAGCGCGTGAAGGGTCGTTTGTTCTTGCGCTTCTGAGAGTGCCATTGCAACAGCAATTGATAAAGGAGAAAAAAAATTGACCACCCAACACTTGCTCATCTCGATGCAACGACACACCCTCCAAAACAAAAAGACGCAAACAAAAAGTAAAGAAAGAGTGGTGGTCAAATCAAACGACTCTCCAACTCCGCCATGCTGCACAACGCGCCGCTGTCATCATCCCATGCTAACGCACACAATAACGAGTGAAATAAAGTGGTGGCAACGACTCCGGTGATAGAAAAGAGAGCAAAGAGAAGAGCATCAAACAAAACCAGTGAAACATGGGCCACAGCAGCTTCAGAAATAGCACTTCAACCTCGCAGTTTCCTCTACTGTTCCGCAGTAACAGTCTCGCCGATGCCCAGCTTTTGCAAACATCATCAAGCGTGAAAAGCAAGGAGTAGCCCGCTAAGACCAGAAAGCATTCCAAGAGGTGCATTTTTCTTTTTACAGAGCACAACCGCCGCGCAGGCGCAGCACGAGGTGCAGCGTGGACTCCTTCTGGATGTTGTAGTCCGCGAGCGTGCGGCCCTCCTCCAGCTGCTTGCCGGCAAAGATCAGGCGCTGCTGGTCCGGGGGAATGCCCTCCTTGTCCTGGATCTTCGCCTTCACGTTCTCGATCGTGTCGCTGGCCTCCACCTCCAGCGCGATGGTCTTGCCGGTCAGCGTCTTCACGAAGATCTGCATACCGCCGCGCAGGCGAAGCACGAGGTGCAGCGTGGACTCCTTCTGGATGTTGTAGTCCGCGAGCGTGCGGCCCTCCTCCAGCTGCTTGCCGGCAAAGATCAGGCGCTGCTGGTCCGGGGGAATGCCCTCCTTGTCCTGGATCTTCGCCTTCACGTTCTCGATCGTGTCGCTGGCCTCCACCTCCAGCGCGATGGTCTTGCCGGTCAGCGTCTTCACGAAGATCTGCATACCGCCGCGCAGGCGAAGCACGAGGTGCAGCGTGGACTCCTTCTGGATGTTGTAGTCCGCGAGCGTGCGGCCCTCCTCCAGCTGCTTGCCGGCAAAGATCAGGCGCTGCTGGTCCGGGGGAATGCCCTCCTTGTCCTGGATCTTCGCCTTCACGTTCTCGATCGTGTCGCTGGCCTCCACCTCCAGCGCGATGGTCTTGCCGGTCAGCGTCTTCACGAAGATCTGCATACCGCCGCGCAGGCGAAGCACGAGGTGCAGCGTGGACTCCTTCTGGATGTTGTAGTCCGCGAGCGTGCGGCCCTCCTCCAGCTGCTTGCCGGCAAAGATCAGGCGCTGCTGGTCCGGGGGGAATGCCCTCCTTGTCCTGGATCTTCGCCTTCACGTTCTCGATCGTGTCGCTGGCCTCCACCTCCAGCGCGATGGTCTTGCCGGTCAGCGTCTTCACGAAGATCTGCATACCGCCGCGCAGGCGAAGCACGAGGTGCAGCGTGGACTCCTTCTGGATGTTGTAGTCCGCGAGCGTGCGGCCCTCCTCCAGCTGCTTGCCGGCAAAGATCAGGCGCTGCTGGTCCGGGGGAATGCCCTCCTTGTCCTGGATCTTCGCCTTCACGTTCTCGATCGTGTCGCTGGCCTCCACCTCCAGCGCGATGGTCTTGCCGGTCAGCGTCTTCACGAAGATCTGCATACCGCCGCGCAGGCGAAGCACGAGGTGCAGCGTGGACTCCTTCTGGATGTTGTAGTCCGCGAGCGTGCGGCCCTCCTCCAGCTGCTTGCCGGCAAAGATCAGACGCTGCTGGTCTGGGGGAATGCCCTCCTTGTCCTGGATCTTCGCCTTCACGTTCTCGATCGTGTCGCTGGCCTCCACCTCCAGCGCGATGGTCTTGCCGGTCAGCGTCTTCACGAAGATCTGCATACCGCCGCGCAGGCGAAGCACGAGGTGCAGCGTGGACTCCTTCTGGATGTTGTAGTCCGCGAGCGTGCGGCCCTCCTCCAGCTGCTTGCCGGCAAAGATCAGGCGCTGCTGGTCCGGGGGAATGCCCTCCTTTGTCCTGGATCTTCGCCTTCACGTTCTCGATCGTGTCGCTGGCCTCCACCTCCAGCGCGATGGTCTTGCCGGTCAGCGTCTTCACGAAGATCTGCATACCGCCGCGCAGGCGAAGCACGAGGTGCAGCGTGGACTCCTTCTGGATGTTGTAGTCCGCGAGCGTGCGGCCCTCCTCCAGCTGCTTGCCGGCAAAGATCAGGCGCTGCTGGTCCGGGGGAATGCCCTCCTTGTCCTGGATCTTCGCCTTCACGTTCTCGATCGTGTCGCTGGCCTCCACCTCCAGCGCGATGGTCTTGCCGGTCAGCGTCTTCACGAAGATCTGCATACCGCCGCGCAGGCGAAGCACGAGGTGCAGCGTGGACTCCTTCTGGATGTTGTAGTCCGCGAGCGTGCGGCCCTCCTCCAGCTGCTTGCCGGCAAAGATCAGGCGCTGCTGGTCCGGGGGAATGCCCTCCTTGTCCTGGATCTTCGCCTTCACGTTCTCGATCGTGTCGCTGGCCTCCACCTCCAGCGCGATGGTCTTGCCGGTCAGCGTCTTCACGAAGATCTGCATACCGCCGCGCAGGCGAAGCACGAGGTGCAGCGTGGACTCCTTCTGGATGTTGTAGTCCGCGAGCGTGCGGCCCTCCTCCAGCTGCTTGCCGGCAAAGATCAGGCGCTGCTGGTCCGGGGGAATGCCCTCCTTGTCCTGGATCTTCGCCTTCACGTTCTCGATCGTGTCGCTGGCCTCCACCTCCAGCGCGATGGTCTTGCCGGTCAGCGTCTTCACGAAGATCTGCATACCGCCGCGCAGGCGAAGCACGAGGTGCAGCGTGGACTCCTTCTGGATGTTGTAGTCCGCGAGCGTGCGGCCCTCCTCCAGCTGCTTGCCGGCAAAGATCAGACGCTGCTGGTCCGGGGGAATGCCCTCCTTGTCCTGGATCTTCGCCTTCACGTTCTCGATCGTGTCGCTGGCCTCCACCTCCAGCGCGATGGTCTTGCCGGTCAGCGTCTTCACGAAGATCTGCATACCGCCGCGCAGGCGCAGCACGAGGTGCAGCGTGGACTCCTTCTGGATGTTGTAGTCCGCGAGCGTGCGGCCCTCCTCCAGCTGCTTGCCGGCAAAGATCAGGCGCTGCTGGTCCGGGGGAATGCCCTCCTTGTCCTGGATCTTCGCCTTCACGTTCTCGATCGTGTCGCTGGCCTCCACCTCCAGCGCGATGGTCTTGCCGGTCAGCGTCTTCACGAAGATCTGCATACCGCCGCGCAGGCGAAGCACGAGGTGCAGCGTGGACTCCTTCTGGATGTTGTAGTCCGCGAGCGTGCGGCCCTCCTCCAGCTGCTTGCCGGCAAAGATCAGGCGCTGCTGGTCCGGGGGAATGCCCTCCTTGTCCTGGATCTTCGCCTTCACGTTCTCGATCGTGTCGCTGGCCTCCACCTCCAGCGCGATGGTCTTGCCGGTCAGCGTCTTCACGAAGATCTGCATACCGCCGCGCAGGCGAAGCACGAGGTGCAGCGTGGACTCCTTCTGGATGTTGTAGTCCGCGAGCGTGCGGCCCTCCTCCAGCTGCTTGCCGGCAAAGATCAGACGCTGCTGGTCCGGGGGAATGCCCTCCTTGTCCTGGATCTTCGCCTTCACGTTCTCGATCGTGTCGCTGGCCTCCACCTCCAGCGCGATGGTCTTGCCGGTCAGCGTCTTCACGAAGATCTGCATACCGCCGCGCAGGCGCAGCACGAGGTGCAGCGTGGACTCCTTCTGGATGTTGTAGTCCGCGAGCGTGCGGCCCTCCTCCAGCTGCTTGCCGGCAAAGATCAGGCGCTGCTGGTCCGGGGGAATGCCCTCCTTGTCCTGGATCTTCGCCTTCACGTTCTCGATCGTGTCGCTGGCCTCCACCTCCAGCGCGATGGTCTTGCCGGTCAGCGTCTTCACGAAGATCTGCATACCGCCGCGCAGGCGAAGCACGAGGTGCAGCGTGGACTCCTTCTGGATGTTGTAGTCCGCGAGCGTGCGGCCCTCCTCCAGCTGCTTGCCGGCAAAGATCAGACGCTGCTGGTCCGGGGGAATGCCCTCCTTGTCCTGGATCTTCGCCTTCACGTTCTCGATCGTGTCGCTGGCCTCCACCTCCAGCGCGATGGTCTTGCCGGTCAGCGTCTTCACGAAGATCTGCATACCGCCGCGCAGGCGAAGCACGAGGTGCAGCGTGGACTCCTTCTGGATGTTGTAGTCCGCGAGCGTGCGGCCCTCCTCCAGCTGCTTGCCGGCAAAGATCAGACGCTGCTGGTCCGGGGGAATGCCCTCCTTGTCCTGGATCTTCGCCTTCACGTTCTCGATCGTGTCGCTGGCCTCCACCTCCAGCGCGATGGTCTTGCCGGTCAGCGTCTTCACGAAGATCTGCATACCGCCGCGCAGGCGAAGCACGAGGTGCAGCGTGGACTCCTTCTGGATGTTGTAGTCCGCGAGCGTGCGGCCCTCCTCCAGCTGCTTGCCGGCAAAGATCAGGCGCTGCTGGTCCGGGGGAATGCCCTCCTTGTCCTGGATCTTCGCCTTCACGTTCTCGATCGTGTCGCTGGCCTCCACCTCCAGCGCGATGGTCTTGCCGGTCAGCGTCTTCACGAAGATCTGCATACCGCCGCGCAGGCGAAGCACGAGGTGCAGCGTGGACTCCTTCTGGATGTTGTAGTCCGCGAGCGTGCGGCCCTCCTCCAGCTGCTTGCCGGCAAAGATCAGACGCTGCTGGTCCGGGGGAATGCCCTCCTTGTCCTGGATCTTCGCCTTCACGTTCTCGATCGTGTCGCTGGCCTCCACCTCCAGCGCGATGGTCTTGCCGGTCAGCGTCTTCACGAAGATCTGCATACCGCCGCGCAGGCGAAGCACGAGGTGCAGCGTGGACTCCTTCTGGATGTTGTAGTCCGCGAGCGTGCGGCCCTCCTCCAGCTGCTTGCCGGCAAAGATCAGGCGCTGCTGGTCCGGGGGAATGCCCTCTTTGTCCTGGATCTTCGCCTTCACGTTCTCGATCGTGTCGCTGGCCTCCACCTCCAGCGCGATGGTCTTGCCGGTCAGCGTCTTCACGAAGATCTGCATACCGCCGCGCAGGCGAAGCACGAGGTGCAGCGTGGACTCCTTCTGGATGTTGTAGTCCGCGAGCGTGCGGCCCTCCTCCAGCTGCTTGCCGGCAAAGATCAGACGCTGCTGGTCCGGGGGAATGCCCTCCTTGTCCTGGATCTTCGCCTTCACGTTCTCGATCGTGTCGCTGGCCTCCACCTCCAGCGCGATGGTCTTGCCGGTCAGCGTCTTCACGAAGATCTGCATACCGCCGCGCAGGCGAAGCACGAGGTGCAGCGTGGACTCCTTCTGGATGTTGTAGTCCGCGAGCGTGCGGCCCTCCTCCAGCTGCTTGCCGGCAAAGATCAGGCGCTGCTGGTCCGGGGGAATGCCCTCCTTGTCCTGGATCTTCGCCTTCACGTTCTCGATCGTGTCGCTGGCCTCCACCTCCAGCGCGATGGTCTTGCCGGTCAGCGTCTTCACGAAGATCTGCATACCGCCGCGCAGGCGAAGCACGAGGTGCAGCGTGGACTCCTTCTGGATGTTGTAGTCCGCGAGCGTGCGGCCCTCCTCCAGCTGCTTGCCGGCAAAGATCAGACGCTGCTGGTCCGGGGGAATGCCCTCCTTGTCCTGGATCTTCGCCTTCACGTTCTCGATCGTGTCGCTGGCCTCCACCTCCAGCGCGATGGTCTTGCCGGTCAGCGTCTTCACGAAGATCTGCATACCGCCGCGCAGGCGCAGCACGAGGTGCAGCGTGGACTCCTTCTGGATGTTGTAGTCCGCGAGCGTGCGGCCCTCCTCCAGCTGCTTGCCGGCAAAGATCAGGCGCTGCTGGTCCGGGGGAATGCCCTCCTTGTCCTGGATCTTCGCCTTCACGTTCTCGATCGTGTCGCTGGCCTCCACCTCCAGCGCGATGGTCTTGCCGGTCAGCGTCTTCACGAAGATCTGCATACCGCCGCGCAGGCGAAGCACGAGGTGCAGCGTGGACTCCTTCTGGATGTTGTAGTCCGCGAGCGTGCGGCCCTCCTCCAGCTGCTTGCCGGCAAAGATCAGGCGCTGCTGGTCCGGGGGAATGCCCTCCTTGTCCTGGATCTTCGCCTTCACGTTCTCGATCGTGTCGCTGGCCTCCACCTCCAGCGCGATGGTCTTGCCGGTCAGCGTCTTCACAAATATCTGCATTTTGTTGGTTTTCTGTTTAAAGCAAAAAATGAATGCGTATGCGCACAGTCGGTACGTAGATGCGGGGGAGCGGGGTGCCTGTGTTCGAATCCTATGGAGGCAGTGGCTGTGAAAGGGTAATGGAGTGCGGCCGCTGTCAAGATTGCGTGTGGGAGAATCGAATTTTTGTAGGAGAAATTTGGGATTGAATGGTGTATAAACAGAGAAAACAACAAGAAATATGCAAACCGTGCGAAACTAGACCTCAAGAAATACCTGATTTTACTGAGGTAAGATAGGAGGTGCGGTAAAAAGAGGTGGCGCGTTGTAGTGACGAGGGTGAAAGTAAGCGAAGTAGGTGAAAGGCAGAAGGGAAGAGAGAGAAGAGGGCGGAAAGAACAGTTAGATGTAATCAAGATTGAAAGGAAGAAAGAACAGTGGGGAAGATATGGTGCTTCTGCTTCCCAAAGTCAACGTTGCACCCGGCAAATTATGTTGCGCACGAAGCAGAAATAGGACAAGAGTGCCGACTAGGAGCTGCTGCACTGCCCGAGTAGTAATGTGTTCGGTACTGTGCGTAGGATCTGTAATAGCTATTAAGCGGTTGGACGAAGGCATCTTTAACCGTCCGGAAAAAAAAAAGTGCGAGCATTTCTAGCCAAACGTTGAAATGCAGTTGGGAACGCGGTGGCTGTTTATGCTTTACAACTGTGTCGTCTGCATCAGTTGTGAAGGTATTTCTTAGCTCCATCAGCGCGTTTACACGTTGCTCATTAAGTCCTGGTCCTTTGTGGAGAACGAGAATATGTAACTTAGCCGTCGATGGAAAAAAAAAGTACACCAAAAGTTTAGCGCGATTGAAAGGCGAGAAGGACAAACAGAACCAAGTCGCCAACAGTGCTCTCCGCAAAGATGTCGGCCACAGACTTCACAACAACCAAAGCCACAGCAACGCAGGTGACTCCTCTGCCGCTACCTTCCCTCACACAAAGAGAAGGCTTAGCGGAACATCTTAGAGAATATCTGCTTCTGCGCCTTGGCAAGCTCGGCCTCCCCGCCGGCAATGGCAGCGCGCATCGCGGCGACGTCCTCCTCGCTCCCGCCGAGCTGCTCGTAGGCCGCACACGCCTCCGCAGCCGCCGCGTACTCCTGCCCGCCGCAGAGGGCGTAGACGAGGCGGTAGTGCGCCTTCAACGAGGTCGGGTCGAGCTGCACCGCCGTCTGCGCGTCGCGGGCCGCCTCGGCGCACTTCTTCAGCCGCGTGAGGCAGAGACAGCGGTTGAGGAGGGCGGAGAGGCGCAGCTGCGTTGCGGCGGCCTCGTCGGGCAGCAAGTCGCGTCGGCCCTCAGTGAGGTCGACCGTCGTGCTGTAAGCCTGCACCGCCGCCAGGAGATCGCCGGCCGCGAAGAGGCGGTTGCCGTCGTCCTTCGCCGTCTGCGCCTTGGCAAAGTCCTCTGGGCTAATTTTCTTCGTCTCCGCCTCCCGCAGCATCGCCGCCTTGGTCATCTGCGCCTGGTTCGACGGGTCGTAAGCCACCTGCGGTGGGTGGGCGAGCAGGTCCTCGTAGCGCTGCTTCGGGCAGTCCACACGGCCCCACTCGTCCAACGCCGGGTCGTCGTGGTTCGAGAGCAGAAAGGCGTCGCCGCGGATGTCGCGCTGGGCGAGCTTGCTGGCGCGGTAGTTGAGGGGAAGGTCCTTGAAAGCGCCGCTGTCGTCGATGTAGAGTGAGGTGCCGATGTAGTCGGTGCTGCGCATCGGCATCGTCACCGGAATGATTTCGTAGGAGCTCTGGTCGAGGTAGTGGTCGATCATCTCCGCCTGCTGCTGCTCCACCTCCGGTGTCGCGGCAACAGCCTGGCCGCCACGCACGGCGTTCTGCTTGGCGCTCTCGTCCGCCTTTGCGGCAAGGTGGCGGCCCATGTCCTTCTTCTGATCGTCCGAGAGGATGGAGCGGCGGAAGTAGCGAGTCAAGGTGTGGCGGAGCTCCTCCTCGCTGTTGCCGTTGAACCGCAGCTCCTCCACCGACTCCTGGGTGTCGTGTGGGATGCGCAGGTACGTGAAGGGCTTCACGGAGGGGAGGTCGGTGCCGCTCATGGTGAATTTGATTGGTGTGTGTGTGGCTAAAAATTTTCTTTTTCTTTTTCCTTCTCAGGTGCAGTGTGGGATTGGTTCTTTGTGTGTGTTCGTGTGGGTTCTAATGCACCGCGAGTCGATGGAAGCAGAAAGATGGCATTGGGCGAAGTTAAAATGGAGAATCAGAAAAAAAAAATGTCAGCATCCATGAGTGGTTGGGGCAGAAGTACTTTGCCACGTTGAGTCACAGCGAAAGAGGGAAAACAGACCTGCCACCAGACTTTCCAGTCCTGCTCCCTTGCTGGGGGTACAGCGGAGAAAAGGAAGAAATTTATCTCTTCGCGTCGAAAAGCGATAAAGCATACGCCCGTGAGTTGGCTGCCCTTTACATGTCATTTCTTTTTTTTTTTTTGCAGATGCAAATTTACCCATTGCTCTAGACAGCAGACGCTGCCAGATGGCACTACCATCGCCCTCGACACTGAACCACGTCACCGCTGCACCTACCGCGGTTTCAGAAGCAGCTGGGAGACTTGGTCCACCGCCTCGGTCGTCTCCATCTCCAATGCCGTCACTACCTGGCGATTGCACCGCAGCAGCACACAACACTCGACATGGTGCACCTTGTCTTTGTGAATCAAACCGCTGTTGAAAGCCTGCTGCCCGGCCCATACCTCCACCGCGTCTCCATCGAGAAGGGGAATCTCACAGCTGGCGCAAGCGCTGCGGCCACCGCCACTAGCTCCAAGACCCAGCGTGTCGCGCAGCTGGTCCACCCCGCGCACCTTTTCCAGCGCCACGAAGCACCGCACTCCCGACGCGTGCTGCGACGATACAGGGCGGACGACGAGTCTGCGTCGCCCCACGCCATTGCGAGAGGCGTGGTGCTTTAGGACAGGAAAAACGTGCAGTTCGTCGGTTGATTGTGTCACGGTGATAGCGGTGGGGATCGGCGGTGCCTCGCTGCGAGGTGCGGGCGAGGAGGCGCGCACAGAGCGCTGCACGGGTGCGCTGCGACTGCGACGCTGACCGTCCCGACGACGGGTGGCGGCAGTTGGGGCAGCAGCAGACACACGCGGTCCACGAGAATGACGGTTGTGGAAGTGCTCTTCCTGGAGTGGGAGCGCCGGTGGTGCGCGCTGCGGGGCAGCCGCAGACTCGGACCGCGACGACGCCGTGGAAGCCGAGGAGACGGCTGTGCTGTGGAAAAGCGCGCGGCGTTTCGGTGGCGGGGTGGAGGGTGGGGCAGGAACCACTTCGATGGCAGCGCTGTCCAGAGAAGCGTCAGCCGGCGACGAAGTCGAGGAAGGACTCTTGTCATGTGTTCGGAAAGGTGCTTTTGTACCAGCAGATGCCTTGGACGCTGCGGCCGACCGCCTTGCCGTTTTCTCCACGTCCTTCTCACGTTGATTGTGTGAAGAGGGCAGACGACGCTGCTGCTGCTGCTGCTGCTCCAGCCATGCAGCTGGCACAACGGATAGAGGACCTTTAAGAGAATGCATGTCGTCCGTGGCGGCAAGTGTGGCGGATGGGGCTGGCCACGTAGCGGCAGCAGCGGTGGACTTAGCGCAGAGCGGGCGTGCCCAGGCTGCCGACTGCCCGTGATCCGCCACCACGTTCTGCGTCGTCAACGTCGATCCTTTGGTTTGGCGCTGCCACAGTTCCTTGTTCTGCGACGGTGGCGGTTGTGGTGGTGGCTGCTGCTGCTGCTGCTGCTGCTGCTGCGCTGCTGGACGAAAAGCGGACGTGGGCAGTAAACTATCTTTGCGCGTTGTCGCACGGAAGCTGAGGCGGGGCACGAACACGGACAGCGGATTGGAGACAAGAGCAGACAACACAGACGTTTGGGTTGGTAAAGACGGCGACGGCGGTGGTGCGGGTGCGGCCGCACTAAAGGACTGAATCCCTGCGCTGCGAGGCGGCTGCAGTTGCGGGCTGACGTGTGTGGGGCCGCCATCAACAACGCTGCTGCGCCGCCACTGCGCGAAGGACGACACGGTGGAGGAAGCGCTGGGAGGAGCGGCGGAGCAGAAGCCTGTGCGCCACCACAGCGGTTGACTGAAGTCGCTTGATGCTTTTTCTCGCTCATTGACAGTGGGCTGCCACACCCGCTCCCCGGCATGCGAGATGCTCCACTCAGCTGTTGGTGGGAGGGAAGAAGCTGACGTGTTCTTCGCCTCCGCTGCCGATGGCTTCGGTGCGTCGCTGCTGCGTTCGCGTGATGAAGCGCGACTTCCGGGTGCCGATTGCGCCGGGCTCGTCCATCGACTCGACTGGAGGCTCTGCAGCTTCCACGGCGCAGTCCCCAAGAGCGACGTAGCCGCCCAAAGAACACCAGCATTCGTACTAGCGTCGGGCTGCACACCACTCCTTGATGCGCGCTCTGTGGCAGAAGCCCCGCTGTGCAACCCGCGCGACGAGGGAGCCTCGGAAGCCTCGAACACTGGGCAGTCTGTGGACGCGCTGCGTCGAGGTCGCTGACTACCCTGCGCGGACGTTTCTGTCGCTCTTCTCCCGCCATCAGCGTCGCTGAGACGCCAATCATCTTGGACAGCCGCGTCACGCCGCTGTGGCTCCGCAGCAATCAGCAGACTCTTCCTCTCCGCTGGTGCTTCGTTGCCGCAACGCTGGAGTGGTGTAGAGCAGCACGAAGCGCTGTCGTGGCTCAGCGGCGTCGACCCGCCTCCCGACCCGGGCGAGGAGAGCGGAGAGGCAGAGGACGACGTGAGGCTGGGGGAGATGCTGGGAGCTAAGACGATGGTGCGTGTTTTGCGCGGTGGCCACGGCGCACCACCCAGCACCGTAGAGTGATCAGCAGCGGCGTCACGATGATGCGACGCAGCAGCTGAGGACGAAGAGGGCGGAGGTGGGGGTAAACGCAGGGTCCGCTCGACACGCACCAGCTCCGTCACCCCATTCTCTGGCATTGTGGACGCATCGTTGCTGTTGCTGCCCTGGCGTGTGCTGCGCGGGGTCGACTGAGGCTCCACGTGTGGACGGGACGCGGCGTCTGGACGTGGCTTTGTTGCTGATCGGCGTGGCGGAGAGCTGAACTCGCTCTCGGCGTCCTCGCACGGTATGCAGAGAAGCTGCTCCGCCCGGTGGAGCGGCGGTGGTGGTCGCTGCAGGGGCGTGTAGGGCGTCGACGTGAGGGAGCTGCTCGTGCTGCTCGTGACGGTCACCTCGACCTCCTCCACATAGCTGCTGTTGTGGCGCGTGGTGTCGAGTGCGTTCCAGTCGAGCGGAGACGCAGCTGTGGTGCGTCTTCGTCGCTGCTGCAGCACTGGTAGCACCTGCGTCGCTGTGCCGAGGTGCTCGTAGCGGAGCCGCACGGCGGCAATCCTGTGTGTGTCTGAGGTATCGGTGCAGCCCGTGAAGCGCAGCTGCAGGTAGAGCCGCAGGTCGTCCATTGACGTTGGTGTGGAGCCCATGAGGGAGGCGACGTGGTAGAGCGTTCGCAGCGGCACCTCTGCGGTGCATACGACGGCCTCCGACCCCGATGCTGCTGCTGCCACGCGCTCCTTCTCCACGAGACTCCATTCCTGAAGCACAACAGGACGCACGGCGACCCCGTCGAGTCGCTGCGCACTTGTCGCGAGACTCACAACGCAGCGGGTGGGAAAGCAGCGGCCATCGGCGATGAGGGGAGTGGCGGAGAGACGCAGCACACCGGCGGAGGTGGGGGCGAAGAACGGAGAGCCGGGGTTTGTGATCTCGCAGGTGGCGGTGGTGGGTCGAGCCCGCACGGAGGGGTTCAGCCAGTAGCGCAGATGCTCCGTAGCAGCGGTGCTGGCCTGACCGGCGTAGAAGCAGGCGTCAGCCCCAGCGCCGGTGGCGTGCACGACGCGCTCCAGCGCATCAACGGAGCACTCTGTCGACGTTGCTGCTGGTTGCGGTGGGATGCGGTGGGCGGCGCCGCCGACATCCAGCAAAGACTGCATGGTCAGCTTGAAAGAGGAGAAAAGGTAAAAGAGCAGCAACAGGAAGGAAGGAAACTGAGAAGCGTGCACGCTCTTCTTCTCTGAGAGCAAACCTGTCGAGTGGATCTATCTAGGAGGTAAAAATAAAATAATCGTTCTAAAGCGCGTGTGCTTGGATCTAATGTGTCCAAAAAATAAGAGAGTGTGTCTGTGTGTTGTTTACGTGTGTATTTGTGCGCGTTAAGGAGCACGCGTCTAGTAAAAGGAAGAAAAAGAATAGAAAAGCGGCGTCGCAGGCTCTAGACAACAACAGAGCGAAGGCTGAAAACAATCGTTTAAGCGTGTCGGACGTCCTTACTTCATTCGCGCTCCGCGATCCGCAGTTCTGTGAATGCCAGGGATCTGGCAACGCTGGCGCATCATCGTAGAAGATGACAAACAAATTGAGATTTAAAAAATGGGAGGCAGGGGAAGATCGAAAAGCACGCAATATGTAAAGCAGTGGACTTCTTCTCACCACACTCCACTCCACATCACTGAATAAATGACGACATAGTAGAGTGCGCGCATCTACAAGACGAGTTGCCGTTGGTTGCCAGTTCGACAAAAAGCACTTGCCTCCCGCGAAGTCGACGCAGAAGCCGCGGAGAAACATTATGCAGCAAGGACGCCATACTGCACATCAAGGACGCGGAGGCAAACACTTGCAAGTCTCAAGGCTTTATACGACTCTTTGCAGCTCGACTTTTTATTTCTATTGAAGCTGCTTTATATTTTGTTACTCGTACTTTTCTTCTTTCTCACCAGCCATAAGTACTCATTAACCTTCCTTCTTTTCTTGCGAAAAAGAGAAAGAAAAAGAGCACGTGCCATCAGACAAAAAAAAGAAGAAAACTGGGAATTCTAAGCGATAAGGGCATTCTTTGTGACTACGTGAACAAAAAGACAGCAGCGCCTTCAAGACGCGAGCGACAACAACGCCACCGACAAGCAGCCTGATAGACCAAAATATATTTCTCTACTAAAGAGAGAGGAAGAACAATAGATGCTACTGTTCTTCTCCAAGTCCCATCTTTCCCTCTACGGCTTCATCGGGCTCTGCCCAATCCCGCTGGCCATCTTGTACTGCGACCCGCGGTGGGCGAAGGAGGTGCCGAGGAGCGGAAGGGGCGCCGCCTCGCTGAGCAGCCGCTCAATGCTCTGCGTCCGCTCCCACTCCCACCGCTTCTTCAGCCGATACCACGTGAAGCCGACATTCTCGATGTTGTGGTCGGCGAACATGGCACTCACGTTAAACTCGCGCCGCTGCAAGAAGCCGAGGTAGTAGTTGGCGTAGAGGCATTCCATGACGATCGGCCACGCCTTGGGTGGCACGTCCTTCGCCAGCTTGTGCGCGTGCATCATCTCGTCCTTGACGATGCACATCACGTCGAAGAGCACCTTCCGCACCGCCCGGTCCTGCGAGGCGAGCGGGATGTTCTTCAGCAGCGCCAGGTTGACGTGGTTGTCAGCGCAGATGTCAGACGGCAGCATCGTGAAGCCGAGCCGCGCGTACTTCTTCCAGAACATGACGCAGTGGTTCGTCAGGCCGGTCGCACGGCCAATGTGGGTCATCAGGTGCTCCGCTGCCTCGTCCCTCACGTTCGTCACTTCCAGCAGCGAGTTGAAGAAGTAGCCGTAGAACTTGTCGAAGTGGTCGAAGAGCTGCTGCACATTACCAGGCTGCTGGATCACCTTCAGCCGCGCATCTGTGAAGCCGCGCACAAAGGCCTTGGTCATGTGCGGCGTCTGTTCCACGGCAGCGGCGAAGGGACGCAGCACCGGGTGCGAGTCCGTGAACTGCCCCATCGTCATTTGCCGCTTCTCCATCACCGCATTCACCGACTCCTTCCAGAAGATGAGCTTCATACCCGCGCCGGTCGTCTTCATGCCGCGCTGCGAGTGCACCTCCAGCATCGACCACCGCGCCTTGTTGAGCGACATGGCAAGGTTCCACATGGCGTAGTAGTTGCGCCGCATCGCCTCGTCCTCGAAGGCCATCTCGCCAACGCGGTAGTGGAAGAGGTCGAAGTCCCGCATCTCCTCCTCCATCTTCAAGTAGTCCACCTCGAGAGAGGCGATGGGCGGTGCCTCCGCCTCGGCGCGATCGGCGTGTGCCGCGTTGATGCGCTTCCACATCTCCTCCTTTGTCAGCTCGTTCTGCGGCAGCGAGCTGTAGTAGTCGGCCGCCTCGCTGTTGCGCCGCACCTGTGCCCCGTCCGCGGTAACCCGACTCGCCTTTCCGGCCTGTGCGCCGCTCGAGGAGGAGGAGGAAGCTGCAGGGGCGGTAGCTGCGGCCTTGGCCGGCGGCGGTGATGGTGGTGAAGCCTTCTTCGTTTCACCAAGATCGAGAGCGGCGGGTGGGCGGCGAGGCGCGGGGCGGGGCAGCGACGAGGAGCCGCGTGCTGCTGGGGCCGCCCGCGCCGGTGTCTGCGGCTGTGCGCTGCCGTGGCTGTGTCCATGGCTGTGGCCTACTGGAGCACCGGCAGTAGGAGACGACGGCGACGACGCTGGCGTGGCCGCGGTGAACTTTGCTTCGCGCCGGTCGCGCGGCGAGGGCAGCTTGCCTGTCTTGACTGCCGTGGCCATGTACTCCGCCTGTGCCGCCTGCAGCGCCGCGGCGGACCCGGGGGTGTCGCACGGCAGCGGCCCGCCATCGCCGGGGCGGAAGCCCGGCGTCGCCTGCTTCTCCTCGGGCGACTTCATGAAGGCTGAGATGGAGCCGGCGTAGACGCCGATGCCCTTCAAGTCTGCGCTGATGCCGGCCTCCCTGTCCAGCTTCAGCCCGCGCGGCTTCGACGCCGCAGCTGCTGCTCTTGGTGCTGCAACTGAGGTGGACGAGGAAGAAGCGGAGGGGGTGGTGGTGGAGGAGGACGGGCAGCGCTGCACCGCGATGAGGGCGGGCTGCTGCAGGGCCTTCGCCGCCCGCGCACTGCAAAAGCTCCGCATAATGTCGACAGCTTTTTATTTCTTTTTTGAGCTGAAGAGATGAGAAGAGTCACAACAATATTGGTGGAGCACCACTGAGAGGAAGAGGCGAGGCGTACAATAAATAAAAAAAAGAAGGTCAGGAAGCAAAGGTGAGACAGGGATGGATCGAGGGCAGGTGCTGAGAGCACGAGCAGCGGCCACAGCAAAGTGCGTGACGGGGAGCTCAAACAAGAAAAGGAGAAGATATGGTAATATTTTTGAAGACAAACTCTGTTCACAGCACGGCCGATTTGCTTTTTGGAAGCAACACAGCTAAAATGGCAGCATTTTGATGCAGGGAAAAAAAAAACACAGAAAGGCACTCATTGGCTTCCGCGTTCTTCTTTGGTTTTTTTTTTTAACCGCACATGACGCTGTGAACACCAGAAGCACACAGCAACCTCTTCTCCAATCCTCAGTCTCTCTCTCTTACTCAACAGTTTTTTATTATTATTCTACTTTGCTTGGTGTTTTCAAACCCAAAACACGAGCTGCAGGCATGCACGAACAGCTCGGCGTGTAGGGGAACAGCTGGGACACAGTGAGGAGCAACTCAGGCACACACACACACATACACGCACACGGAGCTTAGATATCAAGAAGAGGAAAAGACACAGCTGCCACATCCTCTTCTCTTAGGTACGGCACCACATATCAAAAAGCGCTCAACAACACAACTCGCACAGAAGCGTTTTTTTTTTTTAGAAAGCTTCGTTACATGCACAGCAGCAGAGGGGTGATAAATCGAGTGGAGCGGTGTAGCCCAAAATCTCCTACGAAACGAAAGAGAGAAAGAGAGACACAAAAAAAGGAGGCGGAATGGGTGTAGGAGCACAACAGCGCAGCCGACAGGAACAGACAGCGAACGGTGCGAGAGGAAAAGAAAAACAAAGCAGCAGTGAGCAGAGATGGGCGTCTATTCAAACGTATCCAACTCACTTCATCAGCGCACTCACCACCACCTCCGGCTCGATCACCTTCAAATCCTGGTAAGTCTGACCCACGCCGACAAAGACGATCGGCTGGCCCAGCTCATACACCATAGACAGCGCAGCACCCACCTTGTCATCAATTGTGTCAAACTTCGTCAGGACAATGCCGTCGATGCCACGCGACCGCGCACCGACTGGGGCAAAGTCCACGAGGCACTGGTTGAACTTCCGCAGCTGATCGATGCCGTTGTTGCCGACCAGCGCCTCGCCCACAAAGAGAACAAGGTCGGGCTGGTTGTCATGGATCAACTTCGCCAAGGCCCGCATGCGCGACTCGTGGTCCTGCATGCGGCCCGCCGTGTCAACCATCACCACATTCGTGTGCTGCTTGCTGGCTTGCGCGATCGCCGCGGCAGCCACCGCGGACGGATCGGCGCCGTAGCCGAGCTGAAAGACAGGGACGCCAAGGCAGCGGCCGTGTACCTCCAGCTGCTCCACCGCGCCGTGCCGAAAGGTGTCGCCAGCCGCCAGCAGCACCGAGTTGCCGTTCTGCTGCAGCCAGTATGTCATCTTGGCCAGCGAGGTGGACTTGCCGACGCCGTTGACGCCGCAGAGGACGATGGAGTAGGGCTTCCCCGCCGCCTTGGAAGCTGCCACGTCACGCAAAATGTTTACCTCACGCTTCGGCTGCAGGATGCGATGCAGCGAGGCGGTCATGGCGTCGTCCACCGTCTTGTAGAGCGAGTCGAAAGTGCCAAGCTTCTTACCAGCGAGGGACGCCTCGACCGACTTGCACACGTGCTCGGCCACTTCAACTGCAACGTTTTTGGCGATCAGCTTCTCCCGCAGACTCGGGATGATGTTGCGCAGGTCCTCCGTGTCGACGGCGCGGGTGCCCATGTAAGAGCGCAGCCACGTCGCAAGCCGCCCACGCGACTGCCCCTCCCACTCCCGCTCCTTCACTGGGGCAATGGCACCGTTGGGCAGCCGCTTGATGTAGGTGGCTCGCTGCATGTTCGCCTGGGCCTGCAGTTCCGCCTCG
Source organism: Crithidia sp. LVH-60A (assembly GCA_030078075.1). NCBI lineage: Eukaryota > Euglenozoa > Kinetoplastea > Trypanosomatida > Trypanosomatidae > Crithidia > Crithidia sp. LVH-60A. The sequence goes on from CP119668.1 coordinate 1,010,910, forward strand.
CTCGCCTTCTTCTGGTGCGACTGCTTCTCCACCATCGGGTCGTGCACCGCGCCGGGGCTGTCCCACTTGGTCGGCTTCTTGCCCCGCCTCTTTGCGGCGGCAGTGTTGGGGGAAGCCGTTGTGTTGGTGTTGTTGGCTGCGGCAGCGTCAGCCTCGCCGCTACCACCGATAACGAGACGACGACCGTCCTTCGTGACGATGACTCGCCCCGCTTTGTGCGGCGTGTGCGTCTCCGCCGTCCCCGCCGCGTCCTCCTCTCCCTCTTCCACCTCTTCCTCGTCCCCCTCTTCCACCGCTGCAGCCTGCGTCTCTTCATCAGCACCAGCGCGAGAGGCAACCTCTTCGCTCGCGTTGAACTTGTCCAGCAGGACGGCGTAGTCGACGCTGAAGTCGGCAAAGGCCGCGGGTGTCGCGCACGCCTTGTTCGACGAGGCCGCCTCCATACACGCAAAGACATCCACGGCCGTCTGCTTGCCGTACCGGCTGGCGAAGGTCGCTGCGATGTCGCGCAAAAAGTTTTGCATGTAGTGCGGCTTGAAGAACTTGGGGTATACCGCCACAACGAAGAAATGGGCGTCGTTCTCGAGGGCCCAGCGCAGTTGGTACTCTCCCACGCTGTACTGCGTCAGACCCGCCCGGTCCTCCAGCAGCACCTCCTGAATAAGCTTGTTCACCATGGGGCGACGACCCGTCTCGTGGGTGCTTTGCTGCCACAGCACCACGCCGCTGTCACTGACGATCGACACCGTGTCAATCATTACGACGGACTACAAAAGCAATCGAAAAAAGAAATGATGGGTAAGCAGACGAACAAGAATGTCTTGTGGAGCAAGAAATGGTAGTCTTTGCAGCGTCGAGCGAGCCAAGGTTGTGCAGGCTCTTTGCAAGATACGCACCACAGACAAAGAGAGCTTTGAGAAAGAATACAGTAGAAAGAGGCACGCGTGCACACCCACACATACACAATAGCGAAGGAATTAAAAGAGAGAGAAGTCAGGAGACAGAAAAGACTTGTGGTGCGACTTTGTCTACATCAAGTGGCAGTCGCAGAAGCACATCTTGTTGTGTTTTGAACTGCCGAACCTGGCACACTCCACCGTCGCCCACTTCTTCTTCCTCCTACACCCTAGTGTCAACAAATAAATCAGCATGACGCTGCGGCGTAGGCACAAACGTAGACTTAAATGCCTGATGTTGCTTCTCATTGTGTTTATTTTTCTTTCTTTTTTCTTAGAGGTGCTTGAACGAATCTTTACACCGTCTGTGAGGGGCACAAACAGAGGGGGAAAAGGGAGAGAAAGCAAGAACAAACGACCGCTCACGCCCACCTCGATGGAACATTTGCCACACTTAAGGGCGAACACAACAATGAGCCCGTTCCGTAGCCGCGTGCTCCATCGATGCAGATACTGCCCTCCCTCTCTTCACCACAGTAACAGACGCAATGTACATGGGCGCCGTACACACACATATACACACAGACACACATACATACCACGCAACGGACTCAAACGGGCGACGTTGCAGCTCAATCGAAGCCGGTAAACCCACTCAGCACAAAGGCGTCGTAGTACTTCTTCTTGTGCAGCTGGTGGCACCAGTTCCAGGCCGAGGTGAGGCGGCCGTCGATGCAGCTGCCACCGTCGTCGCCCGAGCCATCAAAGGCGTGCTTAAAGAAGTCGCTAAGAATCATCATGCGCAGTTCTGCGTAGCTGTGGTACTTGGAGCGGAGCAAATTGCGCACACCCGGGTAGTTGTTGTACTCGTTGGCCAGCTGCGGCTGCGCGTCGTCCTCCTCGTCCTTCTCGTGGAAGACACAGCGCAGGGCTCGCAGCGTCTGCACCACCGGCTGCACAATGCGTGGGATGACGGTGTACTTGTCAATAAAGACGAGCGGGTTCGGCACGTCGTGGTCGCCGAGGTGGATCACCTTGATGCCGATCCAGCCCCCCATCCGCTGCTCCGTGTCCCGCACCAGCTGCGACATCGCGCCGTAACTCTGCGGGGCTGAGCAGAGGCGGTGGAAGCCCTGGCCGGTGTTCGTCACGACGTACTGGCCCTTGCCGGCAACTAACATGTCATCCTCGGCGACCTCCCAGAGATCGAGGATGTGCTTCTGCACGTTCTCCCACAGCAGCAGCGACTCCATGACATACTGGCAGTGCGTGGCGTGGTTGTGCGTGAATTTGGCCCCGCCACGGTCGCGCTGAATTGCGATGAGGTGCGGGCTGTCGGAGCGCAGCGGCTCGAAGTCGTGCTCGATGTAGCGGCGCAGCGAGCGGAGGGGCCGCGTGTTGGCCTGGATGAAGTTGAAAACGTCGTCGATGCTTCGCAGGCAGTGCTCGACGACCTCCTTCTTGGCGGCGTCGCCGGCACCGTAGCGGTCAACGAGCGCCTGCAACCCGGCGTGCTTCTCAGCTCCGGTGAGCCGGAGAAAGCGGTGCCGCACCTCCTCGTCCTCGGCGAGCGCCTCGCACCCGATTTCCGCCAACGCCGCCCCCACCGTGCGCACGGGAATGACAAGCGTGCTCTGAATTCCAAGCGCACGCTGCACGGAGCGCTTCTGCACATCCTGCAGCATCATTATCATCTTGCCAAACTCACCGCGGTGGCTGAAGGGGTTGAGCCGCTTGTGGCGGCGCAAAATCTCGAAGAGCTCCTCCAGCAGAGGCACCACCGTCGACACCTGCATCTCACCGGCGAGCAGCGTCTCCTTCAGCGCGCGCGGGATGGCGTCCGAGGCAATAGCGAGCCCGACCACCGTGTCGAAGAACTCCCGCATTGCAGCCTCCATTCGACCTTCCTTGCCATAGGGACGCATGAAGTCATCGACGTCGTCGGTGTACTCGCTCACCTTCAGCGCCGCCACGATGAGCTGCAGCTTCTCTCGCTCGCGGTCGGTCAGCCGAATCGGGTAGGATGCGTAGCGCATGGTTTCTAGTTGTTTGTTTTCCCCCTTTTCTTTTTTTTTTAAGTGGTCGAGATCGTTCGTCCGCAAGGACGCAGCCCCGCTTCTCACTTGTGAGAATTCTCTTTTCCTCGTTGCTTCGCAAATAAACAAAGTCAGATGTGGTTTGACTCAAGCAGCTGGGCAGAAGCAACAAGAGAGGAATTGTGGTAGTGCTACTATCAAAAAAGCTGCTTTACTTTTATGTTTGCTTCCCTTTCCTCTCCGAGTCACAGAGCACGAAAACCTGTAGCGCACAGACACACAAAAGAAAAAAAAAGAAAGAACAGAGCGTCGCAGAATGTGTGACACTCAAAAGCTCTTATGCGGACAACAACGAAAGCAAAGCAGAAGACGGAAGGAATTAACAACAACAATAACAACGATCAGGGAGACTAAAAGTACAGATCTACTGAGAGATGAAAGGACTGCTTCAGGGACAACTGCCCGTGCTCAACGTCTGGCAGTAATCGAATAGATAAAAAGAGAAGAAGAGAGAAGTAGCAGCTCGAGCAGCTTTTGGGGTATAGAGTAGATAAAAGCGGATGTGCGCACACAAACGTACACACATACATAACAAAAAAAAAAATGTTCCTAAGCGCGAATGGCGAAGAGAAGTTGATGTGTTGGTGAAGAAAGAAAGGAGAGAAGAGGAGGTAGATCGGAATGGTGGAAAGAGGCAAAAAGGAAAGTGGAAAGAACAACAGCAAAAAAAAAAAGATGCTTGAATCGTAGGTATTGTACAGATGCAATTGCACCAGTACAGCTTTGTGAATTCCTACGGCGAGCCTCAGTCAGCACTTCGCTCTTTCTGCACGCTGCAGCGCTCTAACGTTTCTCCACACTGTTGCTGCTTCAAACCACGAGTGCCCCTCCTTGACATGCAGGCAACGCACACTGCAATACCAACCTTCAAACAAGCAATACATATTTGTAATAGTTGACAAAAAGTGACGTGTGTTTGCTCATCCGCGGGAAGATTCTGCCAGTCTTTATTAGCGCCATTCTGTCCGCACCTTATTCTAGCAGTGTGTGAATGTTTGCGGCTTTCGTTCCTGCTAAATCCGGCTCCTCCGTTTGGTTCTCGTGCTCGTTGTTGCTACCGTTGAGGCTGCTTGCTGGAGAATACTGCGGAAACACTTCCATTGCATTCAAGACTGTATAGGACCCAACAAGTGAGATTGAGTGGGTGAGAGAGATAAAATGCGGGTAAACTAGAAAATTAGAGAAGTAAATATGTTTTCTCCTTTTTTTATTTTTAGTCCCTTTCTTAGTTGTGAACACTAAAGCCCTCCTTGATGCTCGGAGGAGAGGAGACAATAAACACGAAAAAAGGCGAGAAGATAACAAGCACCTTCATAAAAAAAAAAAAAAAAGACGTGAATAGAGAAAGTAGTCGTTCGACGCCGCCTTTTTTTTAATTTCTTCAGTCAAGGCGACGGTTACTGCGGCTGTTCCTTCAGAGAGAGAGCACAGTGAACGCTACGCAAATTTTTTTTCCGCGATACGAGTGAAAGAAAAAGGGAATATGATGCCAAACGCACAGACGTACAAGTAAGTAAGTGGCTGGGCATATGTGTGTGTGTGTGTAAGTGTGGGGGTGTGTGAAACAGGAAGGTGGCCTCAGGCGTCTCGGGAAAGCAATGCAAGCACACGGCCCCCCTGTGGTTTCTCACCCAAAACACCTCCTCGTCTCTTCGCTAGAGGGCCGTGCATATTTATGTATATATTCATTCAACGTTGCACAGTGCCTCCAGAGAGAGAGTGAGAGACGAGGAAGGAAAGAGAGGTGAACAACGGATCCTTCTCTTACATATTCAAGGAAGAGAAGAGATACCGCTGCTGTCCCACGGCAGTGCCGCCTCACAAAAAGGAGACCCGACCACTGGCGGTTCAGTCCTGCAGCTCAGAGGCGTCGACGACCGGCAGGGAGGACACCTCGTCCCGCACACTCTTGTACAGCACCGTCGAGAGGTAGCGCTCGCCGAAGGAAGGGATGATCGTCACGATCGTCTTGCCCTCCATCTCGGGCCGCTCGCCGATCTTGAGCGCCGCGTACACGTTGGCGCCGCCGGAGAAGCCGCAGAAGACGCCGTCGCTGCGGGTCAGCTTCAGCGACGTGTCGATCGCGTCGTCGCCCTTCACGCAGAAGACTTCGTCGATGAGGCTGCGGTCGAGCACGTCGGGCACGAAGCCCGGGCCGATGCCCTGGATCTTGTGCGGGCCCGGCTTGCCGCCCGACAGCACCGGCGACTCGGCCGGCTCGACGGCGACGATGCGGGCGTGGCTGCCCACCTTCTTCAGCGCGCGTGCGACGCCGGTCAGCGTGCCGCCCGTGCCGACGCCGGCGACGTAGCAGTCGACGTTGTGGTGCGTCTGCTCCCAAATCTCCGGCCCAGTCGTCTCCTCGTGGATGATGGCGTTGTACTTGGTGCTAAACTGGTCGGCCAGCACCGCGTTCGGGTTGGCGGCGCAGATCTTCTTGGCCATGGCGACGGCACCCTTCATGCCGAGCGCCGCCGGGGTGAGGATGAGCTCGGCGCCGAAGATGCGCAGCAGGCAGCGGCGCTCGAGCGACATGGACTCCGGCATCGTGATGATCACCTTGTAGCCGCGGAGGGCACCGAGGTGGGCGAGGGCGACACCGGTGTTACCACTGGTTGACTCGACAACGACGGACTTGCCAGGGATCAGCTTGCCCTCCTGCTCCGCCTTCTCGTAGATGGCGAGGCCGAGGCGGTCCTTCACCGACGCCATCGGGTTCTCGCACTCCATCTTGAGCACGATCTTCGCCTTGGTGTGGTTCAGCTTGTTGAGGTACAGCGCCGGCGTCTGACCGATCAGCTGCTCGATAGAATCCGCCACATCCGTCAACTTGTTGATAGGGGCAGGCATCTTGGTTGGGAAAAGGAAGATGTGTGTCCTGCTGCTGCTGCTGTTGGTGGTGATGATTTTTTGTTGTTGTTTTCCGTGAAATGTGGGAATACTACTCTTTAAACAATAAAAATGTTAGTTGTGGAAGTGAAGGGGGAAGAGACGTTGATTGCTGTTTGTTGGTTTGGGGATGTTCAGGTGGGGTGAAAGGCAAGATGAGACGAGGAGAAAGGAACAAGAAGCACAATAGGAAAGCAGAGACAATGAAGGAGAAGAAAAAGGAAATTGCGTGTTTGAGGGAAAACGCACCTGCCACACGAGACGGAAGCCGCGCTCGGAAAGAAAAAGTGCAAAAAGAAGTGGGAAGCCGTGAAGAGCACTGCAGCAGCTCTGACAACCATTAGCTTTCGCTGTTCCAGTCAAGAAGATGTGTCGTATGAGGAGGGGAAGATCAAAAGGATCTCACAAGAGTGCAAAGGGGTAGAAAAGAAGCGTTGTGCCATTATGCTTGCAACGCGAGGCACTTGGACACTACCCACACCTGCACACAGATCAATCTTGCTCGTCGTCTCTGTCGCTAAACCTCACACTTTCCGTTTTTAGAAGAGAGAATGAAAGCCGGTTTGGAGCCTTCATCTTCGCTTCTTTGTCTGTAGACACCACCAAGCAATGGTGCACGGCATACATTCACGCTCGACGGGAGGTCACAACGGCACCGCATCGGTTGCAGCCAGCTGCACCCCACGCTTCATCTCGCTGAATCGACGCTGCGCCAGCTGCATCACTTCAGGAAAGCGCTGCAGGTGAAACCGAATCTTGCGGTCTGTTGGCCAGTGCCCCCACGTGCAGTCACGCCTTTCTGCACCAAAGAGAATCTCCATAAGGTGACACGTTGCGCAGTACTGACATTTGGAGCTGGCGTGCCGCGATGGGTCGCCGTAGCGCCGGTGGTACCGAGAGACGCAGGCAGGGTGGCCATTCACCGGCGCGAGCTGCATACGTCGCGTGCCCACAGCAGCAGGCATGGCAGCAGCAGTCACAGCAACAGCCGGCGCAGCAGCGGGAGCACTCCCGTTTGAAGGGAAGGCCCTCACCGCTATGGCGTGAGCGGCAGCAAGCGACAAGGCACTCTTCCTCGGTGGCGCGGAGGGCGGCTCTTTTTTATCGGCCGTCTTCTCCGCCGTGGGCGTAATCGCGACCGCTGCTGGCGCGTGAAGCAAGTCACCCAGGCGCAAATTATCCTCGATCGACGACGAGAACGAAACGGACGTATTCTCCGCCTTAGTGGTGGCTGAGAGGCCTTCCTTCACAGCAGTAAGAGCAGCTGCAGGTGCGAGAGCAGCAGGCGATGGTGGTGGGGACGGAACAGACGATGTCGAAGTGCTGTCAGAGTCCGTTGGTTCGCCAAGACACAGCACACCCGTTGGCTCTGGGTAGAGGGAGGTGACGTCGCGGCAGAGGGCAAAATGGAACGGAATGGCTGCGCTTAGCTGCGCCGCCAGACTCTCCAGCTGTCCCACCGGCACCGACAGGGACCGCGACGACACATCCAGCCTCTCGACCGCCGCCCGCAAGTTGTCCGAGGCGGGGCTGCGCACACAACTGCAGAGGGTGGAGACGCCCTTCACGGCAGCCTGCCGCATCTCTGGTAGGAGGCGCTTCCAGCGGTAGCAGATGATCCGCCAGGAGAGGAGGTCCACAAGCAGTTGCAGGGCCGGGTAGCAGCCATCTGCGGCGCCAAGGATGCCCTCCTCCTCCAGGTTGCGCAGGTTGGGCCGCAGGCGTCCAGCCAGGTCAGATATCCGCTCATCGGAGGGGTGCCACAGCGTCAGCCGCACCGTCGCCTCGGCCAGCGCGAGAAAGCCAGGCAGGTCCGCCGGACCCGTCAGCGCTGCACGGAAGGGTTCCTGGGCGGCGCGCTGCAGCGATGCAGGCGCAGCGGGTAGGTTTGCTTGCTGCTCCAGGGACGACACAATCTGCAGTGCGATGGCATCAGCGAGTGCGTTGCCGGTTGGTAGTGGTGAGAGAGCGGCGTCTGCGGATCGGGGTTCGACCTTCACTGCCTTCTTTGCAGGCTCGCCTGTCCATGTACCCTGTGGATGCTTCTCTGTGTACTTTTCTTTCGCGACTTCGAGCCACTGGTAGTAGGAGAAGCTCGGAGGGTCGCTTGAGGGTACCTCGGCATATTCTCGCCGCTGCCGCAGCGCCTCCGCCACGCAGAAGGCCTCGAAGGTGGGGCTGTTGGTCGTCATCTGGCACCGGCAACGCACCACGCGAAGGCGACGCAAAGCGTAAATGCTCTGACTTCTATGAGAACAAAACAAAAGAAATCCTGCACCGCGTCGATTTAGTTTGTATCTGTCGCTTTTGTTGCCTTTCTGATGTAGACTACACACATATACACACACTAAAACCGTGGGGAAACAGATCTAGATTTTCTGTTCTCTGCACACAAATTGAAAATTAAGAAGAGGACCGGTAAGGTGCAGATCTAGGTCGAGAACGTAGGAACAAGTGTTTTCCTTTTTTTTCGTTTCTCGTTACAATGTCCCGCACCCTTCCTCACTACAACACGTAATGATGCCACATAAAAAGTATTTTAAAATTGGAAAAAGAAAGAAAACGGGAAAAAAGACAAACGGAGGTAGCCACGGTACTTGCCAGAAAAAAAGTGATAGGTCTCCACGCATCGCATATGTGCAGATGTGCAAAAGAAAGTAGAAGAGGAGAGGGACACAGCGGAGCCACCAATTCCCCTTCATCGCTTCCGTTGCTTTTTGGAGGCTTCCAGCCAAAACCTCCCACAGAATAGTCGACCAACATGCCGCTCCGGAATGCTTGTCCTTGTCAACACCTCATTAGCGTAGTGCTCGTTTCTTGTCCTTTTTTTTTCTCTATTGCTTGTGGTTCTGTACTCTGCACCTGTCTTGCAACAATCCCCTGTGTCTTCTCTCCCTCGCACAAACGACAACCCCTCTTTGTCTTCGATGAAATCAAAGCAGAGACGTCGCGATCCTGTCTTCAAAAGAAAGAGTGCGGAATTTCGAGAATGACTTGCTTGAGCACTTCTCCTCCAGTGATTCCCGCTTTGAAACCAGGAAAGAAGAGAATGAGTCAGCAGAAGAGCACACACATACGCACAGGAAAGACATCTACGAATGCGTCACACCTCTTTTGACGCAGTGTGTGAGTGCGTGTGTATGTATGCTGATGGCTATCGCCACTATATAACTCAATGGTGACCGCCACAGCGGAGAAAAAGAAAAAGCTTCGAAGCTGCCTTGCTTTCTCTGTCATCAGCCGTGCTTTGCTTGCCATGCAGCTACGCCGTCTCGCCTGCTTCCTTCTTTCAGCCGTCTCAGATCGCCAACGCAAGAGAAGAGAGAAACAAGACGTCTTCAAATAGAAAGATGTATACTGTACAGAAAGGAGTAAAAAGATGAGGAGCAATAGTGACGCGGGATCACAATACCACCGACTCAGAAGAGAACGACAAAGCAAAAAAAAAAATAAAAAGAGTATCATATGCTTTCCGTTCCGGCTCAATCTAGAGGCCCGAAGTAAATGCGGTGACACGGAGAAAAAAAAAAAGCAAAGCAGGTAAAAGTGCATAAGTGGGAAAAGAGCGATTCTTCTCTCTCCTCAACGAATAAATATTTTACGGCCCTTCTCTTCAGATCTTGCTTTTATCTCTCATGAGCAGCAGCTGAATAAAGGCAAAAGAAAAAGAGACCGATCGAACACCGAGAATAACAGTAGTAGAGAACAATTTAGTTCACTTCTCTCGCCGAGAGGCAATGCGGATGTTATTCAAAGAAACGGCCAACGCGACGCTTTCAGGAGGGAAAGAAGAAGGTAGAAATGCAGAGGCAATGGAAAACTGGTCAAAGAGAAAAAAAAAAAAACAGGACCTGATTTCTGTGTGAAAGAGAGCGGGAAAAGAGCTGGCACGTGTAAAGCGCAGTCCCAGCGGCGCGGCTAGGGCGAGGAAAAAAAAAAAAAAAAAGAGAAAAAGCGAACAAGACGCTACGTGATCTCAGCGGCAAACGCACCTTTGCTTTCCCCTTCCCCTCTTGTCGGCAACACTAGGCAATCTTGCCCCAAAACAGCAGCTGCAGATGCAGCCACCACCCGTTGTAGCACAGCGCCGTCAGCGTCCAGAGCAGCGAGGCCGACACGACACCAAAGGCGATCCACGACAGCGCCTCCACGCCGTTGAAGCCCTGTGGGCCCGCGGGCCGCTTGTAGTCTCCTGCCAGTGCGCCGCCCTCCTCTGCTGCGGAGGTGATCACTTTGACGGCTGACACGAACGGGTCGACAGTGGCCGCTGAAGAAGCCGCTGGCAGCTGCATCCCAAAGGTGTAGACACAGCCCAGCCCACCCTCCACCGCCTCCACAAGGGGGTGAGAGCTGCCACCAAGGTCGTCGGGCAGGTTTGCCGTGACGAGCGAGGCCTGCTGCCGCCACAGCACAAAGCAGGACGGCCGCCCCACCGAGATCCAGCGGGTGAGGGTGAGGTCGGGCGAGAGCAGCAGCACGCGGTCTTGCGCGAGGTGCTGCATGTAGACGAGGTAGGTGCAGCGGCTCACCGCAATGCGCACCGCCTTCACGGCGACGCGGGCCGGCAAGACGTGGCTGAGGTCCACCGTGCGCACCTCGACGGGACGCTGGGGGTAGTATTCGACCGTGAGCAGATGTGCATCGCGCAGGTTGAGCACCGCGTACTCGTCGTGCACCTCACCCGGTGTCGCGTACACGTCCCCGCAACTGCTCTCCACGAGACGCACACTCACCGGGGAGAGGGCAGGGAGCTCCTCGGCGTCGAGGCGGTGCTCCGCCGCGCTGGGAGTCAGCAGGAACACGCCGTCCTCGTTGGCGTAGAGCGCGGTGTTGCTGCCCACCCAGAAGGAGCGCCAGGCGACGCTGCTGGAGCCGAGGTAGAACTGCAAGGGAGGGGGCGGGGAAGAGGTGCTGAGAGGAGGCGAACCCGCCACTCCCGAGACGCCTGCTGCTGGGGCACCACCAGTGCTGTTGCCAGACCCGCTTGTGGATTGCAGGGAGCAAATCTGTGCCCGCAGCTGCGCCTGCACGAGTGAAGGCTGCGCCGTGCGAGGGCCACTGCCATTGTACATACCCCCGACGGCGTCCTTCGGGTTGACGTGGCGCATCTCCCACCAGCACAGCACGTGCGCGGTGGTGCAACACAAGAAGGCGTGGCGGTCGTAGTCGATTAGGAAGCGCTCTCCGTCTGGGGAGGGGTAGAAGCCGTCGATGCCGAAGGGCAGCTCGAGCATCGCCTCTACAAGACAGTCGAAAACGTGCAGGTCACCCTCGCGTGTTGTGCAAGCCAGAAAACGATTACCTAAAAAGCGCGAAAAAGACGTGGGAAACGCGAAGCACGTCGGCAACTCCTTCTGGTACTCCGACAGCGTGCCATCCGCGTCGATTACTTGTGTGTAGAGGTAGCACTCGAGCTCGTCCAGGTTGGACGTCTCGGTGCCGCTGCGGATGAGGACGAGCAAGCGCTGCTCACTTCCTAACAGACCAAGTGCTAGCACTTGACTAGGCGGTGCGAGCTCGACGTAGTCCTCCTTGAGGCAAGGCCACACAAGGTATTGCTTTTCTTCGTAGGAGATGAAGGAATCCGTGACGACCCTGCGACACAGTCTGGAAACCCCACTCACCGCTACCAGGTCCCGCCTGGTCAGGTAGGAGGCGATCCACAACAGTGTGTCCGAGCATTCCATTCTTTGCGCAAGCACAGAGAGAAAGAGAAAGGGACTCTATTTTCCACTAGCCAACAAATTCTCGGTTTTGCGACGTATAGAAAAAATTAACGGCTTGTACAGCAGCTGCACCAACGCAGATGACGAGGAGGGGAGAAGACGAAATCTCACGTCTCCTCGTCGTTATGCCCTTCGAAGCCCTACACACACACGCGCGTGTATGCTTTAAGCGTTTATCTGAGAGGGTGGACACTGAATAAACCCTCCAGCAGCTCGCAGATTTGAAATACTGGGTGTGTGAATGTGCACCGAGAGAGAAGAATGGTAAGAAGGAAAGGCGCAAGTGTATTGCAGTCAGTATGTGAGAAACGAAAAGAAAAAGAAAAAGCTAGAGAAAAACACGGAGAAAATACGGTGGAAAAAGTGGACTGTAGCAGAAGTGGAAGCGTGTTGTGACGAGCCCCGAAGATATTTTTTTATGGTCGAGGTGCACGTAGCTTGAATAACAATAAGTTATAAGAATGATAGAATGATGTATGTGACGGTTGTGTCTCCTGTACCTGCCTGAGTGAAATGCAACGACGAGAAGAGAGCGGGTATTTTAAAAAAAGGAGCGTGAAGAGGGAGTCGCTACATCATTTACATGAGTGGCAGTGGACACCAAGAGAAAGAAGAGCTCTGGCAAAAGAGAAGAAAAGTTATTATTTATCCTTCCCTTTCTTTTTCCAGAGGTCCACCATGTGGGCGGAGAGAGTAATTGCAAGGGGGCGTGAAGTGCCGCACGTGTCGCCTTTCCCTTCGTGCTTGACCGCCGCCACTGTTAAATCTCAGTATATATATACACATTAAATTGAAGGTGTTTTTCGCAGCTGATCGGCTTCGCTCTCTGCTCACATGGAGTTGCGCTGAGTAGATGCGTCATCTCTTCCTTACGACGTTTGGTTTTCGTTTTACACTATTGTTCCAATGCAACGATTCATTGCTGTTGCACACACACATACTTAAACCCTTTGGCATCACTCCTTTATCAAAGACCTAACGAAGAGAGTAAGGGAGTCAGCTTTGAGAGGCAGGTAAGAAAGAAAAGAAAAAAACAACTTTACTGCACTGTACATTTCGGTTAGAAAAATAAAAAAAAAAGACCAGAAAAAGAAAAAAGAGCGACTTTCCACACATTGCTTTTACATAAAGCGGAAACAAAACTGGCAAGGAAAAAAAAAGAAAGGGCCAAAGGGCATGGAAACAAGAAGCGCATAAAATCAATCTTGAATGTCCAAATAGAAAAAAAAGGAAACGCACCTAGCTGGCCGCCACAATCGTTGTGGTGGCTTCAATATTGCACACCTCACTACCACTGGGCGAGGCGCAGCACGAAGCACGCGAACTCGTCGTAGGTGAGCGCGTCCTCGTACGTGGCGGCGTACCGGCGCACCTTCCCCTCGACATCCTTCTCAGAGAAAACCACACCAAAGTGCTCCAGTCCGTTGAAGAAAGTCTTCACCGCATCGACGGAGACGGTGCCGGAGTGGTCGACGTCGATGGAGTCGAAGAGGTCCCGAAGACGGTTATCCGTCACCGGGAGACCGCCGATGTTGTTCTCCACCTCATCGTAGGTCAGGTGGCGGTTGTTGTTGTGGCCAGGAACAACGCTGCGCAGCATTTTTTTTGTTTTTTTTTTTGTTAAAGTCCGTGTGGGAAAGATGCGGAGATGTAGTGTGGAAGTAGAGCGGTGAATGCGTGAGAAGAGGCTCTTGTTTTCTTTCTCCTTTCCACTCGTAAACTGTCTTGATGGGTTACTCCTTAATGATTTTGCTTTTGTGTACGCGAACAAAAGACATGCAGGCAAGAAAAGAGGTGGACAGAAGTGGACGCCATGTGTTCTCGATGAGACAGCTCAATGCGACACACAGGTGTTCGTCCGCCAGCAAGAGAATCACCGCCAGGTGTAAATGCACTCAAGATGGCAAATGCGTGCGTTGAACAAGTGCAGCGACGAAGAAAGCATGTTCCACCAACACCCCTCGCCTCAGTAGAGCGCAGATCAGCTGCGCAAGCGACACAGACTGCAGCATCGCAACAGCATCTTTGCAGCGCATCGCGTATCTCTTGTACACCATCTCGGCACGACAGCACGTACTACTTAAACAAAGCTCCGAGATTTACAACTCTACTTCGTGATTGATTTCGCCTTTGACTGACTTCCGAAGTAGTAAATATCGATTCCTAGTAAAAGAGGAGAAGATGGTGAAAAAAAAAACGGGGCAGATAGTAAACATGTTCGTAAAACGCGACAAGAAAGTAGGAAAATCTCTGGAGTAGGTGGCACCAACACAAGATTAGAAAAGAAAAAAGTCAGTGCTTTTACCAACACCACACACGAAGTCGCCCGTGTAGAGCCTCCAGAGAATATAAGGAGGAAAGAGAGAACTAAAAAACGAAAAATGAGGCTTGACTCAACTGGTTGCACCGCTTCCGCTCATTTTTCTTGTTTCACGCTCCTTTGCTCTTTCCTCAATACGTCTACTCCTCATCGAATCCACTGAACGGTGACAAGGAAAAGAAAAAAAAAGAGGAAGGAAGATTCAAAAGCAGCCGAAGCACCGATGCTTGGATGAAGAGAAAAAAAAAAAGACATTTGATAGAATAGAGCGGGAGCGGCGACATCTGAGTTGCCACGCGCACAAGATACCAGCATCTACGCATCCCATAAGAGCGATATGTACATCTTAAAGTTTCAGCGATCTCGGACGCTGTTTTCTCTCCCTCCATTTACCATTGGGCGAGACTCAGCGCAAAGCACGCGAACTCGTCGTAGGTGAGCGAGTCATCGTGCGTCACGGCGTACTTGCGCACCTTCTCATCCACCTCCTTCTCTGTCGGGCTGACGCCGTAGTGCTCCAGGCTCAGGTAAAACTTCTTCACCACCTCCACCGGCACCGTGCCGGAGTGGTCGACGTCGAGGGAGTCGAAGAGGTCCTGGATGCGGTTGTCCGTCACGGGGAGGCCGCCGATGTTGTTCTCCACCTCGTCGTAGCCGAGGTGGCGGTTGTTGTTGTGGCCAGGGATGAGGCTGCGCTGCATGTTTATCGACGCGAGGGTGAAGGAAGTGTGTGGATGTGTGTCGTTGGGGTGGGAGAAGACTGCGGAAGGAAGGAGAGGTAAGGGTGCACAAGAGCGGACCGCGTTGAGATCTGCGTGTTGCGTGCGTGAGTACGTGCGTGGGCGGGTTCCTTTGGTAATGGCCGTAAGTGTGAGAGAAAAGAAGAAGGAGGGAAACAGTAAAGAGGGAAAGGTGGAGGTGCATCGTGTGTGCCACCACGCAACGAACAAAGAAGAAGGGAGAGCGCGTCACCTACGCAAAAGTACTGCTAGACATCACCGTGCACAGTGGTACAGTTTCCCGAGATGACCTCCCATGGCTTTTCCAATCGTGATATGCGACATCTTTTCAAAATAGTGAACGCAGGCGTGATTCATTCTATCGACTCTGTCGCATCCTTTCACGCGCACACAACGGTTACTCAGTGGCAGTAGCCTCTATAGGCTGCTCGCTTTTCTTTTCGTCTTTTTTTTCCCGTTTACCTCTCATCAGAGAACACGGTTTTTTTTTTTCTTAAACAGAAACGGAGAATGGGTTTGAGAAAAACGATCTGAAATAAGTAGGGAGAAGAGAGAGTGACGTCGCTCCTTGGAGCGCAACCTACGTCGATATGCGCTCGTGTGTGTGTGTATGTGTGTGTGTATGTGTGTGTGCCATGACACAGTTTATGGCCCTAATGTGGTCCCCATAGATTTTTTTCCTGTGCGCTGGAACTTGATTGCCTCCACACAACACACGATAAACGGTGGCGCGAAAT
The DNA here is from genome assembly GCA_030078075.1 of Crithidia sp. LVH-60A. Classification (NCBI taxonomy): domain Eukaryota; phylum Euglenozoa; class Kinetoplastea; order Trypanosomatida; family Trypanosomatidae; genus Crithidia; species Crithidia sp. LVH-60A. The sequence goes on from CP119668.1 coordinate 1,026,314, forward strand.
ACTGTATCAAAAATGAAAAAAAGAGAAAAGAAAAGCCATGGTAAAGAGATTAGAAGAAACAAGAACAGGGGGACGGACAGCAAACGCCACCATACAAAAGAAAGCCGTAGAGGAAACAAATGCATGTACGGGTTGCTGCCCGACAAAAAAAAAAGTACTGATAAGGAGAAAAAAAAAGAAGGAGAGAAACAAATACAAAAACGAATAGAGCGCTTTCCACTACAAAAGCGTGGTGTACAAGTATCATGCGTCCGTTGCTCAGCCGCGAAAAATACACTATTTTATTCTTTTGTTATGGTTTTTTTTTTCTGGTTTAATCGAAGAGGATGACGAGTGAAAAAAAAAGAAGAGGAAAAAAATATAAATTCTGTTTGGCAACCTGTCTAGAAGGGATTGCTCGGGTCGTACGGCTCGGCGTGACGAGGAGTGGTGAACGGGGTTGTTCCGCTGACGGCGTAGACAGGGAGGAGTCGCGGTGGAGGTGAGTCGGAGTACTCGGTGAAGATGCACTCATCGGTGGTGGCAGTACTGTCGGTGTCGTACAGGTTGGATGACGGCTGCCGGTGCAAGATGCCATCATGGTGGGCCCGCGGCGTTGGGTGCGGCGTCGCGTGGCGCGGGTCCACAGCGGATGCGGTCACGCGCGGATCCATCTCCATCACTGGCGGCGGCAGCGAGCGAGAGGACGTGAACTGCGGGTAAGAAAAGCGGTGATCAACGGTGACGCCGGCGAGGCTGGAGTAGCTGCCGTCATACAGCTCCCTCAACGTGGACTCGCTGCAGGGCTGCCAGCGCTGCTGTGTGTCCCACTTTTGCCGCTGCAGCCTTGCCTCTTGGTTCCACAGCAGCTCGTCCTCCCACAGGCGCTGCTGCAGCTCCTGCGAATAGCGCTGCTGATCTGCCTCCGCCTGCGCCTGCGCCTCGCGCCTTTGCTGATGCCGGTGCTCCTCCTCCACGCTCTCTCTGTCGCGGCGCCGCCGGCAGCGGCAGCAGCAGAAGCAGATGATGCCGATCACCACAACAGCAGCAGCGGCCGCCACAACAATGACGATGATCCACGCAGTGCTGAGGGTCGCGGTGGGGCCAGTGGCTGTCGCTGCGGTGGTGTTGCCGGGTGCCGGCGTAGAAGCCCGGCTGCTGCAGTACACGATGCCCCCACCAAGGATGTCCTGGTTTGTCCAGTCCGTGGTCCAGCCGCTGGCGCAATCGCAGGTGTTCATGGTAGCGTTCCACACACCGTTGTGGCAGTCCACCACGGCGGAGGACTCGTCGTAAGCCAGAAACGAAAGGCTCATGTTTTTTTTTTTTTTTGAGGAAGAGAAGAGAGAACAAAACCGGCACTGATGCGAGTCGAGAGATTGAAAACGCTAGAGCAGAGATATGTCAAATCGACGCGGTTCTAAAAGGGCACAACTGCGGAGCAAATAGAAGAGAAAAAAAAAGAGAAAAAGTATGTAGTCCTCGAAGAGGTAAAAAAAAGAAAACGAGTACAAAAGATGAGAAGCAGGCGGCGAGAGTTGAAAACTCACAATGGCAAATCGTTTGTCTATTGGACAGTGAAGCATCACGAATATAAACAAATTTGCAAAGGGTAAAGGAGGGGCAAAGAGGGAGGAGTAGAAAAGGAGTTTAAAGAAGAAGAAAAAAAAAGGTGCATTTGCAAAACGCCCCGCGTTGCGGTGTGCGTTGTTGCGCCACTATTTAGAGCAGCGAAGTCAAGACAAAGCTAACAGTGCAGCCAGCGCATTTCCCATTCTCTTCTCCTCATTCTCTGTTTGCTTTTAGTGTATGCAAGGCGTGCTTGGCGAGCACGCCTGCTTTACTGTACAAGCACCATGGCGACAACGCGACACGTGCACTTCCTTTCTCAAAGGGATAACAAAAACTCACGAACTCAGGGAAAGAACTACTCCGATTGCACTGCTGCTGCTCGAATCTCCAGCACGTTGGTGCGGTCCTCCAGCGCCCGCAACTCGGCGTAATCCTTCTGCACGTCGCGCTGGATGCCCTTCAACTCCACAGCCTCTTTCTCTCGCAGCGTAGGATCGGACAAACGCATCTTGGCGTTGTCGAGCTTCGCCTTCGCCTGCATCGCTAGCTTGTTGCGAAAGAGGCGCTTGAAGAGCGTCGCCTTCGCCTCGTAGCGCTCCATAATGAGCTCCTTTGAGCACTGTGCTGGGCTCAGCTGCAGCACCTCAAAGCTGTTTTGGCAGGCGAGAATTCTCTGTGCCTCCTGCGTCACCTCATCTGAAATGACGAGCGCCATCTGCGGCAGAACTTGAAGTTTTCTCTTGCTGGGGTTCGAAAACAAAGAAGATTCTACCAAGGAAAGACAGTTTCTGGAGATCAGGAGTTATGGAAAAAAAAATAGAAACGGGATGAAAAAGGTGAGAATATTTGCAAAATGCGAGATACCCAGAAAATAAGTCTAAAGAGGCAGGGGACTTCTCAACGCAAAAGAGAGAAGGCGTCCTAGCACCGTACATCAAATGAAGCGCTCAACAATCTCGCCCTACATCGTCTTCCAACACGGCTGCAGATCTTTATATTTGGAGCGCACATTTAAGTTTCGAGTCTTTCTCCCTCTCCTTTTCAGAATGTTTTTTTTTTTTTTTTGATGCAGAAGGAAGAGAAAGCCAGGTCTCCTCAACACGACAGAGAGCGCTAACAGAAAATAGAAAGCAGCAAGTGCAGCAGAACACAACGTTCACGCACACAAATACACACGCACATTCACATACAGTCGGATACAGCAGGTGTGGAGAAGGGAGCAAAAGCAAGGAAGTGACGGCATTTGCCAAAACGAAGTACTGGCAATCACGGCTTCTCATTTAAGACCGAGGAAGCATCTACGCCGAACAGCTTCTCCTTCGTCGCCTATTGGCATTTTCCAAATTTTGGGCGACCACTTCCACAGTACATCGCAAAGCTCGTCGCCAGGGATCAGATCCATTGCCAAAAAAGAGCCCATGTGCAACTGCAACTTCTTCGTGTAGCCTGTTCTGCTGGTACGCGGGTCGATCACCCACTGCACAACGGTGCCGTCGCTTGAGCATGCTGCGACGATCACCACCGAGGACAGTGGCGGTGCCGCCAAGATGCAGATGGAGTTGAAGATGTTCATGAAGGAGAGACAGTGGCGGCGCGTCACGAATTTTTTGCAGACAAAGTACTGCCGCGGATCGACGACCGACGACAGTGCGATCGTCTCGTCCTCGGAGGCGCTGGCCAGCCATTGCGAGTCGCTCGTGAACTTGGCGGCAGTGGGGGTGTACTGGTGAGCTTCCGTGATGAGACCCATGGGCTGGAGCCGAAGCAGGTCCTCGCCGACGGCGCGCGTTGCGCTGTCCGAAAGGGAGCAGTAGAGCGCGATGAGCGGCTGATTGCTTGTGATGGCCATCAGGCCGCTGTAAAAGCATACCTCGAAGACCTGGATGCTCTGCCCACGTGCGTAGTCGAGGCGCGAGATAAGAGAGCCCGCCAGAACATCCCACTGACAGATCACGCCATCGTCACCAGTGCTGAAGAGCTGCAACGCTGGTGTGCTTCCCCGGGCAAACTTCACGAAGCGGACCCAATCCGTGTGGCCGGAGAAATGATGCAGTGGCTTCAAGTCCGACGACCACACCGTCACCGTGGCGGTGCCGCCTCCCGTGGCAACGTACATGCCGTCAGGCGTGCTGGAGACACACAGAATGTTCTGCGCGTAGCTGTTCGCGGCCCGGTCCGCCGAAACCTTCGGCTCGCCGCCCTCCAGGTAGCTAACTCCGTTGGCGCTCGAAACCAGCGTGCCCTCTGGGGTCACGGCGACGCCGGAGATCTCGCTGGTGGAAGAGTTGGGGACAGATATGATGGGCCACAAGGCGTTTCCCTCGCAGCTGATGGTCTGGATCCCGTCTCGCGAAACAGCAATTAGGGCCTCTGTGGAAAACATGTACTGCGCTATTGTGGAAAGGCGGATGGAGTCGATCTGCCGATGTGTGAGCAAGGAGCCCAAGAACTGTCGGGCGGCATACCCCGGAGTCGGCTTGTCCCGAAAGCCGGCGCTCCGTAGCGTGTACCGGTTGACGGTGTCGATGATCTCCTGCATCGCGACACCCCTCCTCTTTTGCCGTTGAAGAAAGTCGATTGCCTACGGCTAGGGAGACAAGCTTAATGCACTTTGAATGACCAGCTACAAAGAACGAGAGCCGCCCGCCTTCGCGCTGAGCCGCAAGCAAACACACAGAGCAGCAATTTTTCAGAAAGGACCTGATCTAAAGCAAGAGCAAATTGAGAATATGCAGCAAGAAAAGATGGACTTATGTCAGACAATTTTGAAAGGAAAGCGCGTACTGAAAATCGCGCGCTACATGTTTTGGAGTCCGCTTAAGCTGCAAGGAGCTTCAATTCTACCAGGTATGTAGAAAATGCACAGTGGTCTGATTGCCCTTCTTTTTTAAAAATTGCAAGACACATGGCAATAGGGAAAAAAATCGTCACTTTCAAGCAATTGTCGTAAAAAATAGTGGCAACAGATATTTTATTTTGCAGCTTAAGCGTGATGAACCAATGCACTCTTCTGCTAACTATTTCTTTTCAAATTTTTTTCCGAAAGCTCACCTTGAAACCAGCACATGTGACGCACATGAAAAAACCAACAGGAACAACAAGCGACCCATGAATCGCTACTTCCAGAAGAACAGCCGCTTCATCAGCGGCTTCGAGTCGTCCTTCTCTGGCGACGGGCTAAGAGCGCCATGCTCCTTCAGCGGAGCCTGGCCTCCCATAATCTTCCGCTCCTGCAGCGCCACATACGGCTTGTAGCGGGCTTTATCCTTCTCCGGCTGCGGGAGGTTAAACTCTCGAATGACGCTAGGATCTGTCACTTTCCACCCGTAAACAGGGCACGGTTCACCAGTAAGATAAGGGTGCACGCTGGGGTTCGGCGGCTTACCACCGCGAAAGTACAACTTGTTGCCGCTCTTGTGCCACACACCCTGAATCATCATGCTGAAGACACGCGGCACCTCGCTGGGGTTTCGGCGCAAGTTGCCACGCAGCTTTGACAATGGGTGGGAACGGTGCAGGCCGATGCCGAATCCAGTACCGTCGGCGCCGTTGTCCATCCAGGCAGGCCACTTGTTGTTGCGGATAAGGCTTCGTGTTTTGTCAAAACGGGTGCGGTCTTGGTCGTACGGTGTGTCGTGAAACGGCTTCGTGAATGGGTACACGGCCGGTGCGTTGTGAAACACCGCCCGCCGTGCGGCGGTTTTACCCAACATTTTGAAGCTGAATGTTGATGGAAGTGTAGGGGAAGCGACGGTGCGCCACAAGACAATAACGGGTTTTTTTTTTTGTCAACAGGAAAAGAAAAGGAAGAGGAAGAGAACAATTAAATTAAAAATGTATTTATTTTCTTCTTTACATTGGGATCTGCGCTAAGTATCCTTGATGCTTTTTATTTTTTTCTCTCTTTCTTTCTTTCATGCTCTTTGCTCCGCAAATGTTCACGCGAGACAAGCAGCAAGCACTATAACCATAACAAAATGAATATATATTAGATTGCAGAAGTTGTTATTTTTGCGAAGATGCTCGTCAAGCGTTCTATCAAAAATAAATATATGGAACATCTGTGTGTGTCTTCTCCTTTTTTTTTTTCTTCAGACGACTTGGCAGCGCAGATAGCATGTAGGAAAAAAAAAACTCTATAGAGGGTAAGGGCTCCGGAATGGGTAGAAAATGGTGTCATCCAGGCGCGGCAGAATCGGCGGTGCCACTACACGGCGCCGAATCGTTGCTTGCGAGTCCGGGTTGTACCTCGAGAAGCTCACCTTGAAAGTGAACTGCTGAGGCGAGGAAGCGTCAGTGTCAAACGACGTCTCATTCCGTATTCTCAACGTCCCAAAAATTGGTGAGACGAATGCGGCTACAATTATGTCCTGAGCGTTGTACTCCGCCCCCGCACGCGCAATCACAAACTGGTAGTGCAAGCCAATAACAGTGCTCTGACACGTTCTCGTGTACTCGTTGTACGTACCCGTTGTCAGCGAGAGCGCACTCGACAACCCTTGGATTTCAACCCAGCTGGTCGTGTCATTTGTGAACGCGTCGTTGGTGCGGGCGATCCGGTCAAACGCGGTGCCGACACCGTCAACTGTCTGGTTGATCAAATTGCTGATAACGGTCCCGGTTCCGGACGTGCACACCGACTGCAAATCAGCCTCTGTCATGGAGACAAGGCAGCCGCTGCTCACAACAGAGTACAGAAAACTGACGCGCTTCCACTGCACCACATCGCAAGCCCTGCCGCCACCGGGAACAGCAAAGCCGCTCTCGCGCTCAAGAATGGCGGTTTTTCCAGCTTCGCTGACTAGTGTACCCGCCCGCACCTTGTAGCCTGGCGAGTAGCCCGGAGTCCCAGCAATTATGTTGGATGGCACAATCTTGTTCTCGGCCGCAAATCCAGCAGCGAAAGTGAGAGCTGCAAACTGGTCTAGAGCCACATCACTAACTGTGGCATTCAGCACAGCGGCAACGATGGTGCCTGTCGCGTTGCTGGCATAGGTAAACTGCGCTGCCACTCCAACAACAGCGTTGCGACAAGTGGTTGAGTCGGCGGATGAGAGGTACACACTATCCACCGCGGTGCTGCTAGGGTCTATAGTATCCAACAGTGTACCAGACACATCAAAAATGTTCAGCGTTACAGGTATCATGACTGGCGCTGACGCGTTATACCACTCGATGCTCTGCACGAAAAGGTTCGTGTACCTTGACGTGGGAAAGTACGCGCAGCTTTGCGCGCCGTTTGCCACGCATGAAACACCTTGCAGAGAATTCAAAAAGCCGACGGATCGCCCAAATTGCGAGCACGTACCATCGCTTTCTACTCTCGGTACTTGAAATGGCTGTGCACGGCGATAAGCAGTGCCCGTGGTTGTCGATACCAGTTTCGCAAAAGTAAGAATTTGCCCCACAGCGTACGTTTGATTTGGTGCTGCTACCGGCACCACAGTAGTTGGGACCGTCGGCTTCTGCACAGCTGTGGGCACGTTAAAATACCTGTACAATTCACTGGGATGATTGGCGCGAATGACGCACACCGCACTGTACCCCTGTTTTTTCTTGTCTATGTAAGTTGCATCTATATTATTTATCCGCTTTAAAGCAGTTCCTCTGTCCTTCGGGTAGCAATAATCCAAATAGGGAGAACTGAATGTCTCTGGCAAACAGTACGAAAACGAGCTAATGGTTAGCGCATCGCAGTCGTCGTCGCAGCAGCAGTAGGGATCGCACACGCCCCACGTAACGTCGCAAACGCACTCACCAAAGTACGGAGAATTTAAGTTGCGTTCTGCTGGAGTAACACTGGGAACATTTGTCCACTCTACCGGTACGACCGTTGTAGGGTACGCAAATGCCCCTGTTGCAAGAAGCAGCAACACTAAAATATACGAGACCATCTCCGCTTCTTTCGGAAAACAAAGCGTCTGCTGCCAGCAAATCGTAGGAGTGCTAGCTGATTTAAAAAAAAAAAAGAGAAAAGCGAAGGAGGCGAAGGCGGAGGGAAAATAGCTGAAGATTTCAACGAGAAGCAAATAATTTGGCACAAGTACATTATTAAATAATTACTGCTCTTTCCATATTACATTATCTTTGTGCGAATGTCGCCGCACTTGTAATTCACCAATAAACAGAAAGCAGTATCGTCACTTCGTCTTCTTTCGCTCTCGACAAGCTTAAACGACAGAAAATAATGTGTTTCTTGGAAACAAACACAAAATTTTGGCTTCAATGCAAGACTCCAGTTAAAGCAGGAAGAACATCCTGACATCTCATTTTTTTGTTTGTAGTGTAACTTTCGTCATTGGCTTGGAGGTAAAAATCAAGCTGCAACTCTTCAACATTTGTGTTTGTTGCGCTCAATTTGAATGTCAAACAAAACGAGGCTTGTTTTAAGCTCATGAGAAAAAAAAAAGACTAAGGCTTAAGCGTAGAGAGCTATGTTGTCGGAGTCGATTAATTTTTTTTTTTTGCAGGCAAAGTTGGTTTCCATACACAAAACAAAAGAAATAAAAAGGAGCAAAGTTGCTAGGCTGTAATATATATAAGCTAAGCAACCGCGTGTGCCAGCGCGTCGAAGAACGAGTACAGCTTGGCGTCGATGATAGCGCGACCACCGCTACCCTTGTACTTTTCCACAGCCTGCAGCAGTGCGTCGTTCGCTTTGCGAGGATCGCCGACGGGAATGAGCAGTACTTCAATATCCTCCCCGTCATCCAGCTGCTGCTCGGGATTCAGATTTTCTGGCAGAGTGCCGTCGATGCTGAGACGCACCAGCACGCAGCACGAATCTGTCAGTCCAGGCTCCGTGGACAGCGGAGGCGATACGGAAATAATGCTATCGGTGCTCGCCACAAACCCTGTTTCCTCGTGCAATTCGCGAATAGCTGCCTGGCCGCAGTCTTCGCCTGCGTCCACAAGACCCGCAGGAAATTCAAGGCAGATGGCATCTAGCGGGGGACGATATTGCGCAACCACGATAATGAACTTCTCCTCGCCTCGGTTGACAGTGGCGCAAATCTCCACAGCGTCGACAGCAATTGGCGCAGGAGATTGCTTAAAAGCCTCGGCGGAAATTGTGCGCGTTGTCCGCTGCACCATTTCCCAGTTACGCCCTGATGAAGCTTCGTCATCCGTGTTGGCGTAGGTTAGAGTGCACAGCTGCGTGAACTTTTGCGACTTCACAACGTCGAGGCTCTTGCGAAAGTATGAATGCTTCATTGCGTCAGTAGATGCAATAAAAAAATGATTTTCTTATTCAAGTTGAACTAATGAGCGGTTTCTTCTTCCGAAAGAAAATACATGAAAGCGGAACAACGTTGCGAGCAGAGAAAAAATAATATTGAAAGGCGGTGAGAGAAAAATAACGCGCCATTGTGAATGCTTCATCAACACCTATACACAGCTCGCATCATGTCGTGAGGCTTCGAGCCTCCAGCGCCTTTGAATTCAGCGTCTTGGCATTGCAACGCTGTGACTTAGTCAGGTAGAACTTTTATCTTTTGAGCATCGGTCCGATCCAACCAAGGGATGTAGACCACACAAATGTACTTGCGCGAATGCAAGTGTGGTCGAGGAGTATCAAAAAATTAGCTTGCTGTTTAAAAAAAACTTTCGCCGAGAGCATTTGTCACGCCCCCCTCATCAGCGCTGCAGTCCGCTCCCAGCTGCGAGAATTTTTTCAGAACCGAGCATTTCGTTAGGAAGAGGTTTTCACATTGTGTGTCTTTATTCCCCCCCCCCCATTTCTTTTTTCTCTCCTTTTTCTGCAGCTCTTTTCCGCGGTGCACCATCTTTTGCTGTCAGCATTTCACTGTGTACCCGCGCGTCTTTCTAATGACGAATCACTGCCGGCAGCTGACATTATAGACTCTGTTGCAAAAGATTCTTAATGTTTTGCTGCGTCTTGTGTGCTCACTCGTCATTCTTCTTGTTTTCCGCAACTGATTATGTTTTCCTTTGTCGGCAGTGTTTACCTGCGTATAATATTTAGTGTGACAACACAAAATAAAGAAAGACCAAACGACATTCTCGGCTTTCTCTTCCCTTTTTTATCTGGGATGCACGCGAGATGCATTTTCTTGAATCAACAAATCGAGAGAGAACAAGCGGTCAAAGTTTATGTACTCCAATTGCCAAATTTCGTACCACCGTTTTCTGTACGAAAGGTTTGAAACATGCTCGTCCATCTCATGCTTGCGATATCGGCCGCGCTCTTTCGCGGATACATTAAAAAATTCTCCATTTTCATTTTCACTCATTTATTTTCTCTTCGTGTTTCCGCCAATCAATTTTAATACCTTTTTTTTTTTTTTTTCAAACGCAAATCGTTCACAACAAAGTACACGCTCAGTCGATAATGCTCTTTTTCAGATTGCGAAAAGAGCAAGTGGCTGTGGCGCGCCTCTATGGCATCCAAGATTTGCAGCGCCGAGCGTATCTGTTGAAGGGAGACAAGCAAAAAGATGAAGAGCTCAAAGATGTCGAGTTTGTTCCTGTATTCGAGCACGACCAGATGATCGCAAATGCGTCGCCAAAGAAGCCGGGCAGCAGCGAGGCTCAGCAACCAGAGGGTGAGGAGCCGCTTTCAAAGGGATTGATGAACACCGTCGGCAACACGCCGTACCGCGTCAGCTGGTACGAGTATCACTCCGTTAGCCCTGCGAAGCACTTCGTGTACTGGTCGTATCGCCGCCTGCGTGACCTCCCGCCGGAATGGCAAGAATACTACCGAAGGATGCTCTATCAGGAGATTTCTGCCAGCCGCTACGTAAATCAAACGTGGGACTGCTTTATGATGGTAGTGGACGGTTATCGCAAGGCGAAATGGGTCTTGCGTAAATACGGAGTGGCGGTTGACGAGAGCCTTATTCCGCGGCCGTATAACAATTTTTGGGAGGAGACCACACATGAGGAGCGTGTGTGGGCACACAGGCGGTCGCACCAGATGAAGGAGCTGCAAGCTCTGCAGCGCGAGGACGACAACATCGTTTTTGGAGCCAACACCATGAATCGAAACGAGGTTTCATATTCGTCAATAAAAAATCTGCAATCCGGAATGCAGGGCGGAACCCCACTTCACGCGAATGATATGCCCGCTCCAAAAGAGTCGGAACTCAAAATGTCTCGCCAAGATGAGGAAATGAGCAGTGCTCTAATGTCCAGCATTGAGGACGACAAATTGTGGAATCCGGTCCTCAAGTCTCGTCTGCACACGCAGCGCCAGCGTGAGGAAGCGGAGCTTTATGGCTTTGAGGACGAGGACGATGAAGACGACGTTTCTCCGGTGCAGAAAAAACGCTAAGCCTGGTCTGCTGTGAATTTTGCCATTGAGGATGGAAAAAAACAAAGCTGCTTAGAGAGTGTTTCGTTATTAGTCGCTAATTTACTCAGGTGCTTTTGTTTACCTTTAATACTTCACAGCTTCCCAGAAAAAGACTTACATCGACTGAAGCCGCAACTCAAGTGTCTTGCTAGAGAGTTGCATGCACTAAAACCCGTCGCCACTTTTGTCTTAATTGAGTGACGTGCCCTAGTTTCCAGTTAGCTATGGCACTGTTACTCAAAAAAAAAAAATTTCTCCGCTAGACGACCTCCTTTGCATCCAGCCCTGGTTTTCAGTTTTTGTTGACAAAATTTGCAATCATATCTAACTGTTACGCACTAATCATCCGCTACTCTTTTGAGCTCATCTTTCGCTATTTATTTATTTATTACAATTTCGCTCAAAAGACAACAAACAGCACAGGGAATTAACTTCGCCTGTCAAACTTATAAGCTTCACGACGGTTTTTTTTTTCCCTCTGCAAGCGTTAGCGCATCGGCGTTTGGTTCCCAATGGCAGATCTTCTCTCATTGCAGCAAATTACCGAGTTGAAAGAGGCGTTTTCCGCGTTTGATCAAGATTGCGATGGTAGCATCACAATTGACGACCTGGAGCAGGCGTTCAGTTCCATAGGCCACAAGATTTCGCGGAAGAAGTTGCAGGCAATTCTCGGTGAGGCCGACCTCGACTCGAACGGTGTCATTGACTTTCCCGAATTTCTAACGCTCGTCGCCACAAAGCTCAACGATCCGGAAGAGAAGGAACTTGAGCTGCGTCGCGCGTTTCGGATGTACGATCTCGGCAACACAGGCTACATTTCGGTGCCGAACCTGAAGTTGGTGATGGGAAGGCTGGGGTGCCCCTTGACGTCGGAGCAGGCATTCGATATGATCAGCGAAGCCGATGCTGACGGGGATGGAAAGCTCAGCTTTGACGATTTTAGAAGAATTATGACTGAGGGCTGGGAGGCTGCGTCGTAGCGAACGCAAGACCGCCTTTTTGCTTTGCTCTGTCTCTCCCTTATCTTATTCAATCAAAGATGTAAATTAAGTGAACTCAGCTAGATACGGTTGTCGCGTTTGCTTTTGCACTTATTTGTTGCCACATCCGTGGCGTTGGCAAAACAAGGTACTTTGCATAAAAAACAAAATACAAGAAGACGTGGCTGAGTTTTAAGCTCTTTAGCATCTTCCTCAGCTTTGCGTAGCGGAATCGACGGCAACTCTTCAGAGCATAAGTGCAAGCAGGTAGGAATTTTTTCCCCCAATTTCTGTGCATTTGAAGGTAATAAAAATTACATTTTTAAACGTCTTTTCGTCCAACTGCTGTCTAGAGCGCATTTTTCCTGCCGTCGCTAGGGCACACACTGAGTTTCTTCTTTCAAATGCGCAACTGAAAGAGATCTTTTTTGTGGAAGACCATATAACGCATTAAATAAAAACAAAATTCAAATTTGAAATGTTGGCTATGTGCAGCTAGTCTCGTATTTCTGCTCTCTTCTCTTCACTTTTTTTCTTCCTTTCATCACGACTGCTACACGTTTGATGGGTGCAGAGTGCTCTTTAGTGCCTTGAGAAAACAAAGAGCAAACTTGCTGCATTTTTTCCCCTTGCAATTTAAACGCATTTGTTTAATCTCCTGGCCTTTTCTTTTTCCACAAACTCACACGAGATGGGTTTTAGGTCGACAGATATTTGCGCTTAGAGTAAAACAAGCTGTGGTGCAAATCATTTTTTTTTTTTATATCTTACTTGCTGAGTTTCGTAAATGACGGAGGTCGATGTTCACGTACCTGGCGAGAAGTACGAGGTGGCAGATGCGTACTTGGCGATGCGTATACTGCGCAGGCTGCCGGAGTACACGAGCGGCTTAGAAACCAGCAACTCACGCACATCGAATCGAATTATTGACAATGCCGTCTGCGCCGCCCGGTGGTACTACCGGCGTTACCCCAAGTACGGAGGCTTCGTTCGCCAGCTGAACACTTACATGGAGGCAGTGCGGCGAGGCGATATGGTTGTCTCACGTCAAAAGGCAGTTGAGATAGTAGAGCAGTGCCAGCAGATTCCGATCCCGCTGTTTCGTCAAGAAATACCCACCCGCGTCGTTTTAATGCTTGTGCTTTCGGCAGCCTGCTCTTTAGTTGCGGCTATTATTGTGGGCGTTAGCTTGAGCAAGACTAGTGATGCGTGTGTCTACAACGAAGCCTCCGGTGTCGTTGACGCCGCCAACCGCAGCAGCAAGCAAGAGCGAATTGCAGCGATTGTATTGTGCGTCGTGAGTCTTTTGTGCACTGCACTTATGTTTCCAGTATCATACAAGGTCTTGGCGAAAAGGCGGCACAGGAGTGCCGGAATGCTCATAGATAAACTGCTGCAATTATTCGCGACCGAGGAGCAGCAAGTAAAGCTCTCCAAAAATCCCCTGTTGGAGAAAAGCGAGCTAATGAGCGAGGTCAACATTGTGACAAAACATGCTGGCTTTCTCATCGACAAAGACACGGCGGCACGCAACAAGAAGTCGATTGCGCTGTTACTGACAGAGGCCACGGAAGACGACGGAGACGTCGTGCTGCGCAGTAGAGGTTTGCCGCCTGTAGCGGTTAGCCTCAGCGCCTTTTACCGGCACACAATTATTATCATGATGAACAATGACGGGCAAATCGTCATGTGGAATGATGGCGCGGCTGCGTGCTTGGGCTTCAGCGCACGGGACACGGAGGGACACAACATCAACACACTTCTCTACGGCGACAAGTCTGTTGAACAGTACGCGACGATGAGGGAGGCGGCGGCAAAGAACTTTGATTTGTCAGAAAAGACGCTGACGCTGGCTCACGTGAGTTTGGGGAGCATTTCCATTTCCGCCACGATGGTCGTCAGCCGTGACACGGAAACAAACGAGCATCTCGGCTTTACGCTCATCGGCTGCGTACGCTCTGACGAGCTTTCTCAAACGCAGGCCCTCTTCCACTCTTTCTTTGTCGCAGAGCTGCTGCAGCTGAATCTGAAGAACCGGCAATCGCGCCAGATCTTAGATTGCCTGCAGCTAAAAAACTTGCGCGATTTTGCTGCACTGGCTAGGGACTGGAGCAGTGTCCATATTCGCCGCTTGCTGGCCGACGTGATCAAGGACCGCCATCGCTCTGTCAACGTCGACGTCGACCCCAAGGTGACAGAGCTGCCGCCGATTCTCTGCGACACGGCCAACGTAACGGCCGTGCTGAACCAGGTCTGCGACCTTTTCATCAAAAAGATTCGCATTCGGGTGGAGGCGAAGAGCATTACTAGCGCCATCTACCAGCTGGCTGTGACCTTCCACCACGACCTGGCGGAAGTGGATCAGCGCAGCCTGTCAGTAATAACGCGCGCGGTGAATGACCTTGGCGGCATTCTCATCGACTTGCCCGGAAAGGTGCAGCTGTGCCTGCCATTCATGGCAAAAGACGAGGGAATTCAGGCTCTCCCGCCTCAAGAGGTTGCCGATCAAAAGTCTGCTGGGCACGAACCCTTTGTTGTGCTGCTTCTCGAAAAGAACGCACTGCACCGGCACAACATCTCCGCTGCTGTGTGGAACTACGGCCACTCCCTGCGGCTTGTCGAGAACGTTCGGAAGGCGCTGGAGGCGATTGAGAACTCGACTAACATTGGATGCGCCATCGTCGACCTCGACGCAAAGGGTGCCGATCGCGTCATCGAGGCGCTGCTGTCCAAGCAGATCTACACGATCGAGACATCGGAGGGCTTGGACGGCGTTGCGAAACGTGGTGACGCGCTGCTGAAGAAGCCGGTGTCAAATGACGAGCTTTTGAAGGAGCTGAACAAGGCGAGGGAGAAGGTGGAGGAGGCGAAGCGTGCGGAGGAGCAGATTATCAAGCAGCGGCGCATTTTTGAGAAGGTGCGGAAGGAACCGTGGGAGAAAGGTCGCTTGCTGGGTCGCGGCGGCTTCGCAAACGTGTACGAGGCGACATCGACACTGACGAGTGGCAAGATGGCTGTGAAGATGATTCGTGTGAGTGGCAGCTTTGAGGAGCACATCGACGCGTTCCTGAACGAGATTGAAATCTTGTGCAAGCTGACGCACCCCAACATCATTCACTACTTCTACTGCGAGCGCGCGGAGAGCACGCTGAACTTGTTCATGGAGCTTGCCGATCAGGGCACGGTGGCCGACCTGCTGTTGCGCTGTCCCCGCCTTCCCGAAAACCACGTTGCGACGATCGCGAAGCAGCTGCTCCAGGCCGTGAAATACCTGCACGAGTCTGGCATTGTGCACCGCGACATCAAGCCGGGCAACATCCTAATCTCGCAAGGCCAGCTGAAGCTGTCCGACTTTGGAACAGCGACGAGCAACATCAACCTGAGCGAGGGCACGGTGGGCACCATGAGCTACATGGCGCCGGAGGTTGTGGACGGCAAGGCCGGAGGAAAGGAGAGCGACATCTGGTCTATTGGCTGTGTCGTGTGCGAGTGTTTGCAGGTGAAGCGACCCGGTGGCGGTCTTCTCGGCTTTGGCGCGCCAAAAGAGTACCCCGACGATGTATCTGCCAACGCCGTCGACTTTATCAAGGCGTGCATGCACCTTAACCCGGCAGAGCGCGCCAGTGCTGGTACGCTGCTGCTCCACAACTTCATCGTGCACCTCGATCATGAGGTGTCGCAGCTCGCGGAGGTCCCGCCGGAGGCGTCACCCAACGAGGACGCCAAGCCGCTCAAGGACGACAGCGCCTCGAGCAACTCAGATGCCATCAGCTGGTCCTTCGACTAGTCATGCTGTGGGACCAATGCTTGTTGGCCTTTTTTTTTTTTAGGCTGTTATGTAGATCAACGTCAATTTTTTTTTTCGGACACTAATTGAATTCGTTTTTGTCTCAGTCCCACTCAGAAACGCACACATCTGCTCTCTAACGTTTCTAAACCAATACTCTGCTTTTCGATGAGGAGTTGCACCGCTCTGCTGGTCACTCTGCTTTATTTATGTGTAATTGCGCAAGGGAAAGAGAAAAAGTATTAAAGACGCAACTTGCGTGCGCCGTGCGAATTGTGCAGAAGCAGAGTAAAGCTGTGGAAAGGCCGGTCGCACTAAAGGGTGATAGGCAGTGCATCTGCTGAGCGCTGCGAGAAAATGATGTTGCAAAGCACAAAAGAATTGAAAGACTCGACTGCTTTTTTTTTTTTCGCAGGTAATGTTTTCAGTGAACGCGCTGAGAGGCTACGAAGGCCGGGTGTGCTGCCGCCAACGGAAGACCTTCGATGCCATATGTGTGTCACCGCCTTCTGGATTGCACACCTCTCTTCCCTTTTCTCTCTTCTCTTTTTCTTTTTGCTGAACATGTGCAGTTGTGAAGAGCGTCTTACGAGTGGCTTTGCACAACCCGCTTTGTGTGTCGGAGTCTCACTGTGCTAAAAGTAATCTAGCTGCCACTTGAACAAAGGGAGGAAAGCTTGATCGAGCAATGGAGGGCGGGAGAATGGAACGAGTTGCTCCGGAGCAGGGGCCGTCGCACAGCTTCTCTCTCAGCCCTGAGGATGTCTTGCTGCGGTACGTTCCTCGGCGCCGTCAGACCGCGGCGAAAGACCGTCGTGTCGAGGAGACGCGTCCGATTCTGGCAAACGAATACTTCAGCGTCGACTATGAGGAGGTGTGGAAGCCGTCGCTGCTACAGTCCTTTGGTGAGACCTGCCACCGCGCCACCTTCGTGAACGACTTCCATATCCTGTTGTGCAGTCGCCGCCTTGTACTGGTGGGCGGCAGCAGCGGCGCTCACCTCACGTTCCCGCCCTTTGAGGAGGTGCTTAACGACGCCTATGCGGAGAGAGTCTCGCCGCACTGCGTTCTGGTGATTGCCGCCTTGTCATCGGGCGTCCACGTCGCGCTGGTGAGCGACCAAGACAATCAACGGGCCAGCACGCTGCAGAGCACTTTTTGCCCAACTGCGTCGCCGGTGGTGCGCATTCACCATTTGAAGAAGTGCCTTTACGGCTTGTGCTGTGACAACTGCACTGTGGAGAGCCTGTCAGTCCAGCTGGGCGATGCCCTGTCGGTAGGCACGCAGCTGGAGGCTCGCGTGCTGCCGAGCCAAGGCGGGTGGGGACAAACGGTGCTCGGCTACTTCACGAAGCGGCGCTATGTGCACAGCTTCTTTGATCACTACAAGGGCTACTTGCTGGTGCTGTCGACCACATCGCTGTCGCTGTGGACGTACCACGATGAAAGCCTCCTGCGCCTGGAGAGCTCCGTGGATGTGTCGAAGCTGATGGCCGTTGCGGTCGTCGCGGCGCCTGTGGAGGGCGACGCGGAGGGACAAATCGCTGTTGTGGTAACGAGCGACGGCGGTCGTCTGCAAGTTTGCGTGGCCGCAGCGCCACCTAAAGCCGGGCAGTCGCAGCAGCTGATGATTGGTGACCTCCAAGTGCTGCCGAGCACCATCACCAACACGGCCGTTTCGCTGACGGCCTCCTCCAACGTTTCCCTCCTGCTGGCGGACCAGGTGACGTCGTCGCTCGTGCTGACGACGCAGTGCGAGCCGTTCTGCGAGGCCTACCACAGCCCCACCACCCACGTCGTCTCGCAGGTGTTTGTCGGGAAGCGCATCTGCGGCGTCGGCGTCGAGCGGCGCGGCGACGAGGGCGGCGAGGCGGTGACGTTTCTGGTGTACTGCGGCGACTCCACCATCGCGCGGATTCGCCGCGTTTCACGTGGGCTGTTGCTGCGTCGTCTCTTCGCCGCCTCGGCGCTGACCGGCGTCGCCGCCCTCCACCTGCTCCACCCGGTGCGGCGGGCGGATGTGCTGCTCGACGCCGCGCTTGGCGGCCTGCCGCTGCAGCACGTGTCGGACTGCCTGGCCCCGCTGCTGCTCCCCCGCGGGGCGTCCACTGGCGGGTCGGCGGAGCTGTCGGATGGTGCAAAGGGCATTTTGGAGCACACCATGCGCAGCATCGGTGACCTGTCACGGCTGTGCTCCTCCTTCCAGTACTGGCGGCTCTCGGAGGAGCTGGCGCAGTCGCGGACGCGGTTGGAGAATTCCTGCGCCGTGCTGACGGAGGTGCTGAATGCCGGCGGGTGGCTCGACTGCCCGGTGCGCGAAGACTGGCGGTGGAGCAGCGACTTGCGTGTGGGGCTAAAGGATATGCCGGGTGGCCGCGACGCGTCGGCGGTCAACGCTCAGGCGGAGCTACTGCAGCTGCTGCTGTCGTCGCTGAAGCACGCCGCCAGCATCGCGTGGCTGTACGACATGGTGCTGCAGAGCGGCCTCGGCTACCGCTTCCCCGGCCGCCTCGAGGACACGCTGTGGAAGGGCGACCCGTCCGCGGTGGAGGCGGCCTTCTGCATGGACCTGCTGGCGCTGGGCAGGAAGGAGGTGACGGAGAGGCTGCTGGAGAGCGAGCAGGAGCTGCCGCGGCGCTGCCGCCTCGCCGCTGCCCTCCTCTCTCTCGTGCAGACGGAGTCCTTCGACGACGTGGCGGCGTACGTGCGGAAGCACATCGTGGAGATTGCGCGCTGCGACCTACTGGGCTACACGAATGACGTGCTGGAGAAGCACTTCCCTGCCCGACAGTCGCGTCTGCTGCTGCTGGTCTACTACTACCCCCACCACCGCGAGGCCTCGACCGAGATCATTGCCATTGTGGAGCAGATGCAGTCCGCCGATCTTCTCCGCCGCACGCTGTGCACAATCCTCGGCGACCCCGCGTGCGACGGCGACCTTGCCCATGTGGTGCTGGACTGGATGGAGAGCCACTCTCTCGCAGACCACCGCATCGCCACTTTTGCGGAGGTGATTGTGGCGATGCAGCTTGACGTCGACCCCGCACAGACGCCAGCCGCGCGCTTCTTCTCCTCTTACAAACAGGCCGCTGCGGGCCACACGCAGCAGGCGTCGTTCCGCTTTGGCGAGTTGGCCCGCAGCGAGCTTGCTGTCCCCCTCGCTGGTCGGCTCCTCGCAATCGGTCACGCGCTGCAGGCGACGGTGTCAGACATCGACCGCATCACGCAGTTCATCCTTCTCCTCCAGCAGCAGCTGGCGAACCTGCTGGACGAGCACCTGCGCAGCGGCAAGGACCTTCTCTTGCCTCGCAGCTCCGTCGCGGCGGACTTGGCGCTGCTTCGGGAGCACTGCCTCAGCGAGAGCCGTCTCTTTGAGCTGGCCGGCCGCTACAAGGCGCTGGGCGGCTGCAGCATTCAGCTCGACCTGCTGAAGATCCACCCCGACGCCGAGCAGTTTACCATCGCGAGCGCCATCACCGGCGTTCTGACGTTCCTGACAGCTGTTGGGTTGTCGGCGGCGGAGGCGGTGCGTCGGGTGCTGCAGGAGTACCTCGACAGCTTCCAGGCACCCTTACCGCTCTTCCCCTTTGTGGAGCGCATGGCGCTGGATGGGCTCTCTCCCAGTGAGGCGATGGACGAGCTGGCCGCGGCGGGTGTGCAGCTGCCGGTGCTGTTCGACACCTTTATGGCTCTCCTAGACCGCCGCGAAAATCCCCAGTTTCCCATCTGCGAGACGGTGATGGCGGTGGCGCGGCTGGTGGCGCGGATGGACCTCAGCGTGCAGCACATCTGTGCGGCCCACCTGCTGGAGTGCAGCCGCAGCTTGCTGGAGGGCGAGCCCCACGCCAACGCGCTGTCCGACGGAGACGCGGCTCTTGTCAAGGGCGTTGCAGATCAGATGCGGGAGCTGTCGCAGCATGAACGCCGGTAACGTACAAAGGAGCAGAAGGCTCCTTCTTGTTACAGTCCGAAGTGTTTTACTGCAGGTGTCAGACGCGGTGCTGGCGACAATGAGACGCGGCATCCGGCCAAGGACAGAGGAAAAGAAGCCCTGTATTGGTTTTGGATATGACTGTCGCGTAGCGTAGAGTACAAGGGAGTTTCAGCCGGCCCTCTTTTCCCTTTCGCGCTCTTGGCAGCCTCTAAGAAAATGGCTTTAATTTGAAGATGGCGACGAGTCTGAAGAAGACACCCGCGCATAGAGTCAATACAGCACGCTAAAGACACACCAGAAGAACAATTGTAAAAGAGATGCACGCGGAAATGAGTTTGTGGCCCTTCTAGCGTCTCGGTGCCTTCTTTACGCTTCTCTTTTTTTCACAATTCGCAACTGCTTTAAACGAGGAGAGGTGAACAGCCACGCTGTCCAGAAGCGGAAGTCACCACTGCCCGCGCATCCGTTTTTGCTGCCAGTCGTAGAGTCACGTTAATGCTTCGTGAAGCCGCCGCCGCGGAGGAAGCGAGAATACCGCAGCAGTCTCTCTCTCTGCGTTTGTGTGTATGTCTGTGTGAGTGAGTATGTCGATAGGCTTGCTACTCTTTGCGCGGCCACGAAACCCCCCGCTGGTAGCAAGAAAGTCTTTTCGCAATATCTTTTTCGTGACTATATTTTCACTCGAATTCCCTTTTTTTCTCGCTCTCTCATCTCGCTGCACTGACACGATTTGCTTGCGTGTGCGACACCTGCGCGTGTCTGTCGCCGCCATCAACTTGATCGTCATTGATTCTCACAATAAAAATAACAATTTTCAACAACAACAATCTGGCTACTTTCTCCCCACGCAGAATTCTTTCCTTTCGCCAATCTTCTTCGTAAGGAAGTTTTCAAAGCGTCTGTATCCATCAACACCCACCCACACTTCCCATTACACGCACACAGTGTTTTTTTTTCTTTCTCTTCTTGTGCAATTCAAATTGTCGCATTTCCTTCCTTTATCCTTTTCTTTTCTTCCTCCTTTCTCTTACTTGCATCTCAATTACGTAGATTCCTCTTTTTTTTTTTTTGAACATTTTCCATTATTTTTGTTCTCTGAGTGATTCTCTTTTTTTCTCTTCCTTTTCTTTTTTCTGAGTAAGGGGTGTCACTCAGCACGGTGCTTTTTTAGTTAGTTTTTCCCCACCCGCAGCCACCGCTCCACTGTGTTGTGTTCCGCTTGAGAGCAGCACGATTTCACAGGGAGAAAGGAGGACGCAGGCACCGCTACCAAAAAGGAAGAAAAAGGGGACTGGCGAGAGTTGGCTTCAACAGATCATACACGAACAACATTCACAACATCAAAAAGGAGTCGATCAGCATTAAAGGAAGGCAGCATCGAAGTGATTCCAAGAGATTTAGGACGCGCTTCTCAGCTGCTCCTTCTTCCCTTTTTTTTTCTCTTCCCTTTTCCTCGCCACGTAATCCGGCTGAAGCAACAAAACAAAGGAGGCACCACACGAACATCGTTTTTATTGTCAATCTCACCGACCTTCAACACAGATGCTTCGTTTATGCACGGCTCTGCGCGCAGCCACCGCGATGCGACAGCCCCTCCTCTTCCGCATTGACTTCTCCGCCAAGCACGCACCAGGTCGCCTGTACTTCGCCGACCGCGCTGTCAAGTCAACCTCTCAAGAACCGAACTTCGTCTGCCTCGACACCGCCATGGCCTGCCAGTCCTCCGACTCGAATGCCGCCGTCGTCGTGCGCAGCCACGCACCGGCCGGCCAAGCACCATTCCAGACCGGCTGCATGCGCTTCCAGGGCGGCAGCGCTGTCTTTGTCTTTCGGCGCAACCATCTCGTCTTCCAGGGCATCGGCGATGCGGCCGTGCAAACGCACGAGGTGTCGCTCCGCCACAACGACACCTTCGCGCTGCTCAGCGGCCTCCACCCGCAGGAAAACATCGCCGCATGGGTGAGGGCAATGGAGAAGGCAATCGCGGAGGGCGATGTGGAGTACGTCGCGGAGGAGATGCTGCTCCAGCTGCGCTGCGCCTCAGAAGGCTGCACGTCGGTGGTCGCACGTGTTTCCAAGTTCTCGACGGGTCTGCCAGTGCCGCCGCACCGGTCGCACTCGTTCTCATGACGGGCGACAGGGCAGCGCGAGTGAAGAGAGCACAGTGCGGGTAAGTGCAGCCGCGGATAAGAGTTGGCGCTGCTACAAGCACAGACACGCCTCATGCGCTATCGGATGTTGCTGCTGCCGTTGAGGATTGCCCTCTCATTTTCCCCATTTCTTTTTTTTGCGACCCGACTGACTGAAGATGCACGTGGTGAAGTTCGAGACCGACGAACTCAACACGTCGCATTTCTTCCGTTTTCATTTCGCTTCGACACACAAACATATATATTTCTATCTGAGTGTTTTCTTTCTCTCTTATACACCAACCTGCCCTACAAGAGTGCCCGCCCGTGCGCCTTTTCTAATCTCTGGCCATTCCTCTCTATTTTTTCACCCACTCTCTCTGTCTTCGAGGGGTGTGCACGCGGCCCTGAGCGTGGCAAGGTCACAACGGCTCTAAGCGACGCCCATCGCACAAACGTGGTTGGTGACTGCTCTTATTACCTTTTTTTAGTTTCAAATCATTCTTTTTTTCTCCTTTTGCGACTCTTACCCCCGACTTTCTGCTCAAACCGAATTCAACAGGAGAAACGTTAAGAAGAGGATGCCCTTTCTCTCCGTCTGTGAACGAAACGTAATCTTCCCTCCCCCTTTCTCCCCCCGATTTCGCTTGTTGCTTTCCCCTTCCCCTCCGAAAACGAAATGGAAAAAAAACAACGCTGCAGAGAAACGAAGTTAAAAAAAAAAGTGAAGGTGACGGCGTCTGTACCAAGTTGTACAAACGCGTCACTTCCGTTGATAGCGCAATAAGGGCCACAGAGTGTAGTGTCACGTATACGTGCATATCTTTGTCTCTTTTTTTCTCTTGTTTTTTTTTTTTTGCGTGTATCACGCGTTCTGATAACGGATGCTCTCGGTCTTCCTTCTTTTAATCCCGCAGCTGTGCGCAGTCGACTGTTTTCCGCCTCTCTTCCTCACCGCTTCTCCCTTCTTCGAATAGTTAATGGACGAAGGAAGAGGGCTGAGAGACGTCGTAATCGAACTGCACCTTTTTTTTTTTGCTCCCTAGAGCACCGCACTACATTTATCTTCCCTTTTTTCCCCCCTTTCCACTATTGTTGTTGTTTTTTCGCTTTCTTTCTTTGCGTTTATTTTTATTATTATGATCTGCTACGTGTGTGGCTATTTCTTTCTCTTGCTCTCTTCAGCGCTGCTGTGACTTTAATGGCATCGCGTCAAAATCGATGCTGTGGTCGCACGCGACGCATGAAGCAAAGCGTGGGGGTGCGTCTGACGAACAAGGAGGGGGAAAAAAGTGACGGAGAAGGAAAGGAGGACAAAAAGTAGAAAAGCCGCTCGTCAATACAATGCTCGCTTTGTGCTCCGCCACGTCCGCTGTACTTCCGCAGCTACGCGTACGGCGTTTCCCTGCGGCGTCCCTCCTCTCCGTCTCTGTCTTTTTTTCTTTTCCATTTCGGCAGCTGTGGATAGCGAAGTAGAAAAAAAAAATCCCCCCCCACAAATTCTCCGTTGATTCGAAGCGCCTTTTTTTTCCTTCTCTGACTTTGTTTCACTTCGGATTTGATTTCGCCTTCGTCGTATCTTGAACAGAGCATCTCAGCCTCAACATCGTCAAAATCAAAAAAGGAAAAGAAAAAAAAAAGGAAAATGAAGTTTTTGAAGTCACTCAGACTATTCCGCAGAACTGTACGTATGCTCTGTTTCTCGCTTTTCCCATTTTTGTTTTTCTCGCGCGTCATTTTTTTTTTTTCTGTCAACCCTAACGCTGCGCTACAACGAGAAAAAGAAGTCGAATAGTGCGTGAGACACAAGTTATCAAGAAAAAAGAATAGCTGTTACTAAATGTTGTTTATGTATTACTTTTGTTTTCCTCTACCTCTTTCTTCGTATTGCTTTTTCTTCTTCTCTCTGTGATTTGCTTTTTCAAAAATTTTTAATTGCTTTCCCTACTGAGAGCCTCACAGCGAAGAGTGGGTCTTGAACGAGGTACGGACCAAGGACGGTGGAGTATTGCGTGCCACAAAGCACCGCAAGCGACGCACCTCACATGTGAGACTCGAAAAGAGAAAACGGCTGAGGAGAAAACCGGAAAAGGAAAAGAAAAATAGAAAAGCAGAGGGGTTAAGCCTTTCTTTCTGTTTTCTGCTTTCTTTTTCATTGCTTCTTTTTCGGTGGCTTGCGTTGACAGCGCAGCTTTTTTGGCCGCCATTCTCGCCCTTGTTTCTTGTATTTTCCTGTTTTCCTTTTTTGTTCGACCATCTCATTGTGAACTTCGCCTTTTCTCTAATTCTATGTGCGTTCTTTCTCTTATGTCAATTTTTTATTTTTTTTTGCTCGTTGTGAGCGTCTGGATTCCGCAGTTCTTACTTGGCCAACTCACAGCTAACCAGCCTCATCAGCTCGCACGCACACACAGAAAGAAGAAAATCACCCCATGACACCTTGGCGGCTGGGTTCGTTGCCGCGTTGTGTTTTCGGATGTATTTCCACTGTTTATATTTTACCTACCGCTGTCTTTTTTTGTTGTCGATGCCAGGCGAAACTTTCGCCTGTCGCTCTCCAAATTATCTGTGTTACGAGTGTGCAGCGGCTGGTGCTGTTTACTTGAGCCGCCGTCACCTCGAAAGATGGTGACTCCTATACCATCTGTGTTGACTTCCAATTTTAACTGTTGCGTAAGGCGCTCCTTTTCTTCTCTCTTTTGCTGTCTCCCTTCACTGCCTCTCTTACGTATTTGTTTTCCGCGTTTTTATTTTTTACTTTTGGCTGATTACTTCATTTTATCTCGTGTACATTACGCGCGTATGAGAGGAACACGAGGTCGATCTAACGGCGACGTCTCAAATCAACAACGACCACCACCACCACCACAACGACAAAAAAAGAAATACAGGAGGTAAGGGAGACAATCGAAAAAGGTTTCTTACTTTTTTCCTCTTTTGCCATTACTGCGATTCCGTCCTCTCTACACCTCCGCGTGTTTTTTCTTTGTTTGTCTTTTTCTTTCTTCTCCCGATTTCCTCTTTTGATTGAGAGGGGCTTGTTGTGGTGACTTACTTTTTTGTGCCGCTTGAACCGTCACCCGCTCTATCGCGTCCGTTGTGCGAAACACTGCCTGTACATCTGCAGCGACAGCACAACTACCGCTGAGTGACTCGTGTTTCCATTGCGGTTCTTGCCAAAGTACCGATCGCCTTTCATATAAATCTTCTTCTCTCCACCCTCCCCTCTTTGTGGGGTTGTTTGTCCTTCTCCCACTGTTGTTGGCGTCCACTTTTTTCCAACTTGTCAATATTACTTTTTTCTTTTTTTTGCCCCAGTGTTGGAGGCGGGAAGGGCAAACGACACTCTGCGCATTCTTTCAGCTCCGACCGCGGATCAACAGGAACGAAAGCTTCACAGCGGAAGAAAAAGATGGCTTACAGCAGTAAGTGTTGCAATCTTTTACCATTAGACTTGCCGAAGTAACAGCTCGGTGCTCTTAGAAAGAGGTAGGCAAAGGGGCGGCTTCTTGTGCCTCGTCTTCTACTCTTTCTTTTGCAGCAGGAACTGCTCTCTTGCTTGCTCTTATTTTCCTCGGCCACAAACGACTTCTCTCTTCTTCACCCATCTCCTCGTTTGCGCTGCTTTACCATTACTGCTTTCAATACCCATCTCAGCCCTCACTCGCCTCTCACGAGCGACCTTGATAGTTGTTCTCGTTGGGTTTCGTGAAGTGCGGCATTCTGCACCTCTTTTTTCTTTTCTCCAGCGAAGTGAACCCGGACACACACAACAAAAAAAAATTGATAGAAGGTACACCCGCTATTAGATTGCACAGCTCACCCTTTCTCTTCTCTCTTCGCATCAGCCATGCCGCCTAAGAAGAAGTTTGCCCGCCGCATCTCTCTTAACGCTGGCGAGGAGTACACCCTCAGCGGCAGCGGCTCCATCCTCATCACTCTGCAGTCCGGCGTGCTCGATGTGGCTGGCGTGATGCTGGAGGCCAACCGGCCCTACACCTTCTACCTCCACCCCGACCGGCAGTCCATCATCGTCTTCACGCTGGAGGGCGGCGCCTGCTTGGTAGCGAGCGACACGAAGGTGGACATGCGCCGCGACGTGGCGAGGGCAGGCAGGCTCGTTCAGCTCACCCGCCGCACCTTACTCGCCGCGAAGAAGACGAAGGTGTTGGTGATTGGCCGGCCACACAGCGGCAGGACCTTGGCGGCGCACACGCTGTGCAACCTCCTCATGCGGTACGGCAGCGACCGCAAGGGTGTCTTCTTGATGGATCTCAACACGGAGTCGAACTGCCTCTACGCGCCAGGGTGCGTGTCTTTTCTGCAGGTGCCGGAATCGCCGCTGTGGCCCGGCTCGACGGCGAGCCCGACACTGCTGCCGCTGTCCATGTACACCGGTGCGGCTGTCCGCCCCTCCGCTGCCGACGTCGGCTCGCACCTGCACTTTTACGAGCAGCTGCACGAGACGGCGATGTCCTACATCCAGGAGCTGCGTGGGTCGGCTGGTCAGCAGCAGCAGCAACAGCTGACGTCGTCCTCCTCCTCTGGGTATGCGCCGCTGACAAACGAGACGCGGTCGCACGTCGTCGTGGATGCGCCTGCGCCGATGGACGACCTGCAGGAGGGCGTGTGGTACCGCCGCCTCATCGAGGTGCTGCGGCCGACCCACGTCGTCATCGTGGGCAGCCGCGAAGATGGCGAGGAGAAGTGGTCCACGTTTCTGCAGGAGGATGTGCAGCGCGTGCTGCCGGACTGTGAGTTCTGCTTCACCGACCCCGTTGCCCATCCCTGCATGCAGTCGTCGACGCGCATTCTGCTGCGGGAGTACTTCAACGGGGTGGGCTACACGTCTCTCGGCTGCTCAAAGGTGGTCGTCCCGCTGCGCTCGCTCCTCTTTGTGGAGGAGGTGACGGACGACGGCAACGGCGGCGGTGGTGAGGATGAGGTTGCGATGCGCGTCGTGCACCCCGACGCGTCGTTTCAGAATCTCGTCTGTGCCCTCTCACACGCTGAGTTGGCGGAGGAGGCGTCGCTCGCGCCGGTTGCCGGGCTCATGACGATTGTCTACGTGGACGAGGAGAATGAGGAGATTGCCCTGTTGATTCCAGCTGCCGAGGAGCCCTTGCAGCGCCGCATCGTTGTCGTCCCGTCACCGCGGCACAGGGAGACGCTGCGCATGACGGCGGCGCAGGTGACCGCGATGGAGGAGTCGGTGGCGGTGTGAGAGTTGAGCCGTTTGTGTCACGAGGCGTGTGGGTTGGGAAGGTTGAACGGCCAATGCGTTTTTCGGTGAGTCCAACTCGCATATCGGCTGCAGAAGCGGTTGAACACCTTACAGACGAGTAAATAGAAAAGAAAACATTTTGAATTGATGCGTAGGAATGAGAGAAATCAGATGTCGCTCCTGCGTGGTCAGGTCTGAAACTGATGACAGCGGCGTCCTTGCTCGGTGTGTGCACATGTCGCCATGTAATCAACATTTCCGTTAGTAGAATGGCAAAGCCATAAGGCAGTCTTGCGCCACAAGTGGAGCAAGATCTCAACTGCTCGCGTCACGACTGTGCACGGTTCAATGGTGGTCATTGTTCACGTTTTCTCCTCTCTCTCTCTCTTTCTGTCTGCATCCTCTTTCCGTTGCTCCTGCTGTGCTGATCATCTTTTCATGCATTTCTTCAGTGTGATAGAGGTCGTCCTTCAAAGGGTTGCGTGAACGAAACGGCGTAAAAAAGGCGAGCAGCGTGAAGAGCGAGAGGGGCACTACAGTCTTACTCACAACGAAGACTCTTCCCGATACTAGTATCGAATCCACGAGGAAGAGGAGGGCAACAACACACTCTCAGAAAAAGGATTTGACGCATCTCGCAAGCCGACTAGCGCACAACCGAGTCTCATACGCGTACACGCGCTCTTTGACAAGCACTGGCAGCTAACGCTTTTCTGTCCCTCCTCTGCACACAGATTTGGGTCTCTCAAAGGACTAGAGGAAGAGGCACTCATGAAGGGAAGTGCGCTGCTGCGTGAGCAGGACAGGATCGGCTGGGGCGTGCGGGCAAAGCGTGCGATTCAGCGCAATGTGCGCAAGTACGTCCCTGATCCCCGCGACAGCCCTCTCACCGAGCACCCGATGAGCGCCGCCGACTACGCCAAGACGACGCAGCAGCAGGAGGGCAGCGTGCGCATCGGCATCCGCCCCGGCCAGTCCATTGAGGACTACATGGCGGAGCGCGACCGGCGCTGGCTCAACACGCAGCGCACCGAGCTCGCCCACCGCGTGAAGGACGAGAACCTCCCCACCACCAAGGACGGCCTCCCCTTCTTCGCCGTCGGCTCGCGGGACAACTACATGGACGTAGACTCGGCCAACAAGCTCGTCCACCGGCCGGAGCCGCAGGACTACGAGATGGACGAGGAGACGCAGCTGCTGCGGCGCCAGCTGATGGTTGAAAAAGAGGAGGAGTACCGCAAGTTCGTCGCCGAGGCAAAGCGGTCGGACATCTCGATGGAGGAGACGCAGAAGCGCCGCCGCCCCCACCCGAGCGACCCAAACTACGACCCTTTTAAGATGACACCGGGCTACCGCCCACAGGACAGCGTTGCCCTCGCACAGTGGCTGAAGCGGCAGCGGGAGTCGGGCAAGTCGGCGAGTGGGCTGTCGCTGCAGACGAAGGAGGGCCAGGAGCGCTTCTACAACGAGGAGAAGATGGCCACACAGTACAACGCCAACCCCTTTGCCAACCGCATTGAGACGCCACGCGGCCTTGCCTCGATGCGCATCACCGCTTACTCCCCGGACAGCATCTTCATCAACGACAAGGAGGTGATCGGCTCCTGCATCGTGACGGAGAAGGGCTACTACCACTGGAACGTGAGCAGCTTCGAGGAGGTGAATGAGCGGACGCTGGCGGTGCTGCTGCACATGTACCCCGTGCCGGATGTCGTCTTCCTCGGCACGGGCCGCAACCTCTACTTCATCGACGAGGACCTGCGCCTCGCGTTTCAGAAGCGCGGAACAATAATTCACTGCCTTACGACCCCGCAGGCATGTGGCCACTTCGGCGTGCAGCTGTCCGTGTCACGCCGCACCGCCATGGCGATCATCAACCCGATCCCCACCAACGGCTACGGCGTCGAGTGCTTTGGCGACTTCATCGAGAACGACATGTTCTCCCTCTCCGACACCCAACTCGGCATCTCGCCTCTGCGGCAGTTCTCGCCCTCCCTCTTCAAGCCCAACAAGGTCGCCGAGAAGTACCGCGAGACGCAGGGCACCGGCATCGGGCCACAGTACCACGAGCTGCCCGACGGCCGACTGGTGCGTCCGGGTACGAGCCACACGAAGCTGCGGCCGATGCTCGAGCCAGGCGAGACGGTGGAATGGGAGAAGCTGCCTTCCTACTATCACTGGTACCCGAAGGAGGAGCTGCACGACTACATCGAGAACACGACGTGGCGCGAGATCAAGGGCAAGCCGACCGGCGACCCCGTGGAGAAGCGCCTCGCGCGGGCGATGAACGGCGATACGTACGAGAAGGCGGACTCGCCCACACCCGATTTGGCACCGTGGAACTCGGCCACCATCCCCATCACCAAGTTCCCGCACGAGCGCAACGAGGAGGAGATCATCGTCGAGGACCCCAAGACAGGCCGTGTCATCGGCATGGACCGCGAGACCTACGAGCGGTGGAAGCGGATGATGGAGGAGCGCAAGGCGGGGCTGCCGGAGAGCGACCCGGTCGAGTACGACCAGGAGCGCTACGTGACGAACAAGGAGGGTGTCGTGTTTGACTTGTCGAAGATGAAGTACCGACCCATCTTCCAGGGCCGCTGGAACCCACGCCGGCAGCAGAGTACGGGCCGCACGAACCCGATTATGACGTAAGCGCCTCATGTGTGGTGTACAGCTTAGCGACAAACGGGGGGACAGTGCTTTCTATTGACTTTGAGCAAGGGAGAGAGAGGGTAAGTGGGGCGTTGCGGTGCCTGACGTGGGCACGCTGTGGCGCTTTCCCCAAGTTGGGTTGAAGCGGCGCCAGCCGAGGTGTATCAGCTATTTGTTTCTTTGTTTCTTTTGCCTTTCTTCTTCTTTCCTTGTTACAGGCTTATGATTCTCCTCTACTCACATTAGCACTTAACGTTACACTGTGAAGCTACATTTAGGGGAGGTAAAAGATGGTTGCGGTGATGCTGTCTCGGCTCTGCAGCTTCGTTGCTGCCTTCTCTTCTTTTTAAAAGTGAAGCTTATCTGTCAAGTCGAGTAGCGGAGAGAGAGAAGGGACGACGTTCCTTGTGCAGCGTACAGAAGGCTTTTTCTCTCATCGACTTCGGCAGCGATTTTTAAATAGGAAGCTGCAGTGCCGATGACAAAGTTGCTGTCTGCCTGCAAGAAAGTCATCGTTAGGATGAGCAGCAGAGAGAGAGAGAGAGACGGTTTCCGATGTTTTTTAGCTGTGCAAATAACGCCTCATAGCATCCTTTTCTTCTTCACCCTTCTCTACTTTCACTTTGCAACCACGACGTGCCTTTGGAGGCGAGCCGTGTTGTACGTCAAATCCACACCACCACTTCAAGACGGTGCGCAAGTTTTCGTTATCTCTTCTCGCCGAATTTGAGCAGCCGAATGCAGCTGACTGTTGTGGACACAAACGGACCGCTGTTTGTGCTGGATGAAGCAGCTGAGGTCACCAACTTTTTTGCCACCCACTACCCACAATTTGCGAAGCGTTCTCTTGGGTGGCAGTTGAGTGTGGAGGAGGTGCACTTTCTTCTTCTTCTCCAACAGAAGAAGCCGCTCGCCGCGAATAGCGCAGCAGCTGCGAACACGGAGCAGCCGGACGTGACCGTCACTTTTGCCTCTGGGAACGCCGCGGAGCAGTATGATGCGTTGCAGGCAACTTACGCCACCGACTGCACGGTCTACGCGTGCTTGACGCAGGACCACGGCTTTCGCCTTCGCCACGGCAGCGCCTTTGGGGCGAGCTACATCGGCTACCGCGACCTCGCCCGTCACGGCGAGTGTCTTTTCTTTACGGGCCCCTTAGCAGACCTCGAGGTGGTGCGCGCTGTGCGTGTGGCTCGCAGCGTGGGGAAGGAGGCAGTAATGGTGGCGCTCACGGCTGATGGCGCCTCTGTCACGCTCACGCCTTTGGGTGCGCAACGCGCAAAGGAAGCGGGGCGGCCGAGGAAGCTGCAGCGCCAGGAGTAGCTGTGTCTTCGCCGCTGTGTATCTGGCAATAGTGCTCTTGCCCTCCTCTCTATCTCTTTTTTATCCGTTGTCGCAGGTTTTTTTTTTCTCATGGTTGTCCCCTCTGCTCTCTCTCCCTCTTTTGGCAAAGAAAAGAAAAAACGTGAAAGACAAAATGATGGGGATTGTGCGTGTTATGCACTTTCGCGTGAAGTAAGACCGTCGTGCCTCTCGCACTGTTGTACGGTCCAGTACTCTACATATGTACACGTATGTGCAGCAGCTCGGCACTGAGAACATCAACGCTATTTTCTGTTTCTCTTCTTTGAACTGCTCTACGGTGCTGCAAATACCTAGGACTAATGCCATTTATCTCCGCGTCGTGGAGCCAACTATTTTCCCTCTCTCTTCCCCGATCGCCTTCTCCCTTACTTTTCTTTTTGTGTGTCAATCACCTTACGCCACAACATCCCTTTCTCTCTCTCTCCTCTTCTGCAACTCTTGTTGTCGCTCTCCCTTCGTTTCACTTTTTCACTCAGTGCGAAGAATTTCCCTGGAAATGGCCTGCCCTCGCGTTCAGTACCGCCGTCGCATGCACTATGCCACGCGTGGCAACCGCATGAAGATGGTCCGCACCCCGGGCAACAAGCTCGTCATGCAGAAGCGCACGAAGCGCTCGCAGGGCGTGCACACCCCGTGGGTGCTCGGCCACAAGCGTCTCGGCGGCACGAAGGCGCTGCGCCACATCGATGCCCGTCTGGCCTCCCGCCACGAGAAGAGCGTGTCGCGCGCGTACGGTGGTGTGCTGAGCCACGCCCAGGTCCGCGACCGCGTCGTGCGCGCCTTCCTCGTCGAGGAGCAGCGCATCGTGAAGCAGGCGCTGAAGGAGCACGCCAAGGTGAAGCGCTCGACCCAGCGCACCGCCAACAAGAAGAAGAGCAAGCAGTCCAAGAAGGAGGCCATCGTGAAGAAGATCTCCAACAAGGCTGTTGCCGCCAAGAAGAAGGCCCCGGCGAAGAAGGGTGCGGCTCCGACCCGCGCTCCCATCGGCTCCAAGCTGGTGAAGAAGTAAAGCATCTCCCTCTCTCTCTGGCTCTTGTCTTAGCTGACCTTCTTCCTCTTCTGTTGGTGCGTCGCCCCCATTTGTACACCTGTATGTTGAGGATTCGCACTTCTTGATTTCTTTCATTTTCATCTCCTTTACCTGAAAAAAAAAAATGCTCATCGAAAGACGATATAGGAAAAGCTTTGTGCGTACTCACGGAGAGTCGCGAAGACTAAATGGTGCAGGAAGGGTGCGAAAGACGTCCTTGCTTCAAGCGGCGGCGATTTCTCTCGCTCCCACGTGTTCCTAGATGTGTAACCGGCAGCTTCTTCTGCTGTACGATGGTGTCAGTGCTGCCGGCTTCTTCACCCATTGGCCTCTCAAGAAGTATATTGTGTTGCAGTTGAAACAGCACGTGCTTATATTGTTATCGGAATGTTTTAGAAGATGCTGCGTGGCAGGACCAACCTGGCACCACACGTTGCACGAAAGGACTGATGGATGGCAGCGTTCGCCGAGTAACATGCAACACCTGCGTTTCATGCACTTTCACTGTCTCTCTTTTCTGCTCCTTCCCGCTTTTTTTATTACTACTGTCCGCTGTGCAACCGCCACACTGCCTTCCTCGCTGCCTTGCCCCCCTGTCCACCTTCGCTGCACGACAGGTCCCGACTCCATTCTCACCATGGGCTTCTTCGACGCTGATCTCAGCTACCCCACCGTGCGCACGGAGCGCATGCGCCACAAGCGCCGCCGTCTCGTGCAGGGCCCGAACTCGTACTTCATGGACGTGAGCTGCCCGCGCTGCAAGTGCGTGACGGTGGTGTACAGCCACGCCACGACCGTGGTGGAGTGCAGCAAGTGCTCCAAGCAGCTGTGCCGCCCGACCGGTGGTAAGGCGCTGCTCGTCGAGGAGTGCGGCTTCCGCCGCAAGGCCGATCACTAAAGTCTCTGCTCAAACCTGGAAGTGTGAAGAGGGCGGGTGCGGCGGTGCATCACACGATGCCCGACGCCTCCTCTCTCTTCTGCACTCTCTTCCTGCGTTCTGCATTGACGAGTTGACGACCATCCACAAGGACCACAGTTAGCAATATCATTTCGCTTCCTTTCTTCTCATCTTACCCCTAAAAAAAAATGGAAAAAATGAATGGCACAGCGCCGTGCGTTTGGTAAATGGCAAAAAGAATCTTTGCTTTGTGGGTTCGATTCCCGTGCTCCAGCGAGGCTAGCCTTCTGTTGCTGAGGCGCCAACTGTTTTTTAACGTGGCTGAGCCTTTCCAGATGCAGGTTTGATCGCACCAGCTCATTTTGAAGGGACATGAATGGGAGGGAATTTCTCTCTCTTCCAATGCTTATACAGCGACGGAGGGTGAAATAGCAGGAGCAAGTAGGCGCATGTCAGAAGCTGCTATCTATCCCAGTCCTCTGTTTCGGTTTATTGTCGCCGCTCTCATGTACACACTACTTTTTCTTTTTTCTCTCTTTTTTCCACCCTCTTTTCCTTCTCTGCTTTTTCCCTTCGTGCACACGCACTCCACTCCCACTGACGCCTCTCTCTTCCCCACGCCTCACGTGCTCGCAGAAGGCTTTGCATTCGCGTCTGAACGACCATGTCCAAGATCCCGCCGCAGGTGCTGTCGGAGGCCATCCAGGCCATCCTGACCGTCGAGAAGGAGCGCAAGTTCAAGGAGAGCGTGGATCTGCAGGTGAACCTGAAGAACTACGATCCCCAGAAGGACAAGCGTTTCTCTGGCTCGCTGAAGCTGCCCAACGTGTGCCGCCCGCGCATGACGGTGTGCCTGCTCTGCGACCTCGTGCACGAGGACATCGCCAAGAAGGAGGGCGTGCCCACGATGAACCAGGAGGAGCTCAAGAAGCTGAACAAGAACAAGAAGCTGGTGAAGAAGATGTGCAACCAGTACGACGCGTTCCTCTGCTCCGAGTCGATCATCAAGACCGTGCCGCGTCTCGTCGGCCCGCACATGCACCGTATGGGCAAGTTCCCGACGGTGTGCTCGCCGAGCGAGTCGCTCTCGGAGAAGATCGTCGAAATCCGCTCCACCGTGAAGTTCCAGCTGAAGAAGGTGCTGTGCCTCGGCACCTGCATCGGCCACATGGACATGAACGAGGATCAGATCCGCCAGAACGTCACCATGGCGCTGAACTTCCTGGTGTCGCTGCTGAAGAAGAACTGGCAGAACCTCAAGTCGGCCTACCTCAAGTCGACGATGGGCAAGCCCCAGCGCATCTACTAAGTGGTTGAGCTGATCTTCCTCTTCTTTGTACGGTGGTGCCCCTGCAGCTTGCGCGCTCGTAGCTGAGCGGGTGGAGACACTCCCCAAAGCCTTTCATACTCATTTTCATTTATCATCGTAAAGAAAAAAAAACAAATCAAACAAAAAAATTAAATGGAGCAACGTGGGCCGCTGTCACTTGAAAAGGTGTAGTTGCTGGTGAGCCGTGTAAGGCGCTTCCGGTCAATAATGCGCGGCTCGCGGTGTCTCTGACACAGAGGGAAGGGGAAAAGGGCAGAGGTAAAGTGTTTTTTTTTTACCTCTCCTCTTTCCCTTTCTGCTAGTGCCGCAGCTGGTATATAGAAATATATCAGTGTTCGCCCCCCAACTTTGACGTTGTGGGTGCTGAGCATCAAGTCTAACGGCGGCGCGCGCTCATCCACCGCCTCTGCGCAGATCTTCCATCAAGACTTGCGCTTCGGTGCGGAGAATCTCCATGGAGTCTCTGCGGCTTTTCTATTGACACCCTTCCAAGGGCACAGCTGAGCCACGTTAAGCGGTAAGACCTCTTTACTCACTGCTTCTGCTCTCTTCTTTTTTTCCCCCCTTCTCTCGTCGTGCTGCCATCCGCCCTTTACTCGACCTTTGCACATCGCCTCACTCATTCATCTCTACACACACACCCACACACACATCAACGGAATTATAGGTAGCCCCTTTGTTTTCTTTTTTATCATAATGCCGATCACGCAGGAACAGCTGGCGCGCCGCGCTGAGATGGTGCGCACCGGTGGCAAGGGCTCCATGCGCCGCACCACCAAGGCTCACCACAAGAGCTCTGGCGATGACAAGAAGGTGCAGGGCACCCTGCGCCGCCTCGGTGTGACCCCCTTCAGCGACATCGACGAGGCCGTCTTCTACCGCCAGGACGGCAGCGCCTACTACTTCTCCAAGCCGAAGGTGCAGGCCTCCATGCAGACCCAGTGCTTCGTGGTGTCGGGTGACTACGAGGTGAAGTCCGCCGAGGAGGTGGATGCCAAGAAGGAGTAGGGTTAGGCCCCTCCTCTTCTCCACGCCTTTCTTCTCAGACAGATGTGCCCTTTTTCACGCCCACAAGGTACTGCCCTTTTCCGTTGTTCTCTTTGTCGATTTCGCTCCTCTTCTGTTGGTAGCCGACGTCGTCGTGAGAATCTCGCAGCTCTTCTCTGTCTCTCTCTTGCTCGTCTCGATGTTGAACGGGCAGTCGTTGAGCACGTGGGAAACACGGAGCCGCCCCATCTGCGCCAACAAAAGAGGAGGCGGCAGGCGCGGCGAACGCGTTCACGGCGGAGAGGCAGAGCACATTGTTGGCGGCAGGGCAGCATTGTGTGAGAGAGAGAGGGAGGAGAAATACCTGGAGTCTCTCGCCATGTCCTTTTTTCTGTTTTGGTCTTGCTCGCCAAAAACACACACAACAAAAAAGCAACAATCGGGTTAGCTCCCTCACGTTATTTTTCTTCTTTTTTTCTTCTCCTTTTCTGTAGCAAAAAAAAAAATATCGGAACTAAGAACAGCTCAGCTCTGTGCAGCTGTAAGGGATGCGTTGCCTACCTACGTAAAGGTGGCCTTGCTTCTGGTCGACGTGGAGATGTAGTACAGGGGCACTTAAGATGTGCGTGCATAACGACGGCTTGTGACGGTGATAGCGCTATTACTTCTCCGTCTGTGAGTAACGATCTGCACGTTCCTGCTTCCGGGGACGTGACCTTCTCCGCTCTCCGCTCTGCCAACGACGTTTGCCTCTTCAACATCGTTGAATCCTCTTCTGCAGAAAAGAGTGCAATTTGCATAAATGCGCTCGGTTCCATCTTGCGTGCTCGCTGCATGTTTGCTTCCAATTCCACGTGCATGTGAATGACGCTGTTGCTTTGAGTGCCCACTGAACAGGAAGACCAACACCAATCTTAAACACCAATCACCTCGCATTTCTCTGTTTCTCTCCACTCTCTTTTTTTCCTCTATGTTTGGCAACTCTTCGCGCCGCAAACGCTTTCAGTCCGCGAAGATCGATAAGCTTTCTCGTTTTCATTTGAAGGCGTAAACGCTCCCACCCTGACGGCGTGCCTCCGCTTCCATTAACACTTTTAGGATCGCTCGATATCT
Source organism: Crithidia sp. LVH-60A (assembly GCA_030078075.1). NCBI lineage: Eukaryota > Euglenozoa > Kinetoplastea > Trypanosomatida > Trypanosomatidae > Crithidia > Crithidia sp. LVH-60A. The sequence goes on from CP119668.1 coordinate 1,062,616, forward strand.
GCACGTTTGCAGAGCGAGCTATAAGGTTTACCACTTGTAGAAGGCATCAGACGCGTTATATAATATATTTTTTCTCCCTCTTCGTTGCTCCGTGTCTGATTTGATTCAAGAAGCAGGCTTCGTCGCTTTTTCTTCTCTCTATCGGGCCTAGACTACGCTATCGACTGCGCCAGATTCTTTCATTTATTTATTTCTCCCTTAACTCGCCTACTTGAGCTGTTTCTTGCTCTCACCGAGTGAGACCCATATTTCTCATATCCCGTATCAAATTCTTTTCCTTTTCGTTCCTTCCGACGTTATTCACGATGGAGGAGATTAAGACCTACACCTACAAGTCCGGTGCCGTGTACGAGGGCAACTTCAGCGGCAACATGCGCTCCGGCCGCGGCCACTGGACCCACCCCCGCGGGGAGACCTACGAGGGCGAGTACAAGGATAACAAGCAGGACGGCCTCGGCGTGTACATCTTCAACGACACCGGCAAGCGCTACCTCGGCCATTGGTCGGCGGGCCAGATGGACGGCGAAGGCCTCTACGTCTTCAACCGCGATCGCACCGCGTACTACTTCGGCAACTACACCAAGGACAAGAAGAACGGCACGGGCCACTACATGTACGAGAACGGCGTCATGACGACCCAGCAGTGGAACATGGGCAGCCTCGTCAAGGAGGAGGAGACGTCGCCGGTGGATCAGGTGGAGTGCGTGATCAAGATGAAGGAGCTGCGCGACGCCGTGCGTGCCGTGGCACCGAAGGAGCTTGGCGAGATCCCGCCGCCGTCGGAGGTGCGCACCTTCCAGTTCCCGTCCGGCGCCACCTACACGGGCCAGTACTTCGGCACAAAGAAGCACGGCCGCGGCTACTGGCTGCACCCGGAGGGCGATAGCTACGAGGGCCAGTTCGACAACAACCACCACAACGGCTGGGGTGTCTACGTGATTGGCCGCAGCGGGAAGAAGTACGTTGGTCACTGGCGCGACGGCAAGATGAACGGCATCGGCGTCTACTTTTTCAACCCGCAGGAGACGGAGTACTACGTCGGCCTCTACCGCGACGACGTGAAGAACGGCCGCGGCATGTACCACTTCGCGGAGAGCGGTGCCAGCATGGTGCAGATGTGGGAGAACGGCACGCTGCGCCAGGAGACCGAGGCCGACAAGGAGACGGAGAAGAAGTACGAGGCGGCCATTAAGAAAATCATAGAGACGGTGAAGCCTTTTGCGCCGAACTACGAGCCGGTGGCCTTTGCCTCGTAAAGGTGGATCTGATCGTGTGTGTGTGTGCGCGTGAGGGAGCCGTGGCAGGGCGTTCGGCGTGGAGAAAACGAGAGGGCTAAGTGACCCTGATTCTCACCCTGTCTTGCATTCCTGACTAATTTTCAGTAGAAGAAAAAGAAAGAAAAGTTTTGCAAGCGGCGCGCGGCCCTCATCCCACTCTTGTCCTCTTCTCCGCCCCCCGACTTGCTCGCCCTCTTCCCCTTTCCTTCCGCTACGTCAATTTTGCTCTCCCTCTTACCCGACTCTCCTCGGTCTCTTTGTGTGACTGTGTGCGGAGGTAAACGTCTGCCGCCGCGACTACGGGGAGTGCTGCGTGCGTCTCTACGGAGAGCCTCTCTTGTTTTCTTCTTGATTCCAACTTTTTTTTTGTGATTTCGGATGCTCAGACGCTCTTTTTTTGTTTTCAATTCAATTCTTGTCGTTGCGGCGAGCTGTCCCCTTTACGTATTGTTGTGTTGTGGAGAATTCTGGCAAACTTGTGCGGTGTTGGTGCCTGTGTCCTTCTGCGCCTGATAGTTTTCAGGGCGGTGATCTCAAACGATTTGTCTTGCCCCTTTCTGAGGCTCTTTACCGCGTCGGGCACGTGCGTGTTTGGGTTACGTATGCGTGCGTGCGTGAGCGCAGTTAGCGGGGAGCAGTCAGAGGACATGGTGCGCTGTTTTCCAGTGGTCTATCGAACTAATAGAAAAAAAAAAAGATGAAGGAAAAGATGAGGTAAAGAGCAGCAACGCAATGGAAAAATGAAGGGTGGCGGGTTTTGTCCATGGCGGCGGAAGGGGCCACAATGCCGCTGTGTGTGTGTGGGTGTCAATACAGCGCTGTTCTTCTTTCACCCCCCGTTGCCTTGTCTCTTTGCACTCAACAGCTGGTGAGTTTGGGAAGAAGGCAAATAGTTGTCGGCCTACACTGCTTGTAGAACTCTATTCCCCGAGTCTCAACGAATGGCCGCGTTTCGGGAAATGTGGCGTTGTCGTCGCACCTCCTGTCTCCGCCTGCTCTCTCGACGCTTTTTGCGCGGTAGAAAAGGGTGCCATGCTCTCTCTCTTGCGCTTCTCTGCGACAGCTTTGCTTCTCCGTCGTTGGGACATGCACGCACGCATCCGCCAGTGCTACTCTCTCCGCCACTGCTTCTTTGCCCTTTCCCACCTTCTTTTGTTCTGCCACGGCCATTCCCTCTTCTGCCTCGGCTCGCGCCGATGGAAGCCGGAGAATCACATACTTGGTGTCAGTACAGAGAGAGCAATGGAACGCTGAAGGGTGTCCCCATTTGTTCTTTCTCTCTTCTCATTGACTACTACACCTCGTCGGCAGTACTTGTCTTTTTTTCTTTTTCCCTTTCTCTACTTGCACCCTTTCTATAGACTCCCGTGCATACTAGATACACAGAAAGTGTGTGTGCGGGGCGGCGACGAGTGCTGCTGCTTCTTGCAAAGCTTACTTCATACTGCTCACTTCATAGAGTCCAGCATTGACTGGCTAGACGTGTAACTCTATCCCTTCTTTCCTTCTTCCCTATTTCTAGATTTTTTTTTTACGGAATAGTTGCCCTCAAAGCTTCTCAGCAATAGCGTTGTCGTTGCATTCGACCCGCGTGCGCACGTGTTAGCGTCAAGCCCCGATTCTGCGACAACTGTTGGGTAGGTGTGTGGAGGGTACTGAAGAAGAAAAAGAAATACCTTTAACGAGAAAGGGGCTTCTTTTTAAATACTTCCACACGGCTTTACGCGCGGCGCACGTTGCGGCCACGACGCATGGAAGCCCCAACGCTTCTCGGAAAGGCGGAGCTGCTTGCCTGGGCAGCCCAGGTGACGGGCATCACCCCATGTGAAAAGTATGCCGACCTAAGAGACGGGCTCGTCTTTCTGGCCCTCGCACGTGAGCTTTTTCCCCACGCCATCGACAGCGCCGTTATCCGCCTGCAGCGCCGTGGTGCCCGCGATGGCGCCAAGAACTGGTCTCTCCTCACCAGCTGCCTGCGCCACCACGGCATCCCTCTCCACCTCTGCAACCGCCAGGCCGTCGAACGAGGACACACGCGGCACTGCTTCAACCTTCTCGTTCTCTTCTACTTTCTCATTCGTCTGAGCGCAGGGGACAGGTTCGCCGTGGACTTTGCGCAGCCGGTGGACCCACAGCTGGCACGGTTTCTGCAGTCACCAGAGAGCGTCATCGCGGTGGCGCGTAGTACCGGCAGTGAAGCTATGCCTGCGACGGGAAGTAAAGCAGCAGCCGCCGGCACTCACACAGCCGCAGGCGACGGCGAGCGGGGAGCCGCTGTGGTGACGCGGCTGTCGTCTCCGCCCTCCATCGCTGCCGCAGCCGCAGCATCGTCTCCTCCAGTGCGGACAAGTGAGCGTGAGCAATTCTTCTCAGCACAGGAAACGGCAACCGACACACATCGCCGGACGGAGGCGGAGCGCTTTGCTCCTCGTCGGCAGTACAGCTCCCAAGTGGGGAGTCTGCAGCCGGGCTATGCCTCGCTTCTGTCATCCAGCCACGACGCTCTGCTGCAGCAGCAGCCGCCCCAGGCACACGCCAACACCATCCCTACTGCCGCCGCAGGCCAACCACTCTCCTCTCTTTCGCCTAGTCTGCTCACCGAGAATCGTCTGCTGCGCGAGGAGCTGCATTACAGCCGGGCTGTCAGCCAGCTTCTCGTGACGCAGCAGCGCGGTGCAGCGGCCGCGGCGGAGATGCGGGCAGCTGCCACGCTCAAGGACGAGCTGGCCCGCGCACAACTTCGTCATCTGCACAACATCCGACAACTCGAAGTGGCCATGAGCGCCATACCCGCTTCAAACGCTGCGCTACCATTTTCTACGTCGGTAGGGCAAGTGCAGGCCATCCAGTCCCACGCTGGTGGTGATGCGCTTGAGGGGCAGTGGAGGGCACTGGCGCACCGTGCCGAGGTAGCCGAGGAGACGGCGGCGGAGCTGTACGAGCAAATGCAGCGCAGCGCGACGACTTACAACACAACACTACAACAGCTGCAGCAGGCCTTTCGTTCCATTGAAGCAATCACTGCGGCTGCACTTCCGGCGACAACGGATGCAGCACCGGCAACATCGCAATTGCCTCAGGCACACCGCAGAGCCGCGGCCTACGAGGAGGCTGTTGCCGCCGCGATGATGGCGCAGCTCGACGGTGTGCCTGGTCCTCTGCGCGACGCGTTCGAGGCACAGGTGCGCGCGCTGCTCGTGACCTTAAACACGCTGCGCGTGAGCAATGAGCGCCTGCGGTGGGAGGTGGAGGGCGGCAGCAGCGATAGCGGTGGCAACGGTCGAAATGTCTTATCTCGTCCTCCCTCCCACAACACCATGCTGCAGGACGTCGCGTCCGAGTGCGACGAGGCACGCCGCGTCTGTGAGACCGCAAGCCCAGCAGTGCAGCGGGCGTGTCGTCGATTGATCGATATCGTGATGGCTTTACACGAGGACGTAGAGGATGCACGGGCGTCCGCTGAGACGTGGCAGCGCCGCTGTCGCCAACTGGAGACGGAGGCTGCTGCGTCAGACAAGTCGGCAACACGCACTCGTTCTTCTATGACAAAAAACGGGTCACTTTATGGTGGTGAGACTAACGTCGCAGAAGCAGAGCAGCTGTGCGATGGTGTGGCTAAAGTCCTCGCAGCCGCCTCCTCCACCGTTGGCACCGCAGGTGTGATACATGCACATGGTCAGCTGACATCGTTGCTAGACCTCGTGGTGCGTCAGCAACAGTCCAGCGCGGCACTTGAAAAGGCGCTCGCTGAGCAGTGTGAGACGGTTGCGAGTCTGCGGAAGGAGTTGCGGCTGCGCGGGGAGGCGCTGCACGACACGAGCGCCGCGTTGGCCGACGCTGAACTGCGGTGCCGTACACAAAAAGAGAGGGAAGAGGTGCGTTCGGGGACGGCGCAAGGCCTGTGGTTGGGCCAATCGTGTTCTCCGTCGCGAACTATACCATCTGATCCGCAACGCAGCGCGGCAGCACACGTCGTGGCTCCTTCTCACTCTGTCGCCGCTCACCGCAACACCGCAGCAGCCGACAAGACAGTCGGTGCAAGCGGTGCCCCTGCGACGCCGCATTCAGCGAAGGTTTCCTCACCCTACCCACACGGTTCTCTCCGCTCGCCCAGCCCTTCGACGTCGGATGAGGGCAGTAACGGTGTGCGTCACGGTGAGGCCAGCGCGCCTCAGCAGCACTTGTTAGCAAGCCCCACATATCAGATTGCGGGAACGAACGGCACACCTCTTTCTACGCCACGTGCGACACACTGGCTTACTTCGGCGGCCTCCTTGGGCAAAGCAGAAACGCCGCTGGTGCGGCCGGTGTCTGCCCCGTTCACGCCGTTGGCGAGCGAGGCGGCGCCGGCGTCTCGTCTCCTCTCAGCTGCGGAGTTGGAGCGGCGCAAGCAGGAGATTCTGCGTCGCTACAGCGCTGCTTGACGAAGATGAAAACTTAAGTCGTGGTGGCTGCTCAGGCAGAGAGACGAGCCTCGATCTGGCTGAAAAAAAAAGGATTTTAACGGAAACGGAAGAGGAAAACAGCAAACGCCATGGTTATCAGTGTGCTTGGAAAAAAAAAAACACACTAAAGACATCTTCTTTCCTTAGCTCCAACGTATTGGCTTCTTCGTGCACCTTGTTCTTGAAGAAGGAAGAGACAAAGAGCCGTGTTGGTTGTTGCTTCTCCTTTTCGACTCCCACGCGTCATCATGGACTGAGAAAGGAAAAGAAAAACAGGGCAGCACATAAGGGCATGCAAACATGATTTTTTTTCTCTTCTCTGTGCTAGCTGCCGTGCGGTGCTGCAGATTTTCCGCAATTCCACTAACTCTATCTCTCACCTTTTCCAATCTTCATTTCCATCTTAATACAATTACATATCCTCTCCTCCACACCTCGACAGAATTTTTAAGCTTTCCGACTTTCCATCGACTCTCCTTCACCATTTTTCTTTACCCGCAGTTTGCCTCTAAGCCATCTTTAAAAAAAAAAAAAAACTACACGAATCCCGTTTTTTTTTTTGCCTCTTCCACGGTATTGCCCTAGAACCTCTAAACCCCAAGCACCTGCACCTTCTTTGCACAGCTTCTCCTCCTTTTCTTTCTTCGTTGCCTTCTCCCCGCCGTACACACACGCACACCAAGCCCCGACCAACAAATCCCACCCCCTTTTCTCTCACCCCGAATTCACCTTCGCAGACAAGATGGACGCTCTCAAGAGGACTGCGCTACACAGCTTCCACATCTCGCAGAAGGCGAAGATGGTGGACTTTGCCGGTTTCCACATGCCCATTGTGTACGCTAAGCTCGGCACCGTGAAGGAGCATCATTACAGTCGTGAGGTGGCCAGTATGGTGGACATCTCCCACGTTGCCCAATTCGAGGTCCGTGGCGCCGATCGCGAGAAGTTTCTGGAGCATATCACCCCAGTCGACTTCCAGAAGGCGCAGTACGGCCAGGCCTCTCTCTCCATGATGATGAACGAGAAGGCCGGCATCAAGGATGACTGCATGGTCACACGGATGGAGGACCATCTGGTGATGGTGATGAATGGGGGCTGCAAGGACAAGGACGTGGCACACATCCAGGATACCCTGAAGAACTCGCCGCTGGTCCGCGGCGCTGACGTTCAGTTCATCCCGCTTGAGCGCTCCCTTGTCGCGATGCAGGGTCCGAAGGCGGCCGAGATCCTCTCCGAGTTCGTCGACGGCATTCCAGATATGGACTTTATGTCGTGTCGCCAGAAGGTGAAGATAAACGGCATTGAGGTGCAGCTGTCGCGGTGCGGCTACAGCGGCGAGGACGGCTTCGAAATTGCTGTTGCTGACAAGGACGTGGTGCAGCTTGTGGAGCTGCTCCAGTCGCGGAACGTCGAGCTGATCGGCCTAGGCGCACGCGACACGCTGCGCATGGAGACCGGGCTTAATCTCTACGGCAACGAGCTGTCGGAGGAGACGAATCCAGTAGCACTGCGTTTAATGTGGTGGATCTCGAAGCGGCGCATGGCCGAGGGCGGGTTCATTGGCCACGAGGCTCTCAAGCAGCTGCGGGCAAACGCCAGCAAAGGCGCCGTCCCGCAGTTGCGCGTCGGCCTCGTCTCCACCGGCCCCATCCCGCGCCGCGACACGGTAATTGAAGTAGATGGCAAGAAAGTAGGCTTCGTCACGAGTGGTGTACCATCACCCACCTTGAAGAAGAACTTGGCACTCGGGTTCATCGACCGCGAGTTCGCCGAGGTCGGCACAAAGGTGGACTTCGTGGTGCGGGACCGCCGCGTACCGGCCGAAGTCGCTAAGCCCCCGTTCCTCACCCCCAAGTACTACCGCAAGTCGCAGTAATCGCGGCAGCAGTAGTAACATACCTCTCAAAAAAAAAATAGTAGAAAGTGATAATTAACAACTAGGAAGGAGAAACACGGGGCGTTGCTTTTCGAACAGTGTGAAGTTCAAGCACCTCGAGGTTCCATAAGAACACGAAGTACTTTGTCTCTCACACATGAAAAAAATATGTTCGTTGCAACGCCACAACCAGTTCCTCCTTCCTACTCTTTCTTGTTTTCAGTTTTCTTTTCTTTCCTGTTTTCTACTCGTTGATTCTTTTCTCGCGTATGAAGTTGTACCTTTAAGCAAGCAGACCATCGGAAGAAGAAAAAGATTTTTCTTTTACCATGTCTGGAAAGAAGTCGGAAAAAAAACGTTAACTCAATCCACACACCCGCCACATCAACAGCAGCGTGTGGATGCTTCTTTCGCCCTCATCAAGAAAACAAAGATGAAAACAAAAATAGAAAAAAAAAACAGCAACCTTGTCTCTATGTTTTTTTTTTTCTCTTTTTGCTATTCTCATCTTTCGTCGCTACTTTACACTCAAACAAAATACCTTGCATAACGCAGGTCTCTTCACGTTTGTTCTTTCTTCGCAATCCCCCTCGTAGGTCCGTAGAGCACGCAAGTCCTGCTTGTGTTGTGTACTATCTTCAAAGAAGCAGCTGATGCAGCCTCACGTTCCTCCTCTTTCATTTTTTTCTCTTTCAGTGTTTAACCGTTGATTGGCTCTGTATGTCTTTTTTTCTTTTCTTGGTTTTGTTTGCCTCCCACAGTTTCCTCTACCCATTTGTTCACCCAAGACGACCTCACGTGGTAATCTCGTGCAGTCGGCAAAGACGGGGGCCTTTTTTATTCCTTTCTCTTTTCCCATTTTTTTCCTTCCCATATCAACTCTTTTCCACTCACCTTTTCCGTATTCTAACTAACTGTCGTTTTTTTTTTCTGTCTTTTTGGCTCGTCATACACCCATAGACACTCACATACTCGTGTGTGCGTGATTTAATTCTATGCGTGTGTGTTCAAACAGGCACAAACTCGTTTTTACTATCTAAACGAAATCCAGAGCTTCTTGTAGCTGCTCTGGAGAGAACGACTCGGTGCAGCGGGCTCGGCACCGTGGAGAACGACAAGGTCGTGTGTCTTCCTGTACGCACACCTTTTTCCTTTTCCAATCAAGTTTCGCCGCTTTCTGCAAGCAGGTTGGCTTGTGCGGGCCAATAAAATTGCAGACGGATGTCGAGAAGACGGCGGTGCGGGTCACCAATCTCTCTCCGTGTCGCCTTCGCTTCACGCTGCGAGTCGTTTCCTGATGTATTATATACATATGTATGTATTCTCAAAGGCCGATTCGTTTCTTTATTTTGTGGCTTTCTCTTCATACCTGCTTGTCCTCTGCTCTTCTCAAAAACCGTCGTCTGCATCCTCCTCTATTTTGCTGATTTCTCGATGGTTGTGGAGACTGTGTGATCTTCGAGAGCTGTCCTCCTGTTCTTGTCAAACGCGCATCGACTCTCTCTCTTTTGTCCAAGTGAAAAATCTTATCGACTTGTTTTAAGCACCAAACGTTGCGTCTTTTCCCCACTCGCGGCATCAACGTCTTAACGCCACTTCTTACCGCACTTCAAAGAACAAGGAGGGCAGCACTGCCGGCACTCGCACACTCGCCGACACACACATACTCACCAACAGGTGAAAGGAACTGTTGCCATCGACTCCCATACTGTTGGCAAGAGTATTTTCCGAATTCTTTCTATCACAACATTGACATCAAGAAACACAAGGAGTTGTATCACTTCAAGAATGACTTCTCTGAAGAAGACAGCGCTGCACGGCTTCCACCTCGCCCAGAAGGCGAAGATGGAGGGCTTTGCAGGATACCACATGCCCATCTCCTACCCCAAGATGGGCGTGCTGAAGGAGCACCTCTACACCCGCGAGGCCGCCGGCATCTTCGATGTCTCGCACATGGGCCAGTACGAGATCCGCGGCGCCGACCGCGAGAAGTTTATGGAGTTCGTCACCCCGGTGGACCTCAAGAAGTGCGCCGTCGGGCACGCCTCGCTGACGATGCTGACCAACGCCACCGGCGGCATCAAGGACGACTGCATCGTGACCAAGATGGAGGACCACCTCTTCCTCGTGCTAAACGCCGGCTGCAAGGACAAGGACGTCGCGCACATCCAGGAGATGCTGAAGAGCGCGCCGGAGCTGCGGGGCGCTGACGTCCAGTTCATCCCGATTGAGCGTGCGTTGGTGGCGCTGCAGGGTCCGAAGGCGGCAGCGATTCTCTCCGAGTTCGTCGACGACGTGCCTAAGATGGACTTCATGGCGTGTCGTCAGAAGGTGAACGTGAAGGGGATGGAGCTGCAGGTGTCGCGGTGCGGCTACACCGGCGAGGACGGCTTCGAGATCGCCGTCGCCGACAAGGACGCCGTGGCGCTGGTGGAGCTGTTTCTGTCCAAGCAGGCGGAGCTGATCGGCCTCGGCGCACGCGACAGTCTCCGCCTTGAGGCAGGACTGAACCTCTACGGCCACGAGCTGTCGGAGGAGACAAACCCGGTGGCGGCACGCTTCATGTGGTCCATCTCGAAGCGCCGCATGGAGGAGGGCGGCTTCGTTGGCTATGACGCCATCAAGAACTTCCGCGACAACGCCAGCAAAGGCGCCGTCCCGCAGCTGCGCGTCGGCCTCGTCTCCACCGGCCCAGTGGCGCGCGAGCACACGGTGATCGAGGTGGACGGCAAGGTGGTCGGCCACGTCACGAGCGGCTGCCCCTCGCCCTGCCTCAAGAAGAACGTTGCCCTTGGCTACGTGGACCGCGAGCTGGCGAAGAAGGGCACGAAGGTCAACCTCGTCGTGCGGGACCGCCGCGTGCCGGCTGAGATTGCGACTCCACCCTTTGTCCCCACCAACTACTTCCGCAAGTCCTGAGCAGGAAAACGAGGGAAATGCAGGGGCCCAGCAGCAGCGGCAGGCACAAATCAAAAAAAAAAAAAACATAGTAAACAAAAAAGAGGGCACAGCAGCGTGGGCGATTTCGAACGCCGCAGGCACGGTGAGACTGTGAGCGTGCACGCGTGAGAGAAGACAGCTCACATTTGTTGAAGATGAGATGGTGCCATGTCTTCTGCGCTACAGTCGAGTCCGCAGCTACCGTCGAGGATAACGCAACACTTCCCTGTTTCTTCTGTTCTTAATCCAACTTTTTCTCTTTGCAAGCGTTCTTCCATTCTGTCGTGTTGCTGACATTGAAGTGGCGAGAGGAGGTGGCAAAAAAAAAAAAAAACACTGGTGATAGCGACATCTCTTGAGGATAAGAAAAGCAGCAAAAAATGTGGAGCCAAACAGGCGAGGCTCTCGTCTTTCGGGTTCTCTGCTTTCCGTGTCTATCCGAATTTGGCCTAAACAGAAGCAACGTACTACTTTAAAGGCCTTGTTACCTCTTTTTCCCTTTATTTTAAATAATTCTTCTTTCTGAGTTTATTTTTCTTATCCAATCGCTGAGGTTTCAGCCATCGGGTGGGACGACCTTACCGTTTCTATCAACGACGGCAACGCAAAGAAAAGCAAAGAGTTTTTTCTTGACGGATGCACGTGCAAGGGCTCGCATTCTTTCTGCCTGGTATGTGCTACATACATTGAAAAATCAGTTTTCGTATGATCGCCAACGTGCAGCGAGGTCTGCCAGCAACAAAAAGAGGGTTGATGAAGCGCGTAAGACGAGTGCAGGTACCAAAAAAAAAAAAAAGAGCACGATGAGAAAGGAGCTTTCCCCTTCTTAACTCTCTCTAATGTTCTGTAGAATGTGGGAGACTTCCGTCTTTGTTCTTCCTCTTGACTCGAGCCGACGCACCCATCTTTCTTCTTCCCCATTTCTTCTACAGCATTCACCACGTTCGCATATCTACTCCCGCTGAAGAGGTCAGTGCGCAGCAGCGGACCAACCACTATCCGCCGGCCTCGAGACTCTCGCTTCCAGAAGGCGAGTTCATTCTCAAGAGTTTTTTTCCCAGCCACCGTGTTGCTGCACATCGTTGAACAAGCGCAGCGCAGATAAGGGCCAACACAAAAGGGTCTGGCTTTGCACCGGCATGTCGTCCTCGCAGACACGGCCCACCAGCGGCCCCTCTCCGCCGCCCACCGCCTCCAACCTCCGTCAGCTGCGCTTCGAGAACGCGATGCTGCAGAACGAGAAGCTGTTCCTCACACAGGCCTTGGCAGCGGGACCGTCGACCTCCGCACGCGCCAACACCGCCCGTCACAGCGCCGACTCAGTCGAGGCTCGCCTGCTCCGCGCTTACGTGCTGGCGTGCGAGTTGCAAGACGCGGAGGCCCGCACGGCGGTCGAGGCACAGCTGCAGGCGCTTGTGCGGACGGCACAGCGCAAGGTGGACGTGCTGCGCGAGTTGCTGGAGACGGTGCAGCACGACGTGGAGGAGGTGCTGGAGGCGAGCGGTGGGTGGGGCGTCGCGCAAAGCAGCAGAGACGCTGCGTGACGCACTGGTGCTTCTCTCTTTGTTGCGAGGTCATCTTTCGGCTCAACACGGCTAGACATGAACCGTGTTGTTTGATTTGCATCGCAGAGGAAGGTGAAATGCTGCCTCGTTTTCTTTGTCCACCGCGGTCACCGTCGGCATTTATTCTTGTGTATTCTTCTTCCTTTTTTTTTTTCCCCCACCACTCAGCTACTCTGTACGGTGCATCGATGCGCCACACAACAAAAAAGATTGCATGAAGGCTGTTAAGGCGTAGGCTCAAAGACACGCGCTCACGCGTGGACGAGTGCTGGTCGTCTATAGTAGAGTGAGCCGCTAACTTCGCGGTGTCATCCTGCTGTTCACCGATCCCTCTTGCGCGCATGCGCGCATATCTTCTCTTACCCTTCAAGCAGAGAAACGGAGTAAATAGGAGAAAGAAAAGTCAATTTTTCTTTTTTTTAGTGGCGGTTGGCTCCTGTCTAATCCTCCTTCAAAAGAAAAAAAAAGGTAAAAGTACCCACGGCAATGCGACTTCTCTTTCGCGCTGTTGCGCGATGGTGCTCACGGCGCCGGGGCTTCTCTCAGAAAGATGCCAAACGGCACCTCAGAGTTTCCTCCAGCACCTCTCTTCATTTTCTCCTCACTTCATTTCCCTCTCTCTCTCTCTTTGTTGGCGAGAAAAAAAGCAGAACTTGCGTCATTGCCGGCTTGCCGACTCCACGTGACGCGCCTCTTATGTAAAACAGAACACCTTGCAAGATCAAAGCGCGTGCACACAAACGATCTTTTTTTTTCTTTTTCTCCCGCAGTCAACTCTGTTCTGGCACCACCTTTACGAAGAGGACAGCCCCTTCCCACCCGCACCGCGAAGGAGAACAGAGGGGAGAGAGGTGGAGACATGGGCGGCTGCATTGCGTGCTGCTGCGGCCCCGACCCATGGGAGCAACGCGAGCGCACCCCGCGTGCCCGCCACAGCACCCTCAACCAGTCCAGCAACCGCTCCTTCGACTCCCCAGGTTACCGCAATGACCGGCATAAAGCCAGTGGCATGGTCGCCTGCGAGCTGTGCGGGGTCGTCGTCGACCCGGCGCTGCTGGACGGCCACAAGGAGGTGTGCCGCACAAATCACTTGCGCACCCTGCTCGCGCGCAACGCTGCGTTAATGACGGATGCGAACCTCCGCCCGTCCTCCTCCAACACCCGGCTGCACGACGACGCCGTCAACGCGGCAGAGAAGGAGCTGTGTGTCGTCTGCATGGACCGCCCTCGTTGTTATGCTTTTCTGCCCTGTGGCCACATTAGCTGCTGTGAGGAATGCACCAAATCCCTCGATCAGTGCCCGCTGTGTCGACAGCCACGCGAGGGCCTCTGCTTCGTCTCGGCCAGTGTCACCGCGCAGTACGAGTGCAAGCACTGTCGCCAGTTCATCGCCCCGACGCTGTTTGAGGGCCACCGTGAGGTGTGCGGCTTGCGGCAGCGCCAGAAGCAGCGTGAGGCGGAGGAGGCTGCTGCGGCTGCTGCCGCCGCTGCCGCTGCCGTTGCCCAGGCGGAGGAGGAGAAGTGCGCTGCGGACGGCACCACAGGTGACAGCGATGAGGGTGCGGCGCACGACATGGGCGGTGTACCTGGCGGGGAGAAGGACTTGCTGCTGAACGCGTCGAATTCGCCCTTTACAGCATCACCGCCGCCGCCACTTCTGGCGAAGGAAGCCGGTCGCAGCTCGTCACCGGCCCGCTCGCACGCACACACGTGTCTTGAGTGCGGTCAGCGCTTCAACCAACTTCTGGTCTGTGTGCCCTGTGGCCACCGTGTGCTCTGCTACGCCTGTGCAAAGCGGCGGACGACGTGCCCGGTGTGCGTGACGGAGATCCGCGACACGGTGGTCGCCTTCGACTAAGGTGCCACTGCCTTTTCCCCCTTTTTTTTCTACTACTGTTTTGTTTGTGAGGAGGTGTTTTGAAAGAGGGTAGGAGTCGCTTCTATCGATCCCCTCGCTTATTTCGTCGATGGACATCGCGCATTTTTCTTTTCATCTTGCCTTGTGCTTTTCTAAACTGTTTGGTGTTCTCTTTTTCATTCAGGAGACCAAAAAGTTATTTTTCTCTTTCTCTGTGCCGTTGCCCCCCACAGCTGCTGTCGACTTGTTTTTCTTTTTTTTCTTTTTCTTCCCCTCCGCATCGCTTCAGCTTTATCATCACTTTTTTTCGTTTCTCCGTTTTCCAATCAGCGTCGTCCTGATGCTTTTTTTTTCTTGTTGTTTATCTTTTCTCGTGTTCATATTTCCTCCCTTGCAAGTTTTGCTGAAGGACAGAGATAAGGAGATAAAAAAGAAAGGTGCTCACGCCGGAGAGCAGCCGTGTAGATGACGCTGGAAGCCTTTGACTTTTTCTCATCTACTTCCCTGGCAAAAAAGGTTATGAACACACGCGGTTGCGGTGTCTACTCTCCGATGCTCGCGTTTGGTGGGTGGAGGCTTTGCCGCTGCCACTCGACGCCTTTCAGTAGAGCCTCGATTTCTTGTTGTGCCAAATGCAGAAAGCCACGCTGCGTTTATACAGAGAAAGGGAGGAGTCCACGTATATCTGTGCTGTGAACCCCTTTTTGAGGAAGGAAAAAAAAAACGAATGCAATCCCGCGTAGATGTCTTGATCCATCCTCCAAACTCTTTTCTTCCTGTTGATGTTCTCTCTCTGAAAAAGGTTGACTGGGCAACGCGTGAAGAGCAACAAAGCGCTACCAGCAACGTCAGCAGAAGGCCCGCTCTTTCAACTTGGAAAACAACAATAACTGCAGCAACACCAACAAGAACAACACAAAAACACATAGAAGTTTCAATTATCTCTGCCACACCTTCTCAGTGGCAGCCTCAACACTTTCTCATCCTGTCAAAGCCTGTTTATCTTCGTCTATCGTTATCACCAAGAAGCAACGAACCAACAAACATAAAATCTCAAGAAGGAGTCGCTCTCATCTTCAGTTTAAACCGTCTCACCACGTTGTCCATTTCGACGTGGCCGCTCCACCAAGGTTCCTCTTCATCCAACATGCAGCGTCCCTACGCCTCTTTTGCGAGCGCGCCGCCAAACGCTGCCGCACCGCCGTCGCCTCCCCTCTTCTCTGCCCACCGCAGCGCACAGACGGAGCGCCTTCACAGCGCCTCGCAGCACCGCCCTACGGCATCCACAGCAGGCGCAGTATTACCACTCCGCCCCAACAGCAGCAGCAGCATTAGCGGTGGTGCGCGTGGTCCCTATCCACCAGCAACCACCACCGCCAGCGCGCATCGCAGTGTCCCGCTTACCGGTCCATGGGCACGCCGCAGTGCTGACCCCCCACTGCGGGCGGCACACACCCATTACAGCAGCGGCTACACGCACGGTGCGGTTGGCGCGACAACGACGCTACTGCCCACACTTTCACCGCATTCTCCACTCTTTGCGCGCTCCGCGGCGTCCGCCCCGGCATCTGGTGCGCTGCGCAGTACTTCACAGCCGACGTCCTTCACGACCCCGCTGCGGCCAGCGCCACCGCCGACGGTGCAGCCCGACTTGTGGCTGCAGCGCAGCGGAGGGATGGAGCCATCGTCTGCGCCATCGCCCCTCTCACACAGAGGAGGCGGTGTGCTCCCACCGCAGCAAAGACAACTCACTCATCAGCCGGACGACTGCGCGGCGGCGCAGCTGGTCTTGTCCGACGTGTCGGTGCGCGAACTGCGTCTGCCACACGAGGCTGCTGCTGCTGCTGCTGCTGCTGTGACGGCGGGGCCGGTGCTGCTGCGTGGCGCACTGGGCGGTCGCGGCGCATCGTCCTTCACCACCGCAGCCGCTTGGCCGGTGTCAGAGGCTCGCCAGCAACACCAGTGGGAGAACATCAGCGAGTCGAACGATGCAGTGCCACTGCTCTCGGCGTCGTGGCCTGCACTGACGGTGGCGGAGGTGGTGGATATGCCACTGACCAGCAGTGGTGGTGCTGGAGAAGTAGTTCCATCCTTTGTGTGTGAGTGCTACATGCAGCATCCGTCGACCGCTTCGGCAGCTACGCCGTCCCACTCGTTGCTTTATGTCGGCTGCACGGAGGTGGCGCTGACGGAGTTGGTTGAGGCTACTGCTGCTGCTGATGTGCAGCGAGGCCACCCGGTGAAAGTGGCTTTGCGAGACGACGCTGGTGCTGTCGTTGGCCACTTGAACTTCACCGTGGCTGTCGTGCCTTTGCCACGTCGTACGGTGCGGCTGCGTGGGGTGGTGGTGCAGCCTGACCCTCTCCTGGCTAGCGACGACTACGACAACAATCGTCGCCGCGGCGCCCCCCCCTGTGCTGCAGGAGGGTGAGCTCGCAATCTCTCTAGTGGCGCCACAGCAGTTGTCACTCGACGCTGCTGCGGGCGGTGCGTCTTCTCGCGGTACTGGCGCAGCTCCGGCTGTGGCAGACCTCCGCACCCCGGCGATGGCGCGTTGGACGGCGCTGCCCGCCTTCTCCTTCACCGACACCGCCAGCAGGTCCAGTGTGTCTGAAGCAGAGGGTGCCGCACCGCAGCCCCCTTTGGTGGCTGGCGAGCTGCTCTACTACCCCGCGTCGACGGCGCGGCTCGAGAGTCGCGCGCCGATCCTACTTGGAACCTTCTCGGTACCGCCACCCGCATCCCACTCTGCATCTACTGCGTCGGCGTCGTACACGTTTCACGTGCCGCTCCGCACCTCACCAGCGGGTGCGCGGTGGATGGCGATGGGCGACTGTTGGGTGCGCGGCGGTGTGGAAACGTGGGAAGAGGCATCCGCCAAGGCATGCACTGCGGCTCCAGTGCGTGCAGCCAACACAGAAACGAACTCAGCGTTTCAGCGCTACGCTCCTCTCAGCAGCCCTGAGCGGCAGCAGCAGCAGCGAGTGGAGCGGGTTAATCACAGTGGCGCCATCGCCCCCGCCTCAGTCGGTGTCACGCCTCTCGCACAGCAGCACCTCGTCCCGCCACCAACACCACCAGAGGACATTGCCATGCAGCGTGTGCGGGAGCGGCAAGAAGCCCTCCTCCACCGCGTCGAGTTTCGCCTCGCCGAGGTGCGGCAGCAGCGGGCCAACATCCAGGCTGAGATGGCAGCACAGGACGCCGCTGCCGCCGCCGAGGAGAGCGCCATAGTCGAGGAGTACGGCCTGTTAGAGGCGCAGCAGCTCGAGGTGGATGCGGCATACAGGGAAGCCGCAGCGCAGCTGGCGGAGCTGCAGCAGCTACACGCCGATCAAACCGCCGATCAAACCGCCGAGCAAGAAGCCTATCTGGCAGAGCAGACCCAGGCGCTGGAGGAGGTCGCGCAGGAGCGGGCAGAGGCGGTGGAGCTGCGGGCACAGCTGGAGGCGCTGCAGGTGCAGATGAAGGCTCACATGGCGGCGGAGCAGCAGCGGTACGACGCACGGGTGGAGCGCACACGGGCTGCCATTGGCCGCGTCGAGGCGAATGCGCGGTGGCTGACCGAGGTGGAGGCAAAAATAGCCGCAGCTGAGTGTGATCAGGAGAGAAGCCCTGTATAGCCGGTGGATGTGTTTCTGGCAGACGCTAAAGCAACAAACGAACAAGAGAAACAACAAACCACGATTGACTAGAGTAGTGCTGCGTGCGTTGTTCTTTTGGGATTATTATTCCTGTCCCTTGTTGTCTTTCGGTTTAGGCTTGTGTGTGTTTGTGTGCGTGTGAGAGTCGGCGAGTGCACCACACACCGAGGGCCGATTCAAGATGTTACATACACACACATATGTGTCTTTTTTTTTCGCCCACCTTTTTCCTTTTAGAGATGCGTGCACTACTCATTTTTTGCGCTTCGGCCCCTTTTCTAGATTCTCTTTTTTTCCTTTCACGCACGCTATTGTGCCATACGAGAACCCTGCATCGGGCGACTCGATGAAGTGGAAGCTCTGGAAACTCTTTTTTGTTTAGGTGCACAGGTGTGCTTGTGTGAATGCGCGTGTGTTGGTGCTGATGCCGCTGCGCGCAGTGCACAACCTTTCACAGAACGCAATTGACCTACCGTTAGATAGCGCGTCCCTTTTTTTTTTTCTGCCTCACACCTTGCGTCACGACATCTTTGTCAAAGCACACAGCTGCACTTCTGCTGCTGCTTCTCAGCACTCTCAGGCCCTCCTGCACGCCTTACTTGGTTGGACGTAGATGTGCTTCGTTCTCTTCCTGTGCAGGGTGTACGCCACACGCTCAGTGAGAGAGAGAGTGCTCCACACGTGTTGGAATTCTCTGCTCGCTAGGATTTTAGCAGCGTCGACGAAAAGTCGCAGCGTGTGTGGCGCTTTTACTGCTTTTTTTTTTCCTCTGTGCCCTTCCTTTGGACTCCTTTCACCTGCGCTCTCTCTCCTCTTCTCTTTTTCCGACCCGTTGCTGTGCACAACAACATCACATATGTAATCGTCTCTTTCTCTTCGTCTATTTTTTTTTCTTTTCTTTCCATCGCGCAGTTTGTGTTTTCTACTCGTGTCCTCTCGATCCACACTATTTAACGACTTCTTCCCCCCCCTCTCCACACTTATATTTCGGCTCCTGCCGCTTCCACCCTACCCGTCGCAACCACGAAGTTCGCTCGTCAGCGCATCATGTCGGCGGCGTCGATGCTCCCGTCGAAGCTGGAGGGCTTCGTGCGCACCGAGTTCGAGGACACGTGCCGCCGCCGCTTCTTCTACGGCCTCGCCTTCGACCCCTACGGCGGGACGGCCGGCCTCTACGACCTTGGCCCGACGATGTGCGCCATGAAGAGCAACATGCTGCAGTTCTGGCGTCAACACTTCGTGCTGGAGGAGAGCATGTGCGAGGTGGACACGACCTGCCTCACGCCGGAGGAGGTCTTCAAGGCGTCGGGCCACGTCACGCGCTTCAACGATGTGATGGTGCGCGACACCGTCACGGGCGAGTGCATCCGCGCCGACAAGTTCCTGGAGGAGTGGAGCGAGACGCAGCTCGCCAAGGACGGCCTCACGGCGGAGCAGAAGGACGAGTACCTGCACCTGCTGCACGACGCCGCGGGCATGAACCCGGCCCAGATCAAGGCCGTCCTCGCCAAGCACGCCATCAACTCCCCCAAGGGCAACCCCTTCAGCGACCCCTTCCCCTTCAACCTCATGTTTGCCACCCACATCGGCCCCGAGGGCGACCGCGTCGGCTACATGCGGCCCGAGCTGGCGCAGGGCATCATCCTGAACTTCAAGCGCCTCATGGACTCTGGCAACGCGCAGCGCATGCCCTTCGCCGGCGCCTGCATCGGCACGGCCTTCCGCAACGAGATCGCCCCCCGCGCCGCCCTCATCCGCGTGCGTGAGTTCACGTTGGCCGAGATCGAGCACTTCGTGAACCCAAACAGCAAGGACCACGAGAAGTTCGACCGCGTGCGGGATGTCGAGGTCTGGGCGTGGCCGCGCGACCGCCAGGCGAACAACGAGGAGCCGACCCGCATGAAGATCGGGGAGGCGGTCGACCGGAAGATCATCGACAACCAAACCCTCGGCTACTTCATCGGCCGCGTCGCGATGTTCCTCGAGTCGATCGGGGTGCGCTACTACCGCTTCCGCCAGCACCAGTCGACGGAGATGGCGCACTACGCCCAGGACTGCTGGGATGCGGAGCTGCTCACCTCCTACGGCTGGATCGAGTGCGTCGGCATTGCGGACCGCTCGGCCTACGACCTGACGCAGCACAGCAACGCGTCCAAGAAGGACCTCTGCGCTCGCGAGGAGTACGACGAGCCGCGCACGGAGCGCCAGCTGCAGCGCAACCTGGTCAAGGGGCTGATTGGCAAGACGTTCGCGAAGAAGGCGGGCGAGGTGGTCGACTACCTCAACTACGCACCGGCGGAGGCCTGCCAGGCGATCCGCGCCGCCCACGCCGCCGGCGAGGCCGCGACGGTGAAGCTGCCCTCCGGCGAGGAGGTGTCCATCACGGACAAGATGGTCACCTTCGAGGAGAAGGACGTGAAGGTGACGGGCTACAGCTACACTCCAAGCGTCATCGAGCCCTCCTTCGGTGTTGGCCGCATCCTCTACTGCCTGCTGGAGCAGAGCTACTGGGTGCGCCGCGACGAGGCGAACCGCAAGAACGACAAGCGTGCTGTCTTCAGCTTCACGCCGCTGCTGGCGCCGCAGAAGGTGGCGCTGCTGCCGCTCATGGTGAAGCCGGAGCTGATGGCGACCGTCGCCGAGCTGCGCGACGCGCTCGTCCTGCGCGGCATCTCCGTGCGTGTGGACAGCAGCGGCGTGACGATCGGCAAGAAGTACGCCCGCGTGGATGAGCTCGGCATCCCGTTTGCCGTGACGTGCGACTTCGAGGGCGACGGCGCCGTGACGCTGCGCGAGCGCGACAGCGCGTCGCAGATTCGCGTGCCGAAGGACGAGGTGGCCGCTGTTGTTGCGGAGCTGTGCAGCCCGCACAACCCCCGCAGCTGGGAGTCCGTGGCGAGCAAGTACCCGGCCCAGGCCGCGAGCGAGTAGGAGAGAGGCCTGGGTGAGAGAGCTTGAGCCTGTCTAGCAGGATCAACAGCCGGACGTGAGGCGTGCACCACGAATCAGCTGTGTTGCTGCTTCATCTTGCATTTGCGTTTCACTCTTTCTCGTCCTTGTTTACCGCGGCACTCACGTCTGCGGCTTGTGCTTTCTGCCTGCCTTGAGGATCGAAAGCTCCTGCCGAGGCCGACTCTGTGTGGTCCCGGTCTTTCCTTGATCTCCGAGTGTGACGGAAGAGCACCTCATGTCGAGCTGCGTTTTCTTTCCTTGTTTCCACCCGTTGTTGATTCACCTAATTAAAACAAAAAAAAAATGACGTGACTTGGTTTGTTTGTTTTCTTTGCTGTGTTCGCTTCACACATGTTGTAGTTGCCTGGCGTCGGTGAGCACCCACGACTGTTGGTGTCTGCGCTCCGCGTTTTCATTTGCACTGAAGAGAGGCCAAGAGATGAGAGATCACTTCAGCGGCATGTCGTAGAATGAAGGAAAAAAAAAAGTTTCAGCGGCGAAAGACGAGAAGCCAGCGCCAAACGCAGGTCTGTGCTCTACCAACGACGGGCAAGGATAGTCGTCTATTTCTTTGTGCTCTAGCCATCCAAGGTACACTAAACATAATCGGGAAAACACAAACAAATATAATAAAAAGAGCGGAAGCTACAAATAGTGAAGAAAGTGTTCCTCTTCGCTGCGAACTATACCAGCAAGTTGTAGCGCAAGGGAAGGTAGCAGAGCAGCGCAGAAACGGTTATTTTCACGCATCCGCTGGTTACCGTGCCGTGGCGAAGCCTTTCTCATCATAAGCAGCGTTGCGGCCGTGTGGTAGGAAGGCGGAATCGTCGCCTCTGAAAACCTTTTTTTTTAAATACGAAGGAGGCGCTTTAACTACCAGAAGAGTCACGGATAGCATTGTGAGAGAGAGGAAGGGTACGCAGCTATCTGGCTCTTCAACCTGAGTATCGGAGTCGCTGCAATCGGCGTCGTCTACTGTGGCGCTCTCTACTCATGCATCATGCTTGCACGTGAGCTTCTTCTACTTCCTTCTCTGTTCCCACTCTATCGTCTTTCTCTCTTCCCCGCTTCTCTTCTCACGCCGCGCTTACACGCAGCTCTTGTTGTTTTCTTCCTTTTTCTCTTCGTGTTGTTTTTCTGTGCCGACTTTGCGCGCTCTTTCCTTTTCTTTCTTTTTCTGCCTCATTCTCTTCTGTCCTCTTCATCTTGAGCTCCTTCGCAGGTTGGCGTTAATTCTGCTGTGGTGTTGTGCTCCTCACCCATTCGAATTGCACGCAAACACACACACACACACACTTGCCGAGGGCTTCGATCATCAAAGACCCTCCCCGGTGTCTTTTTTTTCTCGGTGTGTCTTCTTATATCTCATCTTCGTGCCGTACTCCCCCCTCATTTTCTGTTTTTTCCTGTTTCCTCATTGCTGGCTGCGCGTTCGTCCGTTGTAGGTCTGAACTCTTCCCGTTGATAAGATCTCTTTGCTGCTGCGACTCCTCTTTTTCCTTTTTGTTTTCTTTCTCTCGTCTTTCTCTCTCCCCCTTCTGTTGCTTGCTTCCATTCCTAATTTCATTTTTTGTTGCTGCTTTTGCCCTCTTGCCTGCTTGCTTTCTTTTTTTCTCTTTCTGATATCCCCTCTGGTCGACCGTCCGTTTCCCCTTCCACAAGAGCAGAAGCGGCGTCTCCCGCCTCACGCATTACAGGCCGTGCTTCACTCGCACCACCCGCCCTGTGGGAAGAAGGAAAAGTTGCTTTCCCCTCGTTTCTACCCCGTTGTATAGGTTGAAAGGAGTTGCTACGCGCGACTAAGGAGCAGGCGAGCAAAAGTTAGCCTGCGCACACAAACACACAGCGACACCACAGCACAAAAGAAAAAATGTTCAATCGTCTCTTCGGGAAGGAGAAGCAGGTGCAGCCTAACCGCGGCGGCGGCGGCAGCAGCGGTGGTGGCGGTGGTGGCAGCAACAGCACTGCCAAGACCATGGAAAACATGGACGCGGCTATCGACCTGCTGGAGAAGCGCGAGTCGGCGTTGGAGAAGCGCATGGAGGCGGAGCTGGCAAAGGCGAAGCAGTTCTATGCGAAGAAGAACACGCAGGGTGCGCTGCAGTGTATGAAGCGGAAGAAGATGTACGAGGAGCAGCTCATGAACATTGGTGCGCAGAAGCAAAACCTGGAGACGCTGAAGTTCACGGTGCAGAACCAGACGATGAACCAGGAGGTTCTGAAGGCACAGGTCGCGGCGAAGGACGAGCTGAAGCACTCGAACAAGAAGATGAACGCCGATAAGATCGAGGATAACATGGACGAGTTGATGGAGGAGATGGACAAGGCCAACCAGGTGAGCGAGGCGCTTCGCCAGCCGCTAGACACGAACTTCGTGGACGAGGACGACCTGATGAACGAGCTGGAGATGGAGCTGGAGGGCATGGACCTGGAGGACGAGGCGCCGGCGGTGGAGACAAAGATGCCGGAGATGCCGAAGGTGCCGAGCGCGAAGCTGCCCGCGAAGGCGACGAAGACGAAGACGCAGGAGGACGAGGATGCGCTGGCTGCGCTGGAGGCGGAACTTGCGTAAAAAAAAAAAACCCCACACGCGTGGACACCTCTAACCCGCTCTTCTAAGGAAAAGGATGAGATTAGGTAGAGTGACGAGGATATATATTCTAAAAAAGCCGATACGGACACCGTTGCAATTTTTCATTTTTCTTATTGTCACCTGCGTTGCCTCGACGCAGGTGACGCTTCTCCGCCGCCTTTTCTTTGAGCTTTTAGTGTTTCTGTTTTTTTTTTCACCAATGTTTCTCGTGGGTCTTGTTCTCTGTTTTGTTCTCTGTTTTACTTTTATTATTATTAAAGAAAAGAGTTGTTTGCGTTGTCGGAGGCGTCCACAACAGACGGAGCGAGAAATGCAAAGAAGATTGTTTGGCACCTCCTGTAGAAGACAACCCGCGAGGAGAGCGTCTCTCGACGTTGTCGACTACCGAAGATCGATCTATAAAAAAAGAGAAAGAATGCAGATTTGCCTCCTTCTTGTTGGTGTGAAAGCAGTCGTAGAAGTTGGTCGACATACAAGTATACCCAGAATAGAATAACAGTGATGCTGCACGGGAGAAAGGCCGGAGGAGCTGCAGCTCCCTTCTATGGAGCACGTGCAACCTGCATCTATGGTCAAAGTGTTGCCTGCGTAACACCGAGATACACAACGATAGGCAGGGAAACTCCCAGACGCGCAGATGGGTCTAAGCAGGAGCGGTGCGTCTCTATTGGTCCCCTAGACGTGCAGTGGACTCGCTGTTTTTGTTTTCATCATCCAGTTAGGTGCGCCGCCAAAGCGTGGCTCGCAGCTCCAGACATGATGAAAGGTGGTGAGAATGCGCGAGTCTTTTATCGCTGCATGAACGATAGCTGGCGTCACAGGTAAGAGTGGCGCTGAATCGAATTGTCAGAAAGGCACAAGACATGTATCCCCTTCTTCACACCGCTCCTTTTCGCTTTTCTCTCTCTCTTCTCTCTTCAATCTTCACACCAATTTTTATTTTCATTTTTCTTCTTCTTTCTTTAGGAACGCGCTTTCGTGTAGACGCGTGCTACAGTCCTTCACCGCTTTCTTTTTCACGAGCGATAGCACTCCTATTTTTTTATTTTCCCCTCTCCTGCTCTTCTTGCTTTCCCTATATCTTAATTTTTTGCTCGCCTCCACAGCCAAACACCGCCACCATGGTCAACTGGTTCGGCAAGTCGGCGCAGGTGAAGCCGAAGCCCAGCCCCGGCGGCAGCCCCGGTGGCAACAGCACTGCCAAGACAATGGAAGAAATGGACTCGGCTATCGACCTGCTGGAGAAGCGCGAGTCGGCGCTGGCGAAGCGGGTGGACGAGGAGCTGGACAAGGCGAAGCAGTTCTACGCGAAGAAGAACACGCAAGGTGCGCTGCAGTGCATGAAGCGTAAGAAGATGTACGAGGAGCAGGTGTACAACCTCGCCGCACAAAAGATGAACCTGGAGACCTTGAAGTTCACGCTGCAGAACCAGACGATGAACCATGACGTGCTCAAGGCGCAGTTGGCGGCGAAGGACGAGTTGAAAGAGTCGAATAAGCGCATGAATGCTGATAGGATTGACGACATGATGGACGAGCTGATGGAGGAGATGGACAAGGCCAACCAGGTGAGCGAGGCACTTCGTCAGCCGCTAGACACAAACTTCGTGGACGAGGACGACCTGATGAACGAGCTGGAGATGGAGCTGGAGGGCATGGACCTGGAGGACGAGGCGCCGGCGGTGGAGACAAAGATGCCGGAGATGCCGAAAATGCCGAGCGCGAAGATGCCCGCGAAGCCGACACAGACGCAGGAGGACGAGGATGCGCTGGCTGCGCTGGAGGCGGAACTCGCGTGAGTCGGCTGTTCCTCAACGCAGTCACTTATCCACTCTTATATGCACTCCGACGCGGTTTTCAACGGCAACGCTACGTCGCGCTATATATATGTTCCATCACTAAACTAAAAAAGCTCACCAGGCTTTGTGCTTTTTGTTTTTTTATTGTCTGCTGGCAAGTGTCGCGACAGTGCTGCCGCTCTAACAAATGCACAGATGTTGAGCACGGCTTCCCTTTTCGCTTATCTTTTCTCTGGAATAGTTGTCTTCTAAGGTAACGTAAGAAGTGCACTCAGTGTAGTTCTCTTTTGTTTTCCTTTGTATCTTGTGCTGCTTCTTGTTCCTTTTTTTGTATTTTTGTGAGACTTCTGTTTTTTCTTTTCCGGAATGCTCGATCGTGCCGTCTGCTTTCTTCATTTTCCTTCCAAAAGCGAAGAAAGGAAGGGCTACGAGTAAAAGAAGTAGTGGAAGGCACAGCCAAAAGGTGCTTTGTGCTTTGTAGTTCACGCAGGTGTGCTGTATATGGGTATTTTGCTTTTCGCCCGCACTTTTCACATTTTCTGTGTGCAATGGGGTATGGTGTTCATGAGTTGTTCGCTGTGAGCAACAGTGGCAGAACCTTTTTTTCTATTTGCTTGCTTTTTCTCCTCCTGTGTTGTTGCGGCAAGGTGGTTGCATGTGTATTTACCGTAGTGCTATTCTCCGAAGTGCTGCTAACTTCTTTCCTTTTCGCACGCTTCGTTGGCGCCTGTTGTTTTCCTTTTCTCGATCTTTTTCACCTTTATTTTAAATCTTACCTCTCTCTCCCCGTTTCATCTTTTCTTTATGATCCCTTTTTTTTTCTTGTTTTGTTCTCGTGATGTATCAAAAAAAGTATGTCAAGGGAAGCCGTTATGCATGTATTGGAAGATAAGAAAGGGCAAGCATACTGCAAAAGGCGGCAATTTTTTATTTTTATACTACTACAAGAGTGAAAGATGAAAGCATGTCAGTAGCTTCTCGATGTTGGCAGCTTCGCCGCAGTGCCTTTCCGCTTTGTTTTTTTCCTCGTGTAACCGCGGCACTCGCCCCTCTCTCTCCTTCTCTTGCTCTCCTCAAGTGCTGCCTTTTTTTTTTTTTTTTGCGGCGAACGAACGCAGACAACGTGGCTTCTTGCGCTGTTTTTTTTTTTTCGTCTCTTCGCTTATCTTTCTCTCTTTTGTTTTCGTTAATTCGTTGAGGTTCTGGTATCTTTTTTTGTTGTTCTCTTTCCTTCTCTTTTTCTTTGCGGGTTTTTTTTTCTCCCACTATACACGCGTCTCTCACGAGTGGCCATCTGTGTAAACTGCGCCACAGAGGCCAGAAATTTGTCTTTGCGTTTTGCGTTCTTTCTTCGTGGCAAAACTCGGTGTTGCGCTCTTCAGCCTCTGTAGTACACTTATGACACATTTCAAGTCAAACCGAGGGCAAGGCGATAAAAGCTGCGTGCGTGCTTCTTTTGGGGAAAAATAAGGCGATGACACCTGCACTACTCGCTGTCGAAATTCTATCTGTCGTCTCTTGCCGTGAAGCTGAGGCACGATGCGCTTCGAGTCGATGTAAACTGCTGCATCTCAAGAAGGCTTGTCCACCTTCTTCTTTCTCTCTATGCGTCATATTATTGCGCGGAGTGGGGCTTGGCTCGTGCTGGCAGCTACATCCGCACCACTCTTTCTCATACTCTTTGTCATCGCCCTCGTCCACTTTCTAAACTTCTAATTCCCTCTTTTTCTCCGCACACAGACTTCGTTCTCCCGTTTGACTTCGCCTCTCTTTTAACCCAAACACTTACACTTACACCCACGCAAAAACGAACCACTGTAGAGCCGCTGTACTGCCTGCCTTCACTCTCTCTCCTCCTGCCGTTGTACCTTCCCTCTGGTTCCCCTTCTCTTCGCTGCGCGCACACGCCTCTCTCTCTCTCTCTCGCAACTCCGCCCTTTTCCTCCGCCGAACAACAGCACTGGTAGATGACGGCGATCACTGGTACTTTTTATGGGCATCTCTGCCCCCCGATGCGGTCACGGCAGCTGTGCCTCCTCCTCTCTTCGCGGCTGTTCCACTTGACGGCCTCCTTTGTTGTGGTGCTCGTACTCCTCGGCGCTTCTGCCTGTGGCGCCATCACCGCTCCCCTCCCTCTCAGCAGCGGCACCAACGGCGGCGCAACAGCAAAGGCCTCCATCGAGTTTTGCGCCGCAGACGCTGGCGACATTGCTGCTGCTGCTGTGACGGAGCTGGGCGGCTGCAAGCGTAAGCTGGTGGTGGACATCACGTTGGATGACAGCACGGTCACCGGCTCGGTGCTGGAGACCGACGTGGTCGTCTCTGCGGCCCTCGACCACGCTCGCTTTCCAGCAGACGAGGCGGCAGCAGCTCCAACAGCCACGCCCGCCTCCACTACAACGGCTGCCGCCTTGGCCAGCACGCTGCAGGTGACGCTGGCGCCTCTTCGCCTCTCCTTCCGTCGTGGCGGCGTGCAGATGCGCTACGCACTCAACTACCTGCGGGACTTTCCAGCTGCCCTTCGCGAGCGTGTGCGTCCGCTGCGGGCGGCAACGGTGTGCGACGACGGCGTCACCCGCTGTCCCGACTACACGCCCCTCAACGGCGGGGGTCAGGTGGTGTCTGCGCCGATGGGCACCTGCTGCCTCTGCGTGTCTGTGGAGTGCGCCATCTCACTCGACATGTGCAACGCATCAATGCGCGCCTACTTCTGCTTCCGCACTGCTGCCGCAGCAACCATCTGCGTCGAGGAGGATGGCGTGCGCTACGGCGGGTGGTCCATTGAGCTTGGCACGCCTTTCTATGCCCTGGAGACGACGGTGAGCGGCGATGCGGTGACGGCCCTCACTTTTCAGCTGAGCACGGATACCACCACCGTGCAGCACGGGACGTCGCGCATGCAGCTTCTCCAGACGGGCGATGTGAACATGGCCGAGGCCGGCCTGCGGCTGAACGTGTCGCAGCGCGTGCTCTTCAACCCCCTCAGCGGCGACCGCGTCAGCGCCGGTGCGTCGGAGTGGTTGCTGGTGCCGTCTGCCCTCGTCACGGCGGACGGGGCGGCGTGCAACAAGGTCGGCATCACACCCGAGTACTTCTACTCGCTCTCTCGTGCGTCGCAGTGCAACGCGCAGAAGGGGACGTGTCTTGCGAACCAGCTCGAGGACCTGCGTACCGCCGACGCCGCAGCGATTGCGCAGGGCGGCGGGGGCAGCTACCTCGCCTCCTCTCTCGGCTCCTTCACGCAGCAGACGGTGAACGGGCGGCGGTTTCTCCTCGACGCGGTCGAGCGCACCGGCGGGGCGACGCTGCGGTGGTCGATCAACGCCGATGACGTGGCCCTCGACGCCGTGGCTGTACCGGGCAGTCTGACAGCGGTGCGCTTCCTTGCCGAGTCAGCGGACATCTCGGCTGCAGTGGCAAACCCTGGCCCCTACGCTGGTCTGTACTACGTCGTGTTGCGCAGCTGCACCGCCACTCGTGTTGTGAGCTGCGAACATGAAGTCGGCGATGGCTGCATCACGCCTCTGCTGGTGAAGGGCGGCACTGAAGATGCGGTGCGCTTTCCCATGTGGCCCGTGTCGCTGGACGGAAACAGTGGGGTGGCGAACTGCACGGTGGAGCTGCGCGACGCGGCCAACGTGACGCTTGATACGTCGTCCGTCAGCTGGACGCTCGTGACGACGACGTCGACGACGACGGCCGCCCCGACGAGGGCCCAACGCTGCCATCACTGCGCTTTGCACGATCTGCACTGTCTCTTTACGAATGTGTGTGAGTGGCAGATGTTGGTGTGGACGGCGGTGGCGCTCGTGGTGACGTGGTGCCCGTATGCCGTGCTTGCTTCTTGGCGGCGCGTGTGGGAGCTGTGCCGGTGCGTTTGACGCATCTCTGCCATGCTTTTTTCTTATCTCTTTCTTCTTCCTTTTTTTATTTATTTCGATCTTCTCCGTTTACAGTATTAAAAAAACACTTCTTCTCTCTCAATATTTTTTGTACGTCCACTCTCCTCGATTTTTTTTTCCTTTTCATACTCATCCTACTCATCATCCTCCTTTTCTCCTTTTCTCTTTGCATGCGTTCACACGTTTTGCACTCTCCCAGACATACTTTCTGTTGTTGTTGTTGTTTTTCGTGCTGTTGCCATTGGCAACACCGCTCAATTTTTTTTTTTGCTTTCTCGTGCTTCTCTTTCTCCTCCTTCCTCATTCTCGCGAGAAAGGACTGCCATTTCGGCGGTGTGTACGCCATCTCTCTTTATTTTCTACGTACTTTGTACCTTTGACTTTACTTGTCGCTCGACGTTGAGGACATGCAGAGAAAAACGAAACAAACAAAAATAAATAAATATCGAGAAGCATGCGGTGTGTCTGTAGAGTGCTGAACGACGCTGAGGTGGGCTTTTCCACCCTCATGTAATTGTTCATTCGCTGATTCTTCGCGCTTGTAGCATGTTACCGACAACGTGTAGCCCAGGAGCGTGACGTGCTCGGAAAAAAAAAAGAAGCGAACATCCGCTAAATGCAAATTGTAGAGAACGGAAAGTCTTCGCTTGTCTTTCCGCGCAGCTGTAGCGCCTTTTTTTTTCCCTCCTCTCTGCTTCGCACGGTTGCTTTTTTCAGTAACTTTCCCTTTCTCTTCCTTCAATTTTTCTTCCTCTTGTAGCGCTGCGTGTGCTCGCAGAAGTGCAGTGTGCAGTAACAGAAAAGAGGAGCGCTGCTAGTGCCTTCTTCATTCTTTTTTTCTCTGTGAAAAACGAAAGCCGCGCTTCCTTCATAACGAAGCACTTGTAGAAGCTCTCACGCTCTCTCTTTCTCCGTCCATATAGACCCGTGAGTTCACGAAATAGAAGCACAACTACCTAGAGAGCCTCCCCAAAAAGGCCATATATTAAAAAAAAAAAATTTTTTAAAAAAAAAAAAAAAAAAAAAAAAAAGATTAAAAAAAAAAAAAACTTTTTTTTTTAAAAACCCCCCCCCCCCCTTTAAAAGAAATTTTTTTCAGACACGCCACACCCACCCCCCCCCCCCCCCCCACTCCTCGAAAAAAACCAAACACCCGGGGGGGAGAAAAAAAAAAAAAAAAAAAAAAACTTCCACAACACACCCCCCCTCTCCCCCCCCCGAAAAAAAAAAAAAACAAGGGGGGGGGGGGGGGGGGGGGGGGGGGGGCGGCCCCGGTGGTTTTTTTTGTGGCTCCCTTCTCCCCCCGGGGGGGAGGGGGGGGGGGGGGGGGGGGGGGGGGGGGGGAGAGAACCTTTTGCTCCCCCCCCCCCCCGCCCGGCCGGCCCCCCACCCCCCAACAACAAACCCCACCACCCCCCCCCCCCCGGCCCCGGGGCGGCGGCCAAAAAAAACACCACCCCCCACGGGGGCGCCCCCCCCCCCCCCCCCCCCCCCCCCCCTCCGCACCCCAAAGCGAGTCTACGTTGCGCTGCCTGATCGAAGCGGTGGCGCAGCTTGTGAAGGAGAATGCGAGCACGCTGCGATCTTTTGCGTGGTCTGGGCTTCCCATCATTCCACCCGGCCGCGGTCCACGGGGCAGCGGGGGACTCGGAGCCCGTGCCAACGCCGCCACGCTGACGCAGCTGCTACCACTCTGCACGCACCTGACCACTCTGCGCATCGAGGGAGTGGCGCTGTCACGGGCGCAGTTCATGCAGCTGACGATGATCTCCCTCTCCGGCAGCAGCACCGACGTCGACGGCGGGTCGTGGCTGGCGCTCGAGGAGGCGAGCTTCGCGGGCTGCGACCTGACCGACAGCTGCAAGGGCGGCATTGTGCGCCTCATCCGCGCAGGAGTGCCGATGAAGTCGGCCGAGCAGTGGCGGCGCTCGGTGCGCGGCAGCAGCACCGGTGGCAGCTCCGGCGACCCCACCCCCGTTCCCTCGCCGGTGACGACCATCTCTGGCGCCGTGTCCCGCACGCGTGGGCTGCGACGCCTGGACCTCTCCGACAACCCCCTCGGCGACGAGACGGCACGCGCCATCGCGACCGCCATCACCGGCGCAGCGCTGCACACGCTGCGGCTCGCCAACACCGCCGTCACGAGCAGAGGCGCCGCGCTGCTGCTGCTGCCAGCGGTGCTGGAGGAGAACGCGGTGGAGCTGGTGGACCTGAGCAACACGGAGGTGAGCAACACGTACGGCACGGCGGCGGCGACGTCGACGTCGTCGGCTGCGGAGCTGCGCCTGCTGGCGGCTTCGTCGATCACGGCTGGGTTTCGTGTGGTGGCGCGGGGCATGGGCCAGCTGCTTGTGCTGCGGGAGGCGGTGCGGACGCCGCAGCAGCCCTGGAATGTGCGCACGTCTTTTGCCTCGTCGACGGGAGGAATAGCGACAGCGGGGGAGTCGCCGATGTTGGCGCCGCCACGTGCGGCTCAGCGCGCGTCCGCATCGCGAGCGGGAGACAGCGGGCGGTCGCGGCTGCGGTCCACTGGGCGATCCGACAGCCAGCAGGCGAGGGAGGAGGAGGATGCGGCGGCAGACGCGGAGCCGGACCCATTCAGTGCTTTCATCCAAACGCGACCGGCTCCGATGGCACCACCGCCAACACGGACACCTTCGTCTCCCTTGAAGCAGCCGTCTACCGCCGCACCAACCGACAGCCCCAGCAGCACGCCTGCCGTGACGGCCGCTGCTACTGCTGCTGCGGGTGTGGGCCCTGCGCCGTCCTCACCGCCGCCGCCGCTACCGGCATCGACCGCTGCGCCGCATGCGGGTGGTGCTCCCTGGTGGCCGCAGTGGGGATCGTGGGGGCCACTACTTCCTCCCCAGGCGTCTTCAGCAGGAGGAGGGAAAGAGTGGGTGCCGGTGCCTGTTGCGGTACCGATGCCCATCTTCACGCCTCTTCCGCTGCCTTACTCAGCAGGAGCATCACCCCAACCGCAGGCGCAGATGAACGCCTCTCCGTGGCCTGGTGTGCCTTTCTTTTCCCCTTCCGCCATCCCGCCAGCTGGTGAGGCAGCAGCAGCAGCAGCAGCAGCAGCAGCAGCAGTCGGCACCGTCTCGCCTCTTGCAGTGCCAAAGGCTGCAACAACCGCTTCGGCTCCCGCGGAGGCTCCTGATTCTTCCTTCCTCCACGTCGTGTCGTCCGCACCGGCAGGATCAGATGCGGGTATGCAGGGGACTGCCGAGAGGGAGGAAGCCGCCGCCGTACCAGTTGTGGAGGACGCGTTGATGGACGTCGCCACCAGCACCGCCGACGACGCCGCCTCCTCGCAGCTGACGCGCGAAGCGAGCGTGACAGCAGGCGGCAGCAAGTTCCTGACGGCACTGATTGCCAGACTGGAGGCGCACGAGACGGACGTCAGCGAGCGGATGGAGCAGCAGTACCAGCGCACGACGTCGCAGCTCACCGCGATAGAGAAGGACATGCGCTTCCGTCTGCAGCAAATAGCGGAGACAGGGCGGAAGGAGGGCGCCGCTGCGGCTGAGCGGCAGGCAGCGCTGCTCGACGCGATCGCCGGCCTTCGTGAGCCGCCCGCCCGCTCCGCTGGTGAGGCGATGTCGGAGGAGATGCTGACGCAGCTGGTGCACCTGATCGAGGTGGGGATGACGCGTGTGCAGGCGGTGCTGGCGAAGGGAGGAGCAGAAGGGAGGGAAGAAAAAAGGCCCGCGGCTGCTGCGGTGACGACGAGCTCGACGACGCGTGCATCACCGACAGCGGCGCCGTTGAGTGAACGGGATCTGGTGACGGAAACGAATCAGCGCTTGAAGCAGCTCGGCTGGTGACGTGTGCTCGACTCCGTGCACATTTTTTTTCTTTCACTTTCATCGCCATGTGTCCTTTTGCTGCTTCTCTGACATCTCTAAATATAAAATAAATAACTGGAATTACGAGCTTGAGAAAGAGAGAGAAAAATGTTGCTTCTCATTGTGGAAGTCACTCTGTTCTCACGTGTGGCGAAACGTGCCGCCTCTTTGTATCTTTGCTGATGTACGCACTTCACCTCACTCTCTCTCTCTCTCTCTCTCTACTTCTCTATTTCTCGATCACGTCTGCCGCAGAAAATAGTGTAGCAACACCGTTGTTGTGTCCCACTCCCGTTCTCTCTTCTTGCAATTCCGTTATCACACGTCCCTCGTAGAAACGCCATTTGTGCATCGTCGACAGACACTTCTTTTTCCGGCAATGACGTCCGCAGTGAATCTCGAAGGCGTTGGCCTCCACGGCCACATGAAGGGCGTCACGACGCTGAAGTTCAACCGCGACGGCGACCTCCTCTTTTCCTCCTCCAAGGACACGAACTGCAGCGCGTGCTGCTGGCACACCAAGACCGGCCAGCTGCTCGGCTCCTACACGACCGTCGGCCAGGTGCCCGGCCGTACCTACGACTCCGCCATGATGTCCCTCGACGTGAACCGCGAGTCCACCCTGCTGGCCACCGCGAACTCCGGTGAGGAGGTGATGCTCTGGAGCGTCGAGACCGGCGCGCTGCTCGGCTCTGTTAGCCGCAGCATGTGCTCCGGCGTCAGCGTCGGTTTCTCGCACGATGACACGAAGATGATGGTGGCGACGAAGGGTCGCTCGAGCACCCGCTCCGCCATTCAGGTGTACAACGTGCCGTACGCGGTGCCGAAGGACGGCGGCGACATCGCGCCAGTGAAGACGCCGCTCTCTGTCTTCTCCAACTACGAGACGCCGGACTCCATCACGTGGGCGTCGTGGGGACCGACGGACCGCACCATCTACTACTCCGAGAGCGGCTTCATGCACATCCTCGACGTGGAGACGAGCCAGGTGATTCGCAGCCGCGAGATCCACGGCGAGGGCGACGTGATCAACCGCTTCAGCTGGGACCCCAACTACCTCTGCCTTGCGACGGCCTCGACGGACAAGACGGCGCACCTCTTAGACTACCGCGACTTCAGCGAGATCCAGGTCTACCAGAGTGACGTGCCGGTGAACGATGTGTCGATCAGCCCCAACGCCGACCACGTCATCCTCGGCGGTGGCATGGACGCTGCCGCCGTCACGACGCAGGGTGGTGAGACCCGCTTCGAGGTGAAGTTCTTCCACAAGGTGCACGGCCACCAGCTCGGACAGCTGCGCTGCCACTTTGGTACCATCACTGCCATGTCCTTCCACCCCGACGGCCGCGGCTTCGCTAGCGCTAGTTACGATGGTCTGATCAAGATGTTCCGCTTCGGCGACACGTACGACAGCGCGCCGGGTGCCAAGCCCATCTGGACCCTTCGCGATTAAAAAAGAAAAAGAAAGAGAGAGAGAGATGCAGAACTTCTCGCTAAGCGCGACGCTTTCCAGTGGCGGTGATCCTTCCCTTCTAGTCCTCTTTTTTCCCCTCCTCGTTACTGGGAGGTGATGAAAGGCGGCTGACCCCGGGCTGAAAGTAGTGTACTGGTGTGTACTTATGTGTGGGTGAGAGCGAGGAGGTAAAAATATCAAGGGTTGTTAAATGGTGCGCTTTTTTTTTGTCTTCTTTTTATTGCTGTTGTGCCTTGTTGTTGTTGTTGTTCGTCTGCTAGGCACCACAGGTAAGGCACTAGGTGACGGTGTGCTGTGTGCTACGGAGCGTCTCGCTGTGATCGGTCGTTATGAGGTGAAGACGGATAGAGCGAGAAAGAGGGGCAATGCAAGAAAAAAAAGGTGGGCATAAGTTGTCTGAGTGTGTCTCTGCAGCGCTCGCAAACTTCTCTGCCTGTCCCTTTTTCCGTGCTTGTCGCTCTCCACTCTTCTTCACAACTTTCCACCGACTCTTGCAGTCTCTGTTGTCGCTCGTGTGGGGCGGTGTCAAGCTGATGTTCTATTTCTTGTTTTTGTTTTTTCTTTCTTGTTGTGCGGCACGGGGGATGAATTGTCGTTATTTTCATTCGTGTCTCTGAAGGGGCGGAGAAGTAAGGCAGGGCTATCACGGGAGATGGATGTGTGGAGAGCTGTCTTGTCGCACGTGGACGTCAGTGGACTTGCTTGTGTGCGGCACCAACTACCCTTCTCCCTCACGCCCTTTTTTTTTCTCCCCCGGCGTTGGCCGTTGTGCGCCGTGCAGCGGTGGGCAGTAACACGTAATCATGAGTGTAAGTTAAAGAAGCAAATCAACGAGTCTATCAAAAAAAAAAAAGAGAAGATGTGAGAGCAAAAAGAAAGACGAGAGAGGAAGAAGGAAACGCGCTTGCAAGAAACTCGAGCCTGTGTGCTGAGTGAAGCAGTACTTCCCTTTCTCGCTTTCAGCTTTCACCTCGTCGCGGATCACGGGCTTGCAGATGGAAAGTTGATGGAGGCAGAGGCGGTAAAAAAGCAGACGCGTCAGAGGAGTGTTTGGTGTTACAGCGCACGTGCCCGCCACCGTTTCCCTATTGACGCACGTAGCCGCACCTAACGCTCTGCTTTTATTCAATTTGAACTTAAGGTGGCTCTTCTTCCCAACGGCTGTCGTTCGCCCTTCCTCAAGCGTGGTGAACAACGTATTCTCCGCCGTTAACGCCTTACGCGTTGCATTACCGCAGCTTCTCCAGAGTACTGTCTTTTGGTCGCAAAGCACCTTCTCTCCCTCTCTCTCTTCTTTTTTTCTTCTGAATGGTACTTGAAGCGAACACAAAGTAGCTTTGTTGTCATATCACGCTGCTGAGATGTGGAGTGGGCAACGAAGAATCTGCACCGGTGCGCTGCGCCGCCTCTGCGTCACCACCGCCGGCGCTCTCACCGTCCCCCACCGCCGTCTCTCCACCGAGGAGATTGTCAGCGAGGAGCAGCAGTGGACCGCCGCCATGGCTGACAAATACGGCGCCGGCAACTACCAACTCTTCCGCCCCCTCTACAAGGACTTGTGCGACGAGATCCGCCGTGAGTACTACACGAAGCCGCCCCCACCGCCGCCGGTGGCGCGAACACGAAGGAGGGCACCGACCATGGAGGCAAAGGAGGAGGTGCAGGTGCGGGAGGACGGCGCTGACGGCGCGACTGGTGCGCCAGATGGTGCTGCCTCCCCACTCCCCGTGCAGCCAGAGACGACGTTTGGTGACGGCAGCTGGTCCGTCGATTTCCGCCCCGCCGACAACGTTGTCGTTTTCCACCGCGCCGCCGTAAAGGAGGGCCGCCTGGGCGAAGTGTTTGCGTGGAGTCGGGTGGAGCTGAAGGACCCACCACGCCTCAACGCGGTGCTGATGTTTGCCGATTGGATCCCCATGGAGGTGTGCGTCGTGCGCAACGGTGTCGTGCTGCACTTCTCGATGGCGTCGAACGAGGGCGGCATGCACATGCGCAACGTGCGCGTCTACGAGCCGGCCTCGCAGGAGGAGCTGGCGGCGCTGGTCGACCCATCCGACGACGGCGAGTACGCGCGGAAGAAGTTCTACTACGACGGCCCCTGTCTGTGGCACCTTGAGCTAGACTTCCAGAACGAGCTGTACGACGTGATGCAGGACCA
Organism: Crithidia sp. LVH-60A; assembly: GCA_030078075.1. Lineage (NCBI taxonomy): Eukaryota > Euglenozoa > Kinetoplastea > Trypanosomatida > Trypanosomatidae > Crithidia > Crithidia sp. LVH-60A. The sequence continues at coordinate 1,098,947 of CP119668.1, forward strand.
CGAGATCTCGCTCGACTGGGTGCAGTGGGCTGCCACGTGGGTCTTCTACCTCGAGCATGTCTCGTACGTGAAGTGGAATGTTGGGCTGCTCGAGGAGCTCATCCCCACGCCGGCGCGCGGCCCCGAGAGTGACTTCTTGACCGCCGCAGAGAAGGCGCTGCTCGATGAGCCTGTGGAGGACTGGCTGGAGGCACACAGCAAGTAGCGAGCTGCTCCGCTCATACTTGATGGGAACTGCCATGAGAGAGAGTGGGTTTCAGTGGTGGTCGGCTGCGCTGCACATGCACGTGTTGCGAGAGAGGGAGAGGTGTGAAGGTTCCGCATGTGCTAGCGTATTCATCTGCATTGTTGTCTTTAGTTTTCTGTTGTTGTACTCTCGCTCGTTGTTGTTGCGACGCTTCGGGTATGGCTCTTTGTATGGTGCTATTCATCACACACACACAGACAAGAAAGAAGGAAAAGAGAAAAATGAAAAAAAAATATTTAGCCGTCACCGCTCATTGTCAAAGAAGGAAAGCAGCGAGAAGCGTTCTGCTTTCACGACCGCGTCGCTTGACAGCTTTTGCTTGAGGACGGCGACGACTGGGGAATGCTGGCGGCTTTCCGTGCTTCCAGAGGTAGAACAGGCGTGGAAGAAAAACCCGTAGAGATAATTTGGGCTTTAATTCTCGCTCTTCCTCTTTCTCAGCTGCCGTTCGTTAGTCTCTCTTTAGAGATTGAATGCATCGAGAAGAGAGGACAGCATGTCTTTTACGGCTTATTCAACACAGCACGTGTCGTGGTGCCCCATCCTCTTCCTTCCCCTTTCCGCCTCCTCATTCTTTTCCCCATACGGAGAGAACACAAGTACACTAAGGTGCTGCTGTCTAGCCGTCGACCAGTAAACTCCGCAGCTCAATGTTCGGAGAGGACCTTGACATCGGCTTCTACGCTCAGGACGCCTACGCAGCTTACATCGCCGAAGCCGCCACAGCGCTGAGCATCGTGCCAGACTTCTGCAACGCACGCGGGGCCGCAGTCGACGTCGTCTTTGACGGTCCCTTCTTGGCGGAGAATGCCTTTGTCGAGGCTGCTGCATCGCTGCGCAGAGACGTGGCGGGAAAGGGCAGTCGGTCCATTTGGGAGCGTCTCGCCCACCAAACGCAGACAGAGGTGATGAAGGAGAAGCGGCGCGTGGTGCTGCACGCCTGGATTGAGAAGCTGAACGGCCCTCGCAAGGTTCAGCTGACGGAGTACGTGCACCTTTATCGCCCGGCAGATCAGCAGCAGCAGCAGACGGGGAGGAGCAGCGACCCCGCTGAGCCACACGCGGCCACCGCATCAGAGGAGCAAAGGGAAAAGGTGACGGCGCACCGTCGCGTGCTGGGCAGCCTTGACTTTCTCCTTCACCTTTCCACACGCGATTTGCTGCAGGTGGGAGAGGCCAACCCCGCCGAGGACCCGCTGCACATGGACCGATACGACGGCGACGCTCTTTCTGCCAGCAGCGGAGACGGCGGTGATGCAATTGCAGCTGCGTGCGCGATTCGCGATGCACTCGAGCGGCGCGATGACGTCGCGGTGGCTCGCAATGCGGTGGACACCGTCATCAAGTTTGCGCGGTTGGCGGAGGAGCACGCTGGGAAGGTGGCTACCGTGTACGCTGACGTCGCCGGCGAGGAAGAGTACCTGCGCTTCGAGAGCTGATGTGTTGTTGTTGTTGTTGACATACTTGCTGCTACACAGGTTGCGCTGCGCACCCTGCACAGTTACGTGCTACGAGAAAAAGAGGTAAAATTGAACGTGAAGTCCACTGCTGTGTCCCTTGCAACTTGTCGCTGCTGCTATCTGGTATTCTTTCGAGCTAGTTTAGCCGCTACTCGTGTAAAATGCACAGCTGTTTAATCTCTCAATCTTTCTTCCACCATCTCTGCTCTTTTTTCAAATTATGATCCTCTTTTCTTACTGCTCGACTGCACATCGGTGCACTTCCACACAATCCGACAAAACTGAGTTGAAGTTAAGTTTATTACTACCGCTCATTTCTCGCTTACCTCGCCGTAACCCACGCCTCCGTTGTTTCTTTCGTTTAAGTCGATCCCCCTTTTTTTCTTCTCTCGTCTACAACCAACAAAATAGACAGTACAAGAATGACGGACTACAAGGTCAAGGACATCAGCCTCGCTGAGTGGGGCCGCAAGGCCATCGAGCTGGCCGAGAACGAGATGCCCGGTCTGATGGAGCTGCGCCGCGAGTACGGTGCCGCCAAGCCCCTCGCTGGCGCCAAGATCGCCGGTTGCCTGCACATGACCGTGCAGACCGCCGTCCTCATCGAGACGCTGGTGGCCCTCGGCGCCGAGCTGCGCTGGTCGTCGTGCAACATCTTCTCCACCCAGGACAACGCCGCTGCCGCGATCGCCAAGGCGGGCGTCCCGGTCTTTGCGTGGAAGGGTGAGACGGACGAGGAGTACGAGTGGTGCATCCGCCAGACGGTGAAGGGCTTCAGCGGTGACGGCCTGCCGAACATGATCCTCGACGACGGTGGTGACCTCACCAACCTTGTCATCGACCACTACCCGGAGCTCGTGCCGAAGATCTTCGGCATCTCCGAGGAGACGACCACCGGCGTGAAGAACCTGTACAAGCGCCTCGCGAAGGGCAAGCTGCCCATCTCGGCCATCAACGTCAACGATAGCGTCACCAAGAGCAAGTTCGACAACCTCTACGGCTGCCGCGAGTCCCTGGTCGACGGCATCAAGCGCGCCACCGACGTCATGATCGCCGGTAAGACGTGCTGCGTGTGCGGCTACGGCGACGTCGGCAAGGGCTGCGCCGCCGCCCTGCGCGCCTTTGGTGCCCGCGTGGTGGTGACGGAGGTGGACCCGATCAACGCCCTGCAGGCCTCCATGGAGGGCTACCAGGTGGTCCTGGTCGAGGAGGTGGTCAGCGACGTGCACATCTTCGTGACGACGACCGGCAACGACGACATCATCACCTCCGCCCACTTCCCCCACATGCGCGACGATGCCATCGTGTGCAACATCGGCCACTTCGACACGGAGATCCAGGTGGACTGGCTGCAGGCCAACGCGAAGGAGCACGTCGAGATCAAGCCGCAGGTCGACCGCTACACCATGGAGAGCGGCCGCCACATCATCCTGCTCGCCAAGGGCCGCCTGGTGAACCTGGGCTGCGCCAGCGGCCACCCGTCCTTCGTGATGTCGAACTCCTTCACGAACCAGGTGCTGGCTCAGATGGAGCTGTGGACGAACCGCGAGTCGGGCAAGTACCCGCACGGCGACAAGGCCGGCGTCTTCTTCCTCCCCAAGTCCCTCGACGAGAAGGTCGCCTTCCTGCACCTCGCCCACGTCGGCGCGAAGCTGACGAAGCTGACACCGAAGCAGGCCGAGTACATCAACTGCCCGGTCGACGGCCCCTTCAAGCCGGACCACTACCGCTACTAAGAAGGAAGTGGCTGCGGTAGCCAACGCCGCGCGTGCTCCACCGCTTTCGCTTTCTCTCTCTCAAACCGTCGTCGTCAACAGCACGCGACGGCAGCACATGCAGGTAGCGCTGTAGGTGATGGGAGGGGAGAGGTAAACTCACAGGCTTGAGTTAAGGAGGAAGAAAACAAAAAAGGAGAACAGATCATGAAGCACCATGAGAGGCGTTGCAGCGGCTCGGAGAGGTAACTAACTGACTTCTGCAACGCTTTCTTTGTTGGCGCGTCTCTCTTGGTCATCTGTGTTTCTTTTTTCCTCTTACTTCCTCTTTCTGTCTTCTTTTTTCTCAGGGATGCCTCCCCTCTTTCATATTTTCGTTTTTGCTACAATTGCGTAGCCACCTACAAGCCCCTCTCTATTTCCGTGAATTCAATTCAACGCGATTTCCTGTCGTTGTCGTTTTTTTTCGCGTTTTTATGCGTGTGTATGTGTGGTGGAGCAGAAACGCGAGTGCGGGATGAACCGTGCGATGTGTCCGAGCTAGTCCGTCTTGACCAGTGTGAGTCTGTGTGTCTGGATGTGCGTGCAAACGTCTCCTCCCCAAACTCTGGCCTGTGCTGGTGCTGTATCCGACTTGTCTTTCTTTTTTTTACTCGTTTTATTTGTTTTTCTATTTTACATCTATCCTCTTAATGGAAAAAGAAAAGTGACTGCTCTCCTCCTTCCCTTCTTTCTTTCTTTGTGTGTCCCATTTTTTTTTTCTTTCTCTCTGTGTTTTTGCGTATATGCGTCTGCTTAGGTGCTGGTAACCGCGTGACTTTCTGATCGGGCTACTAATGCCAGGGAGGCGCATTCATGTACACAGAGGGACGTAAACACCCTTATCTCCCCGGGCTCTCGCGTGAGGCAAGTGGGGAGGAGGAGAGTGAGAGATAATGAAGGCAAGAGAAGCAGCGTTGACAAAGTCCCTATAATTGATAAACAAAGAAGAGTGACGATAATAAAAAAAAACCTACACAAACTACACAAGACACGTACTGTTGAACTAAATCGTCTCGAGTGCTTTCTCTATTGTTGTGTTGCCTGACTCTCTGCTCGGCGGCTCAGCTCGCTTTGTGCGTGCGAGGGGAAGCAGTTGAGAGAGGATCACGCAAGCAAACAATAAGCAACACGCAGGGATAACAAAATACACGGTTGATAATTGGATGAGGGAGGCATGTCTGAGAGCAATCCTATCTCCTCTTTGTCTCGTTGAGCTGTTGTTCATTTTTAGCTCGTAATGCGCACTGCCGAAAGTTTGACAGCTCTATCCGTTGCAAATTTTCTTTTTTCGCGGTGATGCACGTGTCGGGCAGGCCCCATGTAGTGGAGCAGGAAGCAGCATGTTGGACGCAACAGAGGAGACGACGGCCCGCAGAGGGATTCGGGAGTCGTTGTTCCTCCTGCTGTCTTCTTGCTTTGCACATGAGCTGCTTTTTTTTTGTTTTTTAGTATCGCGATTTCTTTAAAGAAATGCTCGGGTGAAATTGAGGGCCAGTGCAAGAAACTCAAAAGGGCAAGACGAATTCCTCTTTCTCCTCTCTTCTGTCATTTTCTCCCTTTTTTTTTTCTCTTCTCTCTTCTTCTTCTGTTCCTCCACATGCAGTACAATTTAGCGCACAACAAGGAAGTCGATTTCTCTTGGCACCATGATGATTGTTGTGCTGATGGCTGCCGCTGCCGTCTTTCTGCTGGTATTCGGCGCCGTCCTACTCTACGGCTCCGGCAGCATCCTCTATGGCGGTTTCTTTACCTTTGCGCTCGGGGCACTGCTGGCCGGCATGTCCCTCTCTCTCGTCTTCTCAACATGTGCGAACCTCTTGCTGGTGACCTTGTCCCGCTTCGAGCTCGACCCGTCACCACCCCTCATCTTCCTGCGTAGCTTTCTGGCTGCGATGGGGCAGCCCACGCTGACCGGCATCATCGCCCTCTCTCTCGTCGCGCTGGTGGCGATGGCGGCCGCGAAGGTGCGGGTGCTGGTGGAGGAGATGGACGTGCTGCTGCGCTCGCACGCGGCCTTTGCGGCTCGTAGTGAGCAGACGTCGCAGTAATGGGGAGTGCCGCTTTCGTGAATAAGGTGGCGATCGAGGAGGTGTTGTGCGCCGCTCTTTTATTTGTTTTTATATTGGCTGTGCTGGAGTGTCTGCGTGTTGGTGTTTTTTTTTTTCTTTTTGTGCGCAAAGCTTCCGCACCGCCTCGCGTGTGTGATCGCACTGCATTTGCGAAGAATGAGTTGGGTGTTGGGTGCACGTGAACAGAGTGGAAAGTAGAGTCTGCTCTCTCCCACGAAGGAGAAGATGAACCGAGAAGGAAAAGCAATTTTCATTTTCAAGTATAGATGCGGCTGAGGAACGGCAGTAACGACTCGTGTGGTTCAAGGGGAGACTTCTCAGTGTCTAAGGTGTGTATCGACGCATTTCGTTGCAATCTGCAAATGCCAACTCGCCGATGTTGCGAGGACAAGGAGCTTGTCTGCGTCTTTGGCTGCCGTTTTCCCCCTTTTCTGTGAATCATGGTGGCAATTAAGAAAAAGAGAAGCCTTGCACAATATAAACCTTTAGTGTCTCTCTCATGTGTCGCATGCGTAGCCGCTCGCCACGTATTCTCTTATGGCCCACCGCTAATTTTTTGTGCTCTTTCCCTTGTTGTTGTTGCTTTTGTTTGCGGAAAATTTGCGCGCCAAGACGCTTGCTGCTGCGCAACACGAAAGCTCTCAAACGAACTGCATGTCAAACGCGTAAGTGAAGAGAACAACACAGAAAAAAAAAAGAAAGAGAAGTGTCTCATAATCAACTTAGAGCTAGACCACATAGACTGTACATTGCCGAATGACCAGTGCCGATCTAAGTATTTGCAACACGGTAGAGCAGGAGTTCTGCCACAGCTGTTACTGCCGCGCTATTTTTTAAGTGGGAGGTGTACTACCGAGTCCGAAACTCAACAATACAGACACAGACTGGCATGTCCGCATCATTCCCTCCCGTACCGGGATTTGCAGGGCCATTTTCATTGAAGGCTTTTCTGGAGCGTTTCTTCTCCCTGAACCTCACCTTTGGGTCAAAGTCGCCACGCTCGAGAGGCGGCACCGCACCCGACGTCTGTTCTCAAGGCTCCACAAGCCGTCGCGTCGATGGCGCTTGCGCCTCCGTGGTGCGGGAGGTAACGCTGCCCGTCAACGAGTCCTTCTTGGTCGTCGTTTACGTCGCCTTGCACGCCCCCGCAGCACCGCCGCTCAGCGATCCGACAGAGGCAGTGGGCGGCTTATTCTGCTCGCCCAGAAGCAGTAGCGCCAGCGGCGGCAGCAGCAGCACAACACGTCCCCGCAGTTGCGGTGATCTTTCATGGCTGTTGTACACGCGCACCACCGCCACCCACCGCCCCTTCACGAATGCCGTGCTGCGACACCCGTGGTGGCTGTCCTTCGCCTCTCTCCTCGGACCCGCTGGTGTGGCCTTTGTGGAGCTCTACTGTCCTGTACTCGTGCAGCTGGAGGTGATGGCGGGTGGTGTGCAGGTGCTCGGACCCGCGCTGCAGCACGCCGTCCCTCTCGCCCTCTGCCCACCGATTGCGAAGGTCGGTGCAGAAACAGCATCCCCATCGTCAAACCGCCGGAGAAGGGAGAAGCGTCTGCGCGATGACGCAAAGGCAGAGAAGCAGCAGAATGACGCTGTGCAGGCGAGTGTCCGCAAGCAGCATCGCACGGAGATACTTCCTCCTCCATCTGCTCCACAGCAGCACGTCGAGAGTGCTTCGCAGAAAGGTAGTCGTGCGAACCTGCCTGTGCCTGCAGGTGCTGCGTGGGCGGCGTCTCTGGTTCATGCTGACGTGTCACGCGGTCGACTCTGCGGCGCGGCGGCAAAACACACAGCAGACGAGAGCGCTATGAGCGTGGGCAGCAGCGCTGAGGACGGTGCCCAGCCAATCCCTGCGTCCTTCTTGGAGGCGCTGTGGGTTGCTCAACACCCCTCTGCCCTTCGGTGTGCGATGCATGCGGCGCTGCCGCGTTGGCAGGCGTTGCGAGCGGAGCGCCTGACGCGGGACTCCCACGGAAGGAGCAGCGGCGACGTCGAACAGCATTTGTCTGCTCCGCTGCGCCTGCCCTTCTGCTACGTGCGACACGTCTTCCGTTGGATGGACATGCGGCCTCCCGCGTGCAGCCACGATGCACCTCTGCAACCCGCAGCAAAGCCGCAGCGGGCCACTGCCTTTGACGTCGGCGGCCATCTGCAACACGTTCTGTCTTCCGTTTTCGACCAGTGCCGTCGCCTCGACCTCCGCGGCGCCGCGCTGAAGCACACGCGCTACCTCGAGGAGCGGTGGCAGCGGCAGCAGCAAGGGCAAGAGGTGTCCGACCTCCAACAGCTAGCGGCGCCAGTGGACGTTGTCGTGGCATACCTGCGCACGCTACTCTCCTCTCTCCAGTGGCTTCCCTGTGAAGCATCATTGCCGCGATGCAAGGAGGCTTCTCTTTCGCTGTCCTTTTGGGGCGTGGAGGAGGGGAGAAGCGGCGGCGGCACGCGCGTCCTGGATGCACTGTGCACGGCACTGCGGGCATGGCTCATGGCTGGTCGGCACGCCGCCTTTCCGGTGTCGCGATTCCTCACCGGCGTACCAGTGGCTCAGCTGCCGTGGCTGAGGGGCTTCTACACCTGCAGTGCTCCGTCGTCTTCGCCCTCTGCCCAGCACCACGCGCGCCGCCAGCGCTCGCAGATTCAGCAGCGCGTCTGGCTGCAATTCGTGCTCTTTCTCACTCAGGACGTTCTGCCCTTTCTTCTGCGTAGCGCCTTCGCCGTGACGTGGAGCTCCAAGAATCCACACCAGTTTCTCTTCTTCCCAGCCGCGGTGTGGCGGCGTGTCGTGCGGTGTGAGCTGCGACGAGCAGTCCACCGAGGCGGCTCGCTGGCAGCAGCAGAAGGCAGCGCAGAGGCTCGGCCGCGGTTGTGTCGTGTGGCGGCTTCCCCTGACCTCGACGCACACGAAGCGGCCACGACACTCTTCCACCACGACGGCCGCCCTGCGCTGCTCTACGCCGGTGTGCGCTTTCGACCCGATGGCAAAAAGCTGCGTCCTATTGCGGTGATGCGCAGCGCGTCGCCCCGAGCCATTCGGGCGATGGCGCGTGGCACTCCGAGCCCCTACTGCCACTCAGCAGCAGTGCTGCGTTTGCTGGGGCGGCTCTGCACAACGGGTACGACGACGCTGTGTGGTGGCAGTGGTGGTAGTGGTGGTGGTGCCGCCGTGCCACTACCGCCTTCAACTCACGAAGCGGTGGAATGGATTAGGAGGAAGTCCGGCTTCCGCCGAGCTCCTTCTAAGCCGGTGCGGCACGCGCAGCCTCCTCACAAGGCTGCATTGCGCAACGCTCTGCAGTGCCTGGTGAGTGGGGTGGAGGAGCAGCAGGTGCGCAGTGGGCTGCCACAGCTCAACAACTTGTCCCACCGAGACGAGTACGCGGAGCTGCGCAGCTTCTGCGAGGCGGTCACCGGCGTCGCACATCGCGAGAGTGGCGACAACGCAGCACGTGCTGCAGCAGGGGTGTTTCTCGTCCGCAGTGACGCTTCGCGCTGCTACGACAATCTTCCTCAGACGCGTGTGCTGGCGGAGGCGGAAGCCCTGCTCGCTCACGACGCCTACTGCACCCTGTCCTTCACGGCAATCTACGGTGCTGCCCCGCACGGCTCGAGCAGCGGCACCTGCACGCTGCGCCGCGTATGTGTGCAGCGAACCGTGCCGCACGAGGCGCTTGACGCCTGCACGCTGTCCCGCATCCCTCGTGGCCACATCCTGTGGGAGGAGGAGCGACGGGAGAGCAAGCGCGCAACGTGTAGCACCGCTTCCCCGTCGAAGTCACCCACGCTTGACAGCTCCGCTGTCCGTGCCTTTCTTCGCGCACACGTGCAGCGGCAGCTCGTCGTCCTCGACGGCAAGCTCTTTGAGCAGGCTGTTGGCATCTTGCAGGGCTCTCCCGTCGCGATGCTGCTCTGCGACCACGTCCTCGCCACGGCGGTGGACACGTCGCTCTCTCACATCCTCAGCGAGCACGAGGAGCGCTCACTGGTGCTGCGCCGTGTTGATGACGTACTCGTGGCGACGACCTCGGCTGTGGCGGCGCAGCGGTGCCTGCAGTCGATGCAGCGTGGGTGGCCCGCTGTGGGGTATCAGAGCAACCCAAAGAAGCTGACGCTGTCGGCGCAGACGGGGAAGGCGGTGCCGTGGTGCGGACTGCTGATCGACGACACGACGCTGGAGACGAGCGTGGAGTGGCAGCGCATGGCACCGCTGTTGCCCTCGCTACTGGTGGCGGACACACGCAGCGTGCACGTTGGCGATCGTGAGCCGTTGCTCTTTACTCAGCGTCTTCTCGCTGTTGTTCAGCTGCGCGTTCCCCCCACCGCGCTCTGCCACCGCATCAACTCTCGAACACGGCAGCTGCAGACATTCTACGAGGCAGCGCTGCTGTGGAGTCGACTAACTGTGGGGAAGGTGCAGGCAGCGCTGTACAGCGCACACCACCGCCGCGTCGCCGCGCTGCTGCTCCGTCCTCTTGCGGCGTGTGTGGCGCGGCTGCAGCGCATGCTACACCGCCATCAGCACTTCCTGACGGCGCGGCAGTCTAGCTGTGACGTGGGCGACGCGGAGGTGCGTGCGTGCGTGCTGACGGCGCTGCACCGCACTGTGCAGGTGAGGCTGCGCGCGCTGGCGCATGCGGCGGCGACGAGGAACGAGAGTAGAAGAGGGATTAAACGGAAGAGGCCGGTCAAGAAGAAGAGGGCTGCTTATTTATCTCTTCGTGCTTTTTGGTGGTGTGCGGCGTCGCAGGTGGAGGCGCAGTGGCGCGGTTCTCTTGCGGCGCTGGAGCACCGCTCAGGAAGTCGGCCATCGGCACACAAGGACGCAGATGCTTCGGCAGCTGGAGAAGTCACCGCTGCCCACCTGCTGCGGGAGAGGGGCCCTGCTTCTGTGCACACGCGTGCGCTGAAAGCAACCCAGCAGCTGTTCAATTCTAGTGGCGGCGGCGCAAGTCGAACAAAGGCACCAAGGTCATAAGGCGATTCATGGTGAAAAGTTGCCCAGCATACACTCGCAGCAAGAGGGAGAGAGAGAGAGACGCACATCTGTACGTACAACGGCTTGGCTACTTGGAGCTCACTCCGTTTTTTTTTTTAAGGCTCCATGTTATCGTCGCAAGGCTATTCTTTTTCCTTTTCCACTTCGTTAATCTGCTTAAAAAAAAATTACCAAACCCAGAAACACTGTAGAAAAAGATTTGCTTTCAAAGGTCCAATAGTTTTTTTTTTCTTGCGGTTGTGTTTGACGCTTATGACAACAACAAAAAACAAAGAAAAAAAACGGCTGTTGAGTGATGATGAGCGGCGGAGTGCGCTCGTATTCTCGCACAGGACCCCACTCTTGTCTCCCAGGTTGCGGAGGCTTTCAAATCACTATTCAGCAGTCTCCCCTAGCACATTCCCCTATCTCTCTCTTTCTCTTCCCACCTTCGCTCGTTTCTTCCATCCCTTATTGTTTAATTGACAGGTCTACTTGATTTAAAGAAGACTCAAATAAGAGACACTGTAAATTTTTTGCTTTAAAAGTCTTAGCATCGGCTCATCACTGACGGGCGGACACCCACTTACACACACACACAAGCTGCCACTAAAGCATTCTCTTTTGCTTGACAAATTCCAAGATTTTTTTTTTCCTCTTCTCGCCCGTCGGCGTCTTTTGAAAGACGGTAAATGTACAGTTGCGCTGACCGCCAACGCTGATCACCTCCCCCCTCCACCCTGTAAAAGCTCTTTTTTTTTGTCTTTGCTCTCTTTTATTTTGCTTTCTTCTCGCTTGCTTGGAGATCGCCACGTCCTGCATACTCCGCCGTGTCGTCTTCAACCTTCAGCACCGTTTTTCTGCTCGTTTTATTTTTCTCTTCCTTTTGCTTTTCCCCAACTTCTCCTCACGAGTCGGTGGTGATTTTCTATCTCTCTCGGAGTGCTTGTTGGTCCTTCTTCTTTACTTTCTGTGCTGACTTTACTTTTCCCTTCACCAGTCCTATTCCCGCTATTATGGAGCTCTCATCGCAGCACCTCTCGGGGCCTGCAATGATGGAGCGCAGCCAGCCCTCTCTCCTGCAGCTACTGGTGCCCAGCAGCACGACAGCACTCAGCTACCAAGAACAGAAGCAGCATCAACAACTTGCAGCGTTGTCGGCTGCGTCTGCTGCTGCCGTCGCGGAACGCACCTTCTCCGCCCTCACCGGTGGCAGGGCAGCAGCGATTACCAGTTTGGAGAAGGCACAAGCCGCACCTGCAGCTGCTGCACCACCCATGATGTTCAGAGACACCGCCAACGCTTTTACAGCGCAGGGGAGCACTGCCCAGAGCGACGCACCCCACGCACAACATGTCACTTCTGCTGTGGGCTGCCGCGGTGAGGAGGCGGAGGAACCATGGCAGTGTGACGTGACGGCATCCGCCAAGGCGACCTTTAGTCTGCTGACACGCAGACACTCGACAATTCAACCTCTGCCACAACCACCCATGGCAGCCGCGGCGGCCGCACCAGCAGCTGTAGCAGCAGCACCTCCCACTGCAGACGGCGAGAGCGCGTCCGCTTTCAGTCCGGTGCGGCGTCGATCCACGATGTTCGCTACGCCCTTCACGGCGGGCTTCCAGGGCAGTCGCCGCCGCTCCACCGCCGTCAGCTCCTCTCTCATGTCGGATATGGATGCTGTGGCGGAGGAGCAGGAATCCTTGCCAGCCCCGCGGCCGCCGCGGCGCTCCACCCTTGTGGGTGGCTTGGACCCTGCTGCCAGCGGCGAGACACGGCGCTTCTTCGCGGCCGCTGACGACACGGATGGTGGCGAGGCAAGGGCTGCCACGCATCCCAACGGCGTCGTCGCGCTCTCGCAGCGTTCGGCTGCCGGCGACGACGTGCCGGTGGGCGACTACAACTCCAACCTCTTCACCAGTTTTGACTTGGCCCTGTACGCGCCGGACGGCTCTGCCTTCTCCGCCGCCTCACCGCCATCGTCTGCCCTTCCGTCACCGATGAGCCAGCGCAGGCGGGCGTCGCTGAAAATGCGCTCTACAACGCTGGCGCCAGTCCCAAACGCGTGCACGCCGGCCGCAGCTGGAGCGGGACCTGCTGCACCACAAACAGGACGAGGCTTCACGCAGAGTGGTGCCCGACGCCCATCGCAGGCGCCACAGGCGTCGCAGCATCTCTCCACGAACGACGGCGTGCCGCGAGCCCCGCGTGTGACTTTTCTGGCAGGGGAGCCGCTGCCTGACGCCGCTGCAGCCCTTCCGCACTCGCCGCCTGCTTCTCCCGTCCCGTCCAAAGCGGGCTCGAGTCGCTCTTCCTGCGGCGAAGGCGTTGCAAGCGGCGGCGGCGACGACAAGGCAGCAGCTGGAGACGACGAAGACGACGTTACCTTTGCGGGCACCGTTATGGGGCTGACCGTCGACAACAGGAGCACCATGAACTCTTCTTCCGCGGTGGCCTTCGCGGTCGCCAACAGCACTCCGTGCCTCTTGAAGGGTGAAGGCAGCTGCGGAGAGACATCGGCCTTCTCGGGCGACTCCCTCGACGCGAGCACTGCGACTCAGCGCAAATCCGACGCGATGCAGACCCTCACGCTGCCTGGTGTGGCGACGCTGGTCGCTGCTTCCACGACGCGGCCGCCCAGCAGTAGCGGGACCGGGGTGCGGAGCAGCAGGCCAGACGGCCGCCGACAGTCCTCGGCGTCGTCGTTGTGGTCCGCAACGGAGGAGCAGCACCGTTTTAGCGCCTCGACGAGTGCGAGCACGGCAGTGGCGACGGCACCGCCCTCGGAGAAGCTGCAGCCACAACTCTTAACTATCTTCACTACGACTCCTCCGCCTGAATCGCACGCGACAGAGACGGGCAGCCGAAAGCGTAGCAGCCTGCTGGGTGCCTCCTCCTCTGCGGTGAGCGAGTCGCTGCGCACACGTGAACCGAGCGCTGTCGACGCGATGGAGCAGCAACGTGACAGCAGCGAGCAGCAGAAGGCTTCTCCTCCTACGCCTTTTTTTGTTGATGGAGGTGCTGCTGCGCCGCGGTGGACGCAAGGGGTGCGCGTTGGCGGTGGTGCTCTCGGCGGTGTGGCTCGTCTGTGGGCTCTCGTCGCGCAGCGCCTCCGTCGCCTCTACGCGTGGTGCTCGGCGGCTGTGGGTGGTGCTGGGCGGATGCTGCTGCTCTACATTCCTCAGCTGAGGCTCTTCGCTCCAGCGGCACACAGCAGCACCGCCGCCGACGCCGCCACGACATCTGCAGCCACCGCGGAGCACCAGAGAGCTGCTCTTGCCGAAAGGACACGTGGTGTCGACTTCCGCGCGCTGCACCAGCACCTGAACGACGCCTCTACCGTCTCTGGGCCCCGCAGCAGCACGCTGGGCGACACCAAGGCGGGCGTGGTGGGCGGCAGCTTCGCCGACACACTGCACCTGTCCTTCCCTCTTTCGCAGAGCGCCTCGATGAGCGCCGTCGAGCAGGACGTGTGGCGGCGATCCGCGCCGTCCTCGCAGGTGGCGACAGATCTGCAGCAGACGCTGCGCGATACCTGGAGCGGCGGCGCCAACACTTGGTTTGCCTCCGACGCCGCACAGGAGCCGCGCACCGCCCTCCGCACTACCGGTCGCATTCTGCGTCGCCAGCCAACAGACAACAGCTTCGCGCTGTCGCAGGCGGCACCGACGAGTCCGGCACGCAGTGGCGGTGGCGCGCGCGAAGCATCGGCCCCGCACTCGCAACGCAACACCTCCCCCTCCTCTCCGCGCTTATCTTTCGCAGAGTCCTTCGCCGGCGGCTACGAGGGCTTCAGCAGCGTCGACGTGCTGCACCGCGGCGCTCTCCTGCACACCCCGCAAGGACTGCCTCCCAGCTTCAGCAGCAACACCAGCCTTGCCCGCCGCGGCCCGTCTGCCGAGTCGCCCATGTCGTTCTCGCGGCCCAGTCTCAGTGCAACGGCCCCGCCCCGCTCCGCCATTCTCGATGATGCGTACCGCACGCAGCTCTACCACGAGTTCCGCTACCCGCCGAGTTGCCGCATCGGCGACTTCAGCGGCTGCGTGCAGTGTCTACAGGGCGATGGTGGCGACCTCGTCTGTTGGGCACCACATGCTCAACTGGAAGGAGCTGAGCCTGCTGCTGTCACCGGAGGACAACATCGACTACCGCGATCTCTTTCCGCCCTACCACTACGTCACGTTTGCGGACTTCGTCGAGTTTGTGGAGGTGCTGTCGGTGCGCCATCGTGTTTAGAAAAGCACGGAGGAGGAGCGCGGCATGTGCGGCATCGCACTTTATAGACTGATGGCGGCCGGAGGGAGCCCTGTAAAATTCCGCGACTAAATTTTCGAGCTGCTTTCTTTGCGACCAGCAAGGGAGAACCGTTCTCAGAAATGCGCGGCTCCTCTTTTCAGCGCCATCATGGTGCTCATGATGCACGCGAACACCCGATGAAAACAACAAAATAATAATATACGTATCAGAAAGAAACTTCTTTATTAAATTCTCTTTTGTGCTTTGAACCTCTTGCAATTTTATTGGAACCTCATTTTTCGCCATTGCTTTTTTTTTCCTTTTTTCTTTTCATCATGTTGAAGCTTCGTTGTCCTCCCGAATTCCACGTGGGTCTGGGAGAAAGAACAAGTGAAGCTCTATGTCCAGCTTTTTTTCTCTTTTTTTTTTTTAGTAGTGCATTGTCCCCGCTTCTAACGGACTAAGTGCTATACCTCTCTTTCAGCTATGCCGCGCTACTCGTCTACTCACCGGCAGCTACGGTTTTCTTTTCATTTCATTTCTTGTACGCGTGTTTGCGTACGTGTGTGAGTGATTTTTTTTTTTTCTCGTCCATCCTGCAACACTTCGAGTGTTTGCTCCTCTTTGTTTTCCAATGTATTCTCCCCGTAAAGCGTGTAGCCTTTTTTTTTCCCCGTCTTTTTCTCGTCGTTGTCCCCACCCAACAGTGGGACATTTAGCAAAACTTCCCTTGAGCTTTCCGTTCACGTTGCGTCGGCTGTAGGCCGTCCCACTTGAAACTGTGCCGTGTAATTTTTTTCGTTTGTCAGCATGGACTCTCTCTTACACTGTTCGCAGATGAGAGGGATTTCTGACTGCGCTGAGTCAAGTGTTCTTGTAAACTATAAACGTGTTTTTTCTTTCTTTCTTTCCCTCTTCAGCTCGTGTATCACTGGTGGGTCTCTTGTAGCAGCTGATGGGTGACAGACCCACCCCAACATCTTTTCACCCCCAAACTCTCTCACTTCTCTTTTAAAAAAGGCCGTTCTGTCACCGCCCGAAGCATTAAAGTCGCATGTTTCGAGCTCTTTAAACACATCAAAAACGAAAAAAAAAAGACCAAATTCGACAGTCTGCGCCTATGTACACCTCCTTGTTCTTTCCTCCTATTTCAACTTTTTTTCTCTTTTACCAGAAAGCTGCTTTGCAAGCCTCTGTATACTCGTTTGTTCCTTTTTTTTTCTAACGCATCGTTTTCCCTCTTTTATTTCTTTGGTGGCGTCTAATTGTGTCTGTGCGGGAGCGTGAGTACTTTTTTTTTGTCCTTTCCTTCTCGTCCTCTCCTTGTTGCCAACATCAGCTTTCATTTGAAAGAGCTGTGTGCCTTGTATTCACCCCCGCCATGTGATGATTCCTTCTACATCTGAAGCAAATAGAGAAAATAAGAGCTTAAAGTAGTTGGCTAGGTCAGTTTTGTCTCCTATAGCACCAGACGAGGCTCTATTTGAGGATTAGGTCATGAGTGGCCTGTCCTGCTGCTCTTGTCTCCTTTTTTCCCTCCATCCCATCTGTTGCGACGGCAAGTTGATTTGACAGGGAGGAAGGAGCGATTTTTTTTTCTTTGAATGTCCACCATAAATCACCGATGCAAATCCTCCCGCGAACTCCAGTGGCTTTTTTTTTCTTCGTTGCCAAGCTTCTATGGCACTGCGACATTCTTTCATCATCTCTCTATTTCTCTCTCCTTCTTGCTCTTCTCCTTTTGCGAAACACCGTCTCACACCTATTTCGCGGATATGTGCGCGTGCGCGCTAAATTCCACATTTCAGCGATTGGAGTGCAACCAGAGGCCGCAGCAGCAAAACCAAAAAGAAACAAAAGAAAAAGGCAAGCGCCTCTCTTTTTACCTCTTTTCACCCATACACGCGCTTCAATACCCCATCATGGCAGCGTCCACGGCGCCGTCAAAGAAGTCAGCCGGTGGGTCAAAGAAGGCGGCGGCGGCACCCAAAAAGAAGGCCTCCACCGCCTCCGCGGGTGGGGGCAACGGCAAGAAAGGATCGCTGCCCAAGATTGGCAAGCCAGCCGCAGCCCAGCGCGCCTCTACCCCCTTCACACCAACCCCGGACGAGGAGAAGGCGGCACCGAGCCAGACCACAGCCGCCTCCTCCACGCGGCGCAAGACAGCCGGCTCCGTCAGCAGCCGGGCAGCGAGCAGCAAGAAGAAGAAGTCGGTTGGTGGCCCCAAGCCGCCCGCCTCGCGTGGGTCGCGGCGCAGCACGGCAGCGGGTCGTGGCGGACGCGGTCGCAGCGCCGGCGGGAACAGTGCTTCGAAGCAGCAACAGCACCAGCTGCAGCTCATTGCCGCCTCGCTGGAGGCCGCGGAGGAGGAGGAGCAGACCATGCGGCACGAGATCGAGGTGACGCAGGAGCTCGAGAGCGAGACGTTCCGCCCGATCTACAACGTGCTTGTAATGGAAATGGTGCGGGGGCAAGTGGAGCAGGTGAACCTCCGCCAGCGCTCACTGAACGAGATGCTGGAGACACTCAAATCGGAGGGCCTTCTCGGCAGCGACCCGCGGCGCAACACCCGCGATGAGCAGCAGGCCGAGGCGCTGGTGGATCGCCTGCGGGAGCGGCTGCAGAACGACGCGGTGGCCGAGGTGCAGCAGCTCAAGACGGAGAACGCCAGCCTGCAGCAGAACCTAGAGGCGATGACGCTGAGTCTGGAGAAGAAGGTGGGTGAGATGGAGGTAATGCGAGCGACCTTTGCTCGCAAGCTCGCCCGCAGCGATGTAGAGAACGAGACGACCCGCGCAGAGGTGCAGGCCACACTGCATGCCTCAGCGCTCGATGTGGAGCGCATTAAGCGAGAGCTGGGCCACCGCATCGACATCGCCTGCGCGTCGATCCGCACGCCGCGGTACAAGACCTCGCTGGAAGAAATGCGGGAGCTGACGCGGCAGGCCCAAGCCGAGGTGCAGCAGCACCACGACGAGCTGACTAAGCTGGTGGTGTCGATTGGAGCCAAGGACACCTTCCTCAAGAATGACGCCGACACGATGCACTCGAACCTCCCGACGCAGTACCGCGCGGAGCTGCGCAAGATGGAGAAGGACCAGCTGCTGAACCTGCTCGATGTGCTGAGCTTCCAGGACGGCGTGGTGGACACGGTGGGCAAGGCCATTCTATGTCATAACCGAGTCCCAGCACCGGACGGCCGTCGTTTAGCACAGCAAAGTATTCATTCTTTTCTCTTCCTTGTTGCTGGAGAAATGAGGTGCAAGGGCATGGGCAATGCGCACAGAATCTCTTTCTCTGTCTGGTCTTCCTGCACACCTCCGCGAGTCGGGCTGCCGACTGCATGGCGAGAACTACCGCTGTTGATCTTCTGTTTCTTCCCACTACATGTACACTACTCTGAGGAGCTGCGTGTTTTACGCCCTCCTCGGCTCTTTTTTGATCTCTCTCTCTCTCTTCCTTGTAATATTTAACTTTTGGAATACGTTCCGCTGCCTTTGTTTCGCTTCTTGCACCACCGCAGCTGCGCGGAGAAGTGCAGACGAGCTTTCTTCTTTGAGTCGAACAACCACAGATCCAAAATTTTATTGTTTATGGTAGAAACGGGAGTGCGGCCTTGAGACAATTCGCGTAAAACACCTCGCAGCAAGAGGAAGTCTTTCTCCTTTCTTGAAGAAGATCGCGTAAGCGAAGTCGTTGGCATCGTGTTTGCACCCTTTTATAGAGTGTTCTCTTGCTCTTCTTTTATGACAAAGTTGAACAATGACATCACTGAAGGCAGCAGAACCCACACTTTCTGCCCCACCTTTCAGAGCACTCAGAAGGGAGCAGTCAGCGCATCTCAGAGCTCTTACGTTGCGGCCTCTTTTTTTAACTCTTTTCCTCTTTCTCTCCACTCCCCTAATTATTTTCTCCAATTTTTGCACTTGCTTTTCTTGCGCAGGTCTCACACCAGTCAAGTACACGCTGTCTTTGCTCTTTTCTCTCTTTTTTTCCCCCTTTCTTTTGGGATAAAAATAAGACAGGGACGACAAGACAGCTTCTAGAAATGCCCCCCAAAGGCTTTACCAAAAAAAAGTTCCACAATCGCCTTCCTCCCTTAAAGAAGTCCATGCGGCGCTGAAGCGACCCCGATCGCCTCCTCGCGCCAGCGACGTACCGCCACAGCAGCCTCCTCCACCACCACCACCTTCGCCACCTCTTGAAGCCGAGGCGTCTCCACGCAAGAAACGCGGCCGCCCACGTCGCCCACATCGAGAACTTCAAGGCACGAGGGAAAGCACACCGCTTGCATCCGCACCAGCGACCGACGCCACCGCTGTCACTGCCACCGACGCCACCGCTGTCACTGCTGTCACTGCCACCGCTGTCACTGCTACCGCTGTCACTGCCACCGCACGTACACCTGCTGGCCCGCCGCCACTGCTTGGATGCCTCGCTGCCTGCTTTGGTTGGCGCCTCGCCTCCTACGCCGCCTCCGAGGACGGCACGGCGCAATTTGGAGCTGCGACACGTGGCAGACGCATCCGTGGCGGTGTCGGTGGTGGTACCGCCGCAGGCCTTTGAAGTGTCAAATGAAGCTCCTGCGCCGGCAGTCTTGGTGAACGGGATAGCGGTGTCGTTGGCTGAGTGCCCTGCGCACCTGCAGCAGCTGCGAGAAGATGGCGGGCAGCGCCGGCTGTCTTCGCTTCCTCAAGCGTCTGCGGCTGCACTTCCAGCGACGCCGCCCGCTGTGCAGCCCACACCAGAAGAGGAGAGGATCAAAAGGCCGTTCCGGTCGGTTTGCGGCCTCCCTCGAAGCGCCAGCGGAGCCCACCGCTGTCCACCGCCTCCACTCTTAAAGCAGCAGCAGAAGAGCCACAGCCTCCACCATCGCCACCACCATCACGCCCGCTCAATCTCGTCTCCACCAGCGGCGACACTACTCGAGAGGACAGGGCGACGGAGGAGGCCGCGCAGGAGGAGCAGTTGGATGCTTCTCCACACGAGCAGCCGAACGTAGAGGAGCCGCCGCCACTCGTCAACTCGCGCGAAGAGGAAGACGAAGAGGAAGACACGGTGAGTGTTCTCGTGCTCAAGGCGGAGGAGAGGAGCACGCCATCCCCCTCCTCCTCTTCTGTGGAGTCGCCGTCAGCGGACGGTGGCGCACCTGTCAAGGAGGAGTTCTTCTTCGCGCTCATAGCCGAGGGGGCAGCAGGACCACCACCGCCGCCAGTCGCGTTGCCGCTTGATGTGCAACCGCGGAACAGCGTGACGGAGGCGACCAACACGGCCACGCCCATCGCCGACGCCACCGCCGCCGCCGCTTCAGAGCAGATGAGTGCGGAGACGGTGATGGTGGCCGTCGCAGCAGCAGCAACAGCAGATGACAAATCCGCGTCCCCACCGGCCCGCCTCCCCTCCTCCGTTGCGTCGCTCGTGCGACGAGCCTTGCTGGGGAGCCGCTCGCCCCACCCGCGCCGCCCCGACATCGGTGGTGTCCTGTCAGAGTCTGCCATAAAGAAGGAGCAGCAGCTGGCGGGGACTGCAGGCGCCGCCCCTGCAGGCGATGCAACCGTGGCTTCTGTTGCTGCTCCTCCGGTGGCGCACTCGCCGTCCACGCCGGTGCTGCCGCTGCTGCCTCCGCAAGGTGCGGTGAAGCGCTCTTTTGTCATGCCGTACATGACGTTAAGCTCTTCCGCCAGCTGCGGCACCACAACCGCTTCTCCCAAAGGGGCAGGGGCGGCCAGCAATGATGGCAGTGGCGGCTTCGCCATGAACGCTTTTATCGGCGCCGACGGCTGCACTGCGACGTCCTCTCGCAGCTGGCTGGCCCACACGCATGCGGTGAGTCGCACCTTCGGTCTCGCCCGCGCTGTGCCTGAGGAGAAGGAAGCGAAGGCGGAAGCCAACACAACAGCTGCTGCTGTGGCTTCTGTGCGTGTTACACTGCGGCAGCGGTGGCTGCAGCGGTCCTCTCTCTGGTCCCACATGGAGGAGTCGCTGCGCCTCTCCGTCGGTTCTGGCCGGCTGCGCGGCGACGCTCTCGAGGCCGGCGTGTTGGCCCTGCAGGCTGGGGAGAAGGAGCTGCTGCTGTACGATGGGGCCCGGGAGAGTGGTGCCGACTCGCCGCCGCTCCGCCCATTTCCGACGCCCGTGCCGCGACCGCTGCTGCCCGTCTCGGGAACGATGGTGGTGGAGGCGCAGCACCGCATCGCTGCAGCGGAGGAGGCGGAGGCCAGCGCGCACTACCACCACAACACCCAAAGCAGCAGCAGAAAGAGGAACACGCTTGCACCACGCTACACTGTGTACCCCGACGGCATCCCGGCGGCGGACCGCCTCGTCATCGACCGCACCTACACCACGCGCGGCTCCTACGTGGTGGCTACTGCTGCTGCTGCCCCTTTCAGCTTTGGCGGCAAGGGCGTGAAGGCGGAGAGTACAAGTAAGGCGAAAGGCAACAGCGGTATGGCATCCCTGCCGGTGCTGTGCGAGAACCCCGAAAGCGATCTTTACAGCTACGTTTTCAAGCGCTATCCCGCGCCAAACGCGAGCGAGCCGCCGCTGGCGATGGCAGTGCCGGATGGCGCTGACGCGTTGAGCAGCGCCGTTGCCTCCGCTGCAAAGAAGGAGAATAGCGAAGAAGACGGTCACGTGGAGGACAAGAGGGAGGAGACGCGTGCCGACAGCGGACCTCCTCTGGTAGGATTAACCAGCCCTTCTCCCACCGCCACCACCACCGCCACCCATCTCACCGCCGATGTTGCGGAGGCTGTCCGTGCGATGGATCTCGACTATGTTCTGCGCTACCGCCCAAACATTCGACGCATTCCCATGCCAGACGTCGAGTCGCGCTACGGGCTGTGAGCGAAGCGTCTCAGCTTAGAGAGGAAGGGGATGCAGCCATTCCTGGTTTCTCTCTCTATATCGGGTCGTCGCGTAAAACTTACCTTTTTTTTTTCTCAGCTCTTTTTCTGCAGAAACAATTGAAGCCAAATTATAATATTGGGTGCAAACGCATTGAGGCCAGCAATAGCGTTCGTGCTGCGTTAACAGCATCAGAAAGAGGACAAAGAAAAAGATTCGTGTGAAATGCAGTAGTGTGTTTTAAGAACGCGAACAGCTTTCTTCGAGATGCGCCTGAGTGCTCACGGTCATCGCAATCGTCATCAAAGCGCAGTCCAGCTGTGCTCTTTGATGGACTTTAGAGTCTCAACCAGCCTGCGCTGTCCCACGTTGTCCCCACTGAAACGAAATCCCCTCTGCTCTCTTCTCTCCGTCTCTTGTGCACTCGCCGTTACGTGTGCCCTGCTTTATGCGGTCGCTTGCGAGCAAGCCGTGGAGAACACAGTGGGTGACATATACGCCAAACAAGGAAGACAAACATCACCCATACTCTCGTTCGTACGACGGTCACCTTCACACACACACACACATACACACACGCAATGGAGCGACAGCGCAAGGTAGAGGGGCGGCATCTCGCGCTGCTCTCCGGCGACGCACCTGTCATGAACCGCTGCGCCAAGGAGGAGACGCACCTCAAACAGCGCCTTGCACAGTCCACGGCAGCAATCACCCGCAGCGCACGGCAGAATCAAGCGGCGGCAGAGCGAGAGGAGCGGGCCCGAGAGGCACACCTGCAGTCGCAGTTCAACGCCATCCTCTCTAACACCCCTGAAATAGCCGTGCCATCGCGCGCCGTGCCGCGAGAAGAAGCCGCAGCGGCGGCGGGCTCCTCGGAGCGGCTAGCCAGCAGCAGCCCCGTCGTCACCTCTCGTAGCGCTTACAAGCCTCTGCACACGCCTGTGTCTGGCACCCAAGCACGAGGCGAATCAGCGGGTGCATGCGAGCCGCCAATGCCGTCAGCGACCGCCTCGTCCTCTCCTGCCTGCCTGCTGGGCTTCCCCGAGCCGTATGCGACGAGCGGCTTCAAGTCCACCGTGCACTGGGCTTCCATCGCCTACGACGAGACTTTTCTCACGGCCTACGGGCCACTGCGGCTGCGCGAGGAGGCGCAGGCGACGACGCTGATAGAGGCCGGCGGATTGCACGGCGCACGCGATGCCCGACCACACCGCCTCATGGCCGCCGTTGCCTGCTACCTGCTGAACGAGGTGCTCTGTGCCGATGCAACGGTGTCAACGCTGTGGCAGGAGAAACTGCGCCAGCCCATCTTCGACGCCGTCTTCAGCTCACAGTCTATCATAGCGGGGCAGGAGAAGCGGAAGGCTTTCCAGCACACCGGCCAGGCCGGCAACGAGGCGGCGCGATCGCGAGCCATCCTGCAGCACACCTTGGGCGATGACAGCACAACCGCGGCCATGACCACCACCAACGACCATATACCGTCGTCGTCGTCGCCGCCGCCCCCACCGCCACCGGAGCTGGCCTTCCCGCCGCGCACGAACAGCTACGTCACACGCGACGACTTCGCCTCGATGCGGCTGTGGACCGAAGAGGTGACAGCGGAGCAGCGGGAGAAGGCGATTGTCTGCCGTCGCGTGCGCACACTGCAGGCCGTGATGGAGCGTCGACTGCAGCTCCTCCAGGTGCACCAGCGGAAGAGCAACGAGGCAGTAGTGCGGTCAATTTTCCATGTGTGGCGCAACCACACGCAGCAGACACGCGCACACCGTGTGGCGACGGAGCGGTACTTGGAGAAACGGCACTACCGCACCATGGAGGAGAGCGTTTTCTTGCGCTGGCGGCGTGTCATGCTGCAGACGAAGGTGGAGTCGCTGCAGCGGCGCATGCTCAACATCGTGGCGGAGCGCGAGGAGGCGGCGCGGCAGCACGCGGCCGATCTCGTCGTGGTGCAGGAGCAGCTTGCAGCAGAGCGCCGCCGCAACCAGCAGTCCTCGTACGAGCAGGACGCCTTGCACACGCAGATGCTGGAGAGCCACAGCATGGAGGTGGAGGCGCTGCGTCTCGTGCTACACCAGCAGCGGGCCCAGACGGCAGAGGTGGGGCGGTGGGCCCGGCGGTGGGAGCGGCTGGCCAAGACCTTCCGCCCGGCTCAGCAGTGCCCCGCTGTGCCGCCCGCCATGTGGCACCTCACCCGCACCCTCTACGCTGCGGAGGAGGCGGTGGTGGCGGCGGTGCTGGGCAAGGGCGGCGATCGGCGGGTGCTGCAGCAGATGCCCTACTCGATGGTGCTGCCGGTGCGGGAGCGACTGGAGCGGCTGCTGCTGGCCTGGGTGAACTCGGTCATGGAGAAGTCGCCGCTGGCCTCGTCGTGGGTGACGCTGGAGACCTTCCTGCACGGCCGCACAAACCAGCCGCGCAGCATCCTTCTCCCGCAGAAGGCCGATGCGGAGACATCCATCCGCAGCCGGACGTCAGCCGCATCGCCCGGGACGACAACACCGAACCAAGCGGAGCCATCGTATTTGAGCGAGTTCGGTGTCTACACGCTGATGGCGTTTGTCCGAGAGCTGCGTCGGCTCTACGTCCTCGCCGGCCGGATGGGCGACCCCGACCTCGCCGACGCCCGCCTGCCCCGCGCTAGTGGCAACGCTGGCGGCGTTGGTGGTCGCAACGCGCTCGCCAAGTGCTTCCGCGAGGTGGTGCAGCTGCTGTCGGTGCAGACTTGCGCCGGCCTCTACCCCTCGCTTCTCACCCACTGCCCCTCGCTTGCTCGCTGGTTCAACCCCGAGGGCATCTTTGGCGGCCCAACGCAGTCTTTCGAAGGCGCGGGCAAGGAGAGGCGGCTGCAGCACTCGATGTTTGTCTGGCTCCTCACCGCGCTGCTGGTGGGTCACATCCGTCTCACGGTCCTCGCTCCGGCAGGGGAGAAGGACGACGGGCTGCCGCCACCGGCCACCAGCGCCTCCAGTCTGCAGTGCACGAGGGAGGCCGAGCTGGAGCGCCTGCCCCAAGTCAACTTCCCGGTGGAAAAGGTTGGGCTTCTGCGGGACGGAGAGGCCAACCCAAGCTCCTCCAGTGCAGCAGCCGCAGTGAGAGCCTCGATATCGCAGGGCACGTCGGTGGTGGCGCACAGCACAATTCTCTTCCAAGAAGACCTCCAGCACGACGAGCAAGCGGGCCTCCAAGGTTGCTTCTGAGCCGATTCTAGAGGGCAGCTGGGGAGGGCTGGACGAGGGCAACACGACGAGCGCCAGCCTCGCCGCTGCTGCAGCAGCGGCGGCTCCATCTCCCACAGCCGTGACACTCGAAACAGCGCTGCGTGAGCGCAGTCGACGCGCCGGCGCCGCATTCCCCGAAGTGGAGGACTCGCTGTCCGACATCGAGGCTTATCTCGGTCTCCTCACCACGCAGGCACGCACGCTGCGCAACGCCGAGCGTTACAAGGGCAGCTCGGGCGGCGGCACACCCGCTGGCGTGTCGGCAGCGAGCAACCACTCCGGCGAAGGCACGGATGAAGACATGGTGAACGGCCTGTTGCAGCAGCTCGTCGAGGCGCGTGACGCTGCAGCGCAGACACGCCGCCTGCGCCGCCTGCAGCACGCCCCAAACCGAACCGCCAGCGAGGATAGCGGGACGTCGGGTGGCACGCACGAGGTGTCGCCCTCCTCCGCGGAGAAAGGGCGGCCGCCAACTGGCCGCCAACCCGGCGACCTGATCGAGGAGGAAGAGGAAGAGGTGGCAGCAGCGGACAGTGGGCATGCTCTCTCTGCTCGCTTTGTGGCAGAAGGAAGGGCGGCGGCGGTGCTGACGGAGGGGCAGCTGCGCATTCTGCGCTCCTTGCCTTCGCGCAGCTTTGCCTTCGACAACGTGCGCGACGTCTCGGTCGAGCCCAAACCAGGCTCTGTCGCGGGTGCACCAGAAGGTACCCCAGATGCCTCGCGATGCGCCACCGCAGCTCGCAGCAGCGCCGTCCGGCGTCTTCTACTCCTTCCTGCTGAACACGCTGGAGGACGTGACGCGGCGGCAGCGGTGGGCCGGCTTGGCCCGCGTCGTCACCTCGCTCGTCGTCCGCTTCCACGTGCTCGATGATGTGGAGGAGGGCGTGCAGCGGTCGACGATGCTGCAGGCCGCCCGCGACGACGCGCCGCAGCGAGGCGAGGATGCGGCACCGCGTCCGTCATCGTCGCGTCGCAGCCTTTCTACCACCACCGCCGCGTCTGCAGCCGCCGGGCCCCTTTCTTCCTCCACCTCCTCGGCGCGTCTGCCTGACATCTTCACCATCGCCCCCGGAGACACCACGGCGAAGAAGAGCGCGTCAACCACCAAACAAAGCACTATAGCCGCCCCCACTAAAGCGGCGCAACACGGTGTGTCGTCGTCGCAGAACCGCAGCCGCAACCAACGCGTCCCGGCAAGGCTGGTGCCATCGCGACCAGCGCAGCAGGCGGACGCGCACGCGCGTCACTGGCCAACTCGTCGTCGCCGCGTGTGAACGTGATGAGCATCGGCGAAGAGCTTATGCGAGCGACGCTCCCACCGCAGCCGCAAGAGCAGCCCGACGGCAGCACCACGCCCCTCGCGCGCGACGCCGCTGCGGCATCTGCGTCAACCGCAGTGCCAGCGGCGGCGTCACGCACGCACGCGCAATCAGACAAAGGCAGTGCGCTCATGAGTGCGCACCAGCTGCGTGCCCTCCGCGGTGAGATGAGTGCGCGCGGCCACCACCATCGCAGCGTCACCGTCGCATCGCCCGGGACTTCGACGTTGCTGTTGACGAACACGGCGTCCACCACGCCCGTTGAAGCTGTGGCGGCATCACGACCGCTGAGTGCCGGCGTTCGAGGTGACCAAGGTCATCTCCTTAGCGAGCCCCGCGCTGGAGGTGATCCACGGCGCGTCGCCACCGCTCACAGCAAGCGACTCGGCGTTCAAGAACACGTGCGAGGATTTCGGCACAGGGGGAGAGGACGGGCAGCAGCGGAGTGCTCGAGCCGCCAGTACGGATTTGTCCATCGCCTCCACCGCGCTGGATTCAACCGTGGATGATGTCTTCGACGTGCCCGACACCACAGCAGAGGAAGGGGCGGCGCCGGCAGCAGAGGCAAGGACAGCGTTGAAGCCGATGGAGGTGGAGCAGCTGGGGGAGACGTCACCAGAGGCATCACCCGATGAGCCGTCGCTGCTGCGGCCCTCCAGCGAGGCGCGCCGCGACACGCTGCAGTTCACGCCGCATCGCAGCGACTGCCCAACGTCGCAAACGGTGTCTGTGGCCGCTTCAGCCGGCACGCAACACCCCGCGCAGTCGGCCGAGTACCGCGCGCTGAGCCCGCCCCCGCCGTGGCCGCCTGTCCCTGCGGGTGCGTCTTTGGTGCCCACAGCGCAGACGCAGCAGCCTCCTCGCTCAGACGGTGGTGCGGCGCCAGGAGGAGAAGAAGGCGTCGTGCGGCGGGGATGATGCGTCGCAGCAGCAGCCGCTGGGCTACCTGGACCCGCTCATTGAGCACGGACCCCCGCAGCCAGCCCACGGCGGGACAGAACATCCACAAGTACCGTTTCAACATGCAGCCGTGATGCCCAGGCGCGTAGCGATGGAGGTGCGCAGCTGCCGCCAACCGATTCTCTTCTTCTTTTTTTTGTGATGTACAGTAGAAGCCTCTCCTATACGTTTCTTCTTTTAGCACATTTCTTCTTTTACCCTTGAGGTGCGCTTTTTTCAACTCTTTTCTTTCCCTCTTTGTTTTCATGTATTTGAATGTACCCTTTGCACCTTGATGCCCTTTCCAGCCATTGGACTCTTTTTTTTTCTGTATTTTCTGCCTTGCCGTGCGGTTGGCTTCCGCCGCTACTCCTCTTCACTCTGCCTCTTGCGCATCGAAGTAACAAGAAACTCTCCGATACCTCATCTTTGCCATGCTATGCCTTTTCCGCAGCTAAAACAAGCAAACAAAATTACTCAAACACACAACGTCTCGCCAATACATTGTATGCCTTGGTCGTTTAGGGGTTCCGCTGGCGGCTGTGATCCTGAGCTTGCTTTGTCGACGACTCACTGGCGTCGCCTGGTGTTTTTTTAGTAGCGCATCTCCTTTTTATATTTCCGCTGGCAAATGCGTAGCAGAGAAGGTGAACACAGGGCTATTGAGCGCGTGACTCAACGTTTTTCTCTTTGACTTTTCTCCTCTCCCTTCCGCCTTGCAGGACGTCTTGCACTCCTTCAGACACATACACAAACACACACACACATAGATAAACAAGAGTAGACCTGATCTCACACCAAATATGCCAAAAAAGACCGCAGACGTCGACGCGGACCTGCGTGCTCTGCAGGTGCCCACGCACAGTCTTCCTGACAAAGCCGGGCCGTCGAGTGGGGTGTCCGGCCGCCCTGCTGACCCACGAAGCCCGCCAGTGCCGCGTCAGCGCAGCACAAGCAGAAGCAGAGCGCTTCCGAAGGGACGTGGCACGCCGGGTTATCAGGCGCTGCTCAGCGACATTGAGCGACGTCGTGGGCGGGAGATGCGGCGCACCCTGCGGAGTGTGGAGGCGATGCGGCGGAGGCAGCAGTATCGCAACTTGGCGTTGGCCGCGTTGCTTGTCGTTGCACTGGGGCTCGCCTATTTTCTCGTGTTGTCTCGTCGGTGAGTGCCTGTTGAGACTCAACGTGGGAACAAAACTGGACGGCGCCACTGCAGAGCTCCTCTCTTTCTTTTTGTTTTGCGCTTTTTCATTATTATTGTTGCTTTTAGAACTCGGAAGGTGTCCTTCCAGCAGAGCGTTCGATTTTCCAAGCGGGATCCTGCCCAATTACCTAAACACATCGTGTCTAGTCAAGCGAAGAAGCATACACGGTGCTCAACAGCGTATCGGACTGTCTAGTCGCTCTACTTTTTTTTCTAATTACTGGATGTCCTTCCTCAACCAGTCGCGGTCCTTTGCTCTCTCTCTCTCTCTCTCTCGTCACGCGTAGACCGCTTTATAGTGTTGTTGCCGGAACTTTTCGAATTGTTTCCCATGTGGCACTTCTCATCTCGCCTAATCTCCCTCTCTTCTCCTCTTTGTCTTTCAAACTGTACTCCTACGCACCATGCCGACTATCGCTTACAGTAACGCCGGATCCACCGCGACACAGTTGTCTTCACAAATAGCAGGCGACTTGCGGGAGGCTGAAAGAAGCCGATAGGCACGCGCTTCTATTCCTGTTGCCTCGTGAACCTTTCAGCTTGTTCGGTTGAAAGGCTTCGTGTGTTTTGTGTGTGTGTGTGTGTGTTTAAGAGAGGTTTCACTCTTTTTCTTAAGTTGTCGCTGCGCTCCTGCTAGTGTGTTGCTGCATTTGTGCAGGTTTGTGTCTGAACAGGCGTTGAAAGCGCAGAAAAAATTGCAATTTAGCTCCTCTTCTGCCGTGGTGCACAAACAAAAAAAATAAACCCGAATCTTTCATGGCGACCTCCTCGACCTCAGGAGACAGCGCCGCCCTGCGCCGTGCGTGGGCCGACGCCATCGACGCAACGGCAGCCATGACGTCCACCGACCCCCTCCAGCCGGCCTCCGACTACACTCCCTCGGCCTACCTTCCCACGCTGCCAGGCACCTGGTCGGACGAGGACTTCTTCGCGCAGCTGCGGGAGCTGGACAGGGCCGCTGCCGAGGCCGCCCCCGTCCGTCTTCTTCCCCCAGATGACCGCCGAGGAGGCCTGCCACGCCAAGCCGGGCTTCTACCAGACATTTCGCGGCGAGCGGGAGGTGACCGAGACGAGCTTTCAGCCACCGCCGCAGCAGCAGAGCAAGAAGGAAGCTGGCAGCGCAGCAGCGGACGGGGACGTGGTTGGCAGCCGCCACGCGGCTCGCCGGCGCCGTCACGAAGGCACTGCCGGAGCCGCAGCCGCAGGGCACCGCTCCGATGTACGGCGGCTTTCTCGGCCAGCAGGCCATGTCGCCCAGCACGGCGGTGCAGCGGAAGCCTGACTTCATGCCGATCCTCCTCGTGCCGTCGGCCGTCACCGCCCCTCTGCAGCTCATTAACATTAAGCACTTCCTCGAGCGCGGCGCCTACGTGGACCCTGCATCGCTTTACATTGACCAGGAGACCGGCGTGGCGAACATCCGCGACTCAAAGCCGCACTCGGTCGTGGTGCGGCCCGGTAGCTTCCACGACCCCCACAAGTATCGCGTCGCCTTCCGGCAGTTTCGCGTCGTGGATGACCCGGACGAGGTGGATGACTGGTCACACGTGTGCGGGTGCATTGTGGAAGGCAAGCTGTGGCAGCTGCGGGGCTGGTACCCGGCCGAGCCGCCGCAGTCACGCAGCCCGAGCCGTCTCTTCACCCGCATTCGCGCCTTTCTGGCCTACTTCGAGGAGGACAAGGTGCCGCCGCAGTGCCGCGAGTGGAACGTGCATAGCTTGCCGCTGACCCGCAACTTGCTGAAGGACCAGGTGCACATCGCCCTCGCCTCCCACTTCTGGGAGCACCTCTACATATACCTGGAGGAGCACCCGATGTTCCGCAACTACACGATTCCTCTCACAGATGAGCGGCAGTGAGGGAGAGAGAGAGAGTGGGTTTCTTTGTTGTCTCGCCTCTTTCTCTTGAAGCTGCTGCTGCTCGTACTTTTTTTGATGGGTGTGTGGTGCGCTTCTGACCGCTGCAGCGTCGGCGCTGTTGTCTGCTGAGAAGGGAACTTGTTGCTGCACTTGTTGTTCTTTGTTGTTGTTTGTTGTTGAGAGTCTTGTTGTCCAGCTCGGTCATCTGCGAATCTGCGCGCGACGTTGGAAGTAGATCGTACTTCCCTTCTTTGTTTCTTTCTCAGACTGTCGGTGCGCGCCTGGGCAGGCAGCGCGGCTGCAAGTGTCGGCGATGCACATCTCTGGCAAGTCGTTGTTTGTGTTTCTTTTTTTTTTTCCCCTTTCTTTCTTCCTGTGTAATATGTACCTTTAAGAAAAAGAAGAGAAAGATCGAGGGAAAGAGAATCAAGGAGTCGAAAGATTAGGCTGCGGATAAAAAGTTGTGCGCTGGCGGATTGTGTGGCATCTCGGGTTCATCTGATTTGCGACGCGTCTGAATGAGTGGTGCGTGTCACCTTGCATCATGGTGCGTCTCACAGAAATTGGAGGCACAAAAGAGAGGGGAAACTTGCGGGCGATTTTGTTGCTCACCTCTCATTGGGGCTTTTTATGAACACACATAAAGGTGTCCAGAGCGAGAACTGCTCAGCTTGGGACACACGAGCAGGCGTGCACGTTGGTGTGTAACTCTAAGCCTCTTATACCTGTAAAGATGAAAAATGCGTCGTTTATCATGATGTCCCTCAAATAATATGTGGCGCCATCTTCTCTCTTTTTTTTCTCTTCTCTATTTGCGGCTGTTGTGAACTGCACACTTCCTCCTTTATCTTCCCGAGCAGCACGTCGACGGAGCACGAAACACTATATCAACTACTCACACGCACACATACACACAAACGCACACTCGTGCTCCTTCCAATTTTTTATTCTCCTCTCTACCCTTGCTCGTGCACATCTGCTTGACGCAACACATTTATCAGAGCACCATACCATACAAACATGTTTCGTCGCCTGGCCAACCGCTCGACGTCCTTCGTGACGGGTGCCGCCGTGCAGGCACGCCACACCACGATCCTCTCTGTTCGGAAGGGCAACAAGGTCATCCTCATCGGCGACCGCCAGGTGACGCTGGGGGAGCGCATCGTCGCGAAGAGCAGCGCCTGCAAGCTGCGTAAGCTGAACGACAACGTGGTGATCGGCTTCGCTGGCAGCACGGCTGACGCCTTTGCACTCATGGAGAAGCTGGAGAACAAGCTGAACGACTTCCCGGATCAGCTGTCGCGGGCGGCGGTGGAGTTGGCAAAGGACTGGCGCACCGACCGCGCTCTGCGCCGCCTCGAGGCCTCGCTGATTGTCTGCAGCAAGGAGGAGACGCTGGAGATTGACGGCCAGGGCAACGTCATCACCCCTGAGGATGATGGGATCATCGCCATCGGCTCAGGTGGCACGTACGCCAAGGCGGCTGCCCGTGCCCTCATCGACGTGGAGGGCTACGACGCGGAGCGAATTGCCCGCAAGGCGATGAAGATCGCAACCGACATCGACGTCTTCAGCAACAGCAACTGGGATGTGGAGATGCTAACGCGTGACGAGGACGTGATGAAGAAGGCCGAGGAGGCCAAGGAGGGTGAGAAGAAGGAGTAAGGGCTTTTCCTTTTTTTCTGGAAGAGAAAGCGGCGAGTCGACTGCCCGCTCTCTGCTGCCCCTCTTGTTCTTTCCTACTTCTTCCTCGCATGCTTTTTCTTGGTGGGATTGTGGAGCGTTTAGCAGCTCTTCTTTGTTGTTGCTTATTTGTTGTTTTCAGTAGTGGATGCGCAACGGTGTTGGGGATACGTATCTGTGTGTGTGCCTGTGTGTGCTGAGGTGGGAGATGGCGAGTGGGTGTGTGTCTCAATCAGTGACGCACTAATGCTTCTTGTAAAGTTATCTCTTTCTTTAAAACAGACTGAAGTAAAGAGAGAAAAGCTCCGCATAAGCACTTGCTTCGTCATACCACTCCCTCCTCGGCTGGCTTTTCGTCACCATCTTATTACGCCTAAAAAAAAAAAGAGCAAGGAACTAGGTATAGTGAGGCGGGGAAGAAGTTCCGTTCTCTTGACGAGCGCACCTGGTGAGAACAACGACACTCCACACACATGCACCACGCACAGCGCTCAGCGGAACGTGCAAAAAGCGGAGCATGCATAAGTGTTACTCTCTGCTGTGCTTCATAGCGTCGTCAGATGAGGTCAAGAACGACGTGGAAAAAGGATGGTGTGCGAAGGCTTATCCTTGCGGGTTTTCTTCTAACTCTCTCTGCTGCACTGGAGGAACCGTGATAACATCTCCCTTCTACGCCAGCGTTGTGCAACAGCGTCTAGGGGTCTCTTAAATCGGGCCTCAACGAGAGCCGAGTCCAACACACTCACATGAATCGAGTGTATCCTCCTCAGTCCACGCGCTCAACCTTTGCTTTCTTATTCCTCCTTTTTTTTTTCTCTGCACTATGCATTGTGCCGCACCACTCATCCGCCCCACACAAATGCACACACGCACACGCACACGCACGTCGATGCTGACCTACAGGAGGCCACCTTTCTTTAACAAAGCTAAACGGCTTAAGTAACGACGAACAATTGAAGAACTGTGTAGAGGGTGCGACAGCGGTCCTCTCCACCTTCGCCTTTTGGTTCCTACCTCTCAGCTATCTGGGGATAGAAAGACACGAAAGTTCACATTCCACACTGCCAAAGTGCACACGGTCTTTTTAAAGAAAACAAAAAAGGGCCACAACACGGGTTGAAACTCTTTTTTACTTTTTGTCAAGTGCACCGCTTCCTTCTCTGTACAAGGTGGAAGAAAGCGAGAGTAGTGGACGACCTTGTCAGCCTGCACGAGCGCCGTCTTAACTTTTTCTCTTTTTTTTTTTTATTACGGCTAATGTGTGCTTTAACTAAACGGAGCACCAATTAACACTTCTTACCTACAGACGACGGCTCTCTTGCAGAAGGCAAAACGGAACAACACAAAGAAGGGAGACATAAGCTCCGACAATAAGCACTAACACCGAATAATCAAGCGCGTAGTCAGCAGAGGGGAAAGTGACCGAGCTGCTTAAAAAAAAAAAAAACTGCTGCCGCACGTGAGTTCCTCGACTCCGACTGCTAGCATCCCTTTTTTTTTTGCTTCTTGAATTTTTGAGACTTGTTTTTTTTTTTTTTAACTAGCGCGTCGCGGGAGAAGAGAATTTGTGCCACCGCAGCGCGCAATGGCAAATCTGTCCGTCATGAACGGCGCAGGTCTCCCAGCGACGCGCAATACGAATGGCGGGGCGGCTGAAGGTTCCGCTGACACTCTGTCAACGCGAGGCCGACCTCACCGCCGCAGCCGTGGCCGCAACGCACCGCCTAAGAAAGATAAAGGGGAGCCGACTCATGCTGTTGAGGCGCCTCACGCGTCTCCGTCGGAGATGCCGACGGTGAAGGTGACTCTTGCTGGCAGCGCCGCAGCGCCACAGCTGCAGCAGCAGGGGTGCCGTGTGGCGCGTACGGTCGTCCGCTGGCAGCGCAAGGGATTGGCGGAGGCTGCCGCCAGCAGCAGCGCCAGCGGTGCAAGCCATCACGATCCCACTGCCCCTGCAGCAGCAGCCTTGACAGCAACTACACTTCCATTTCCCCTGCCTCTGCCGCCACCGCCGCTGCCGCCCATCGCGCTGCCGGCGTGGTGCCGCTCGTCCTCTGCTGTGGCTTACCCTCTATCCGAAGACGGCCTCACCCGCGAGCTCGTCGACTTCTTCCACTACACTCGGCTAACGCCACAAGAAGCCGACGCACGAGCGAGGCTGCTACGCTGTGTCGAGGCAAGCGTTGATGCCGTGTGGAACAGCAGTGCAGCAACAGGCGGGAAAGAGTGTGCAGAGAAGACGGCGCAGGTGTTGCTCTACGGCAGCTACGCCTTGGGCCTCTCGCTACCCAGCAGTGACATCGACCTCGTCCTTACTTTCCCTGCGGAGGAGCGGCAAGAAGCGGAGGAGCGTCGCCGACGTGCGTGTGCGGGTGAGGAGGACGACGACGCACCCGCTGCCATCGAGGCCGCCAAGACGCGTCAGCAGCGTCATCTGCAGCGTCTCCACGACCTCGCCGAGCACCTCCGCTCTGCCGCGCAGACGCACCTCCCGCTGGAGGTGGAGGTGTACGACCAGTGCCGCATCCCGCGCATCCACCTGAAGGACGCCTCTTTCGGCGGCGTGTCGTGCGACATCAACAGCTCGCTGTCATCGAAGCGGGTGGCCTGCATTGTCTCGCGCCAGCGGCGGTGGCTGCGTGACGCCCCGCTTGCGGCTTTCCTCGTGCGTGTGACGAAGGCCGCGGTGAAGCAGTGGGGGCTGAACGAAGTTTTCGCCGGCGGCCTCGCCTCCACCGCGCTTTACTGCCTCGTCCTGCGCTTCCTCGCACAGGCGGAGCAGCTGCACCGACACGCCAAGGTGGAGGAGGAGAACCTGTCACCACCGCGCTACGACGAGGCCACGCAGTCCGTCTCGCCGCTCAGTGCATCGATGTGCGGCTCGCCGCTCTCGCCGTCCTCGCCGACCAAGGCGGCTGCAACGCAGCCAACCTTCACCAGCGACTTCGTTGCCGCCGCTGCTATTCCGGCGTACGTGCCGAGCTGGCTGTTGAAGCCGAAGAAGAGCGAACTCGACGTGACGTCCGGCGGTGCGGGGAAGACAACACCGACAGCAACTGCGGCAACATCCTCGCCTGCGTCCGAGGAGTGCGGTGTCTCGGAAACAAGTGGCAAAGCGGGCTCGCAGGGACCGTGGCCGGACAGCGGCAGCGGCAGTAGCAGCAGCGCCTGCAACGACGACGAGGACGACAGCAGCGAGATCAACTCGCTGACGCAGGAGCCCCTCGCGCACGCCTCGCGTACTGCCGAATCGGTGAAGAGGAGCACGGTGGCGGTGCCTCCACACGACGACTACGTGACGGCGGACGAGCTGACACGGCTGGCACAGGCACGCTACGGGGCATCTCCGGCGCGTCTGCTGCTGAAGCTGTGGCGCGCGCTCTCGGCCGACGCCTTTCTCGGTGGCTACCAAGTGGCTGATGTCTTTGGAGACGATGCGGTGTGGGCGACGAGTGAGCTCGCCGGCTTCTCTGGCAGGCCTTCTGCACAGCCTGGTGTGGCGACGCTGGAGCTGGCCACGTATGCCTGCCGTAGCAGCACCGACCTCTCTGCACCGTCCTTCCGCTTGCCAGACCTGCTTGCCCTCTTCCGCTGCTCAAGCTCGTCGCTGGACAACATGCTGCGCTTTCAGCGCTACCCGCGTCGAATGGCGCCAACGATGCTGTCCACAGTCTTTGTTGATCCTCGTGCCGCATCGTAGGTATTCTAGGCGTTTTTTTTTTTCTGTTGAACTATACGACTGTTGTCGTTTTTTACGTGGTGTGAGCCTTTGTTTTTGAATCTAAGCGTTTAAAAGATGCCGGTAGTTCTCTTACAAATTTGCTCTTGTGCCTCCAATGCTGAACTCTGTCTTTGGTATTTTCCTTTTTTTTTGTCATCTCCTTGGATGAGTGATAATTCCTGTTCGCTCTCCTTTCTAGTACTGCTAGTTAAAAGAAAAATATATATATATACGTGGGAGGTGGGCTGCGATAAGCGCCGATCTGGTGTTGTTGTTGGTCGAACCCAAGCGGCCCTTGCATCCTCTCATCGCTTCGTTTTATTTTTTGTTTTATTTTGGTTTCTCCCCCTGTTCTTACCCGCCTTTCTTGTACCGCACTTCCTGTTCCCGTGTCTTATTTTTTTTTCTAGATTTCTTTTTTTTCTTGTTGTTGTTGATGTCGTGCGTCTCCGCGCCTGTATGCTGAGTTGCGCAGACATAGGCCTGTACAACTTAAAAGCACACAAAAAAGTAAATGAGAAGGTACATCGTGTGCGACCAGCGGAGGAAAGGTGCGGGATGGACACCACCGCTATGGAGAGATAAAAAGTTCAAAACTCACGTTTTGATTTTAGAAGCGCGCCTGTCCTTGTTTGGCTGCGTGGCGGTGCTGCAGTTACTGGAGCTGGATGAGTTTCTTAGTAGGTACACTGCGCGTGAAGCCTTCCGCAAAGGAAGGTTATGTGCACGTAGGTTAAATTGCCGCCTCCCTTCGTGACGCCGCGTAGTCTCTTTCTCTCTGGCACTTCACATTTCCACATTTCAACCACCTCTGCTCCTTGTATCTGCTGTAGCCTCAAGCAGGTGCGTGTACGCGTCGCACTAGCACATCTTGTCATAGAAACAACAAGTTAGAAAGGCAAAAAGCCGCACACAACAACCAACAAGAAGGCAGGACATAGTGTCAGTCCATTTCTCCCCCTTTTTTTCCTCAAATTTATCACAGTCGGCCCGAAAGTCAATGCCGATTCACCAGTATGAGGGCTGGTCGTACGAGCGGCTGCGGCAGCAGCGCAACCGGGCCCACTTCCTGCTCGAGGACCCTTACCGCTACGTCACCGTGTTGCTCATTTCCCGTGCGGGCCGCCCCGACGAGCTGCGCTGCATCGACAGCCCCTGCTACCACGCCAACGGGCCCTTGGGTGAGGGCGACGTGGTGGAGATTGAAGACATCCTGTGCATCCGCTGCCCCACCCACCGCTATCTCGTCAGCATTGAGAACGGCGAGGAGATCCAGCTCGCGGTCGACCCGGAGTCGGACCAGGGCAAGGCCATCATGGGGCGTCATGGTGCGATGCCGTGCTACCCGATGACGTCAGCCGACCCGTCAAGGGACGGCGTGACGGTCGTGCATGGGCGGCGGGTTCAGCGCGTTCACCGTGCCTGGCTGGAGGAGGCCTCCGGTATCCTCTCAATTGAGGTGGAGGACGAGGCGGTGATACGGCAGCACCCGCTGCGGTCCGACAGGCCGGCCGAGAGCGTGCGGCATGGGGCGATGTGCATGCAGATCTTCGACATAAAGATGCGTGGTCTGGACCAGCTGTGAGGGAAAAAGAAAAAAAATGGATTGATGGAAGGAAGGCAAGGGACGATGGCGCCGCGTTCTATACCACCGTGTTGCGCCTGCTGCTTCATTTTGTTTCGCCTCTAGATTTTCTTGTTTGCTTGCTCACTTTTTCACTTGTCCAGCAGAACACGCAAGAGAAAGTTAGGGGGACTACGTGGGTAGAAGAGGTTGCCCTTCCCGCTTCTCGCATACGCGATAGAGTGTGGCTCTTACCCTCTTGTACAAGCCACGTCGGCCAAGACAATCAACAACAACAATAACAAAAAAGAGGACCGAGATGACAAGCACGTAGCTACTCTCTTTTGAGTTACATTTCCAAATCCTTCTTGTTACTCGCTTCGTTTCATGTGGTGGCGTGTGTGGAAGCACGTTGTTTCTCTATCTCTCTCTACTCGTTTTCAATGAATACTGCCAAAAGCATATTCTCCTCTCGTCTCAAGCTCCGCATTTTACGTTACTTCCTTTCTCCCTACATCGCCTCGATCTTCTCTGCAACCTTTTTTTTTTATTTTGCGGTTCCCTTCACAAGTAGTCTCTCTACTCCTTCTTTGTTGTTGCTCAACTGTCGCTTAGACAGGCAGATCCACTGTCGGCGGTGCTCCGTGCCTTTCTTTCTTTTTTGACTTCCACCCTCGGTGTGCTTCAATTTATATATTTATAAAGACACACGCACGCACGCTGTTGTGCCTTTCCGTCTTTGACTACTCCTCGGCAGTGTCGCCGTCATATATACGTGAGAACTATTCATACAAAAAAACAGAATGGAAAACCTCAATCAGATCTCAACGCAACTTGTGGCACGCCTATCACAGGTGTCGCTCACCGACGTGCAGATCCAGTCCTATGGCCGGTGGCTCGTGGCGGCCGTCACGGTCTACTACATGGCCCAAAACTGGCAGAAGGACGTCCCGGCAGACGTGCAGTACGCCATTACTGCCCACATGATGCAGGGCTACGACCGCAGCATCATCGGCACCCGCCTCGAGCAGCGCCACACCCGCAACATTCTCCAGCAGACCATCGGCCTCAACGAGCTTCGCCAGCAGCTGCGCACGGAGACCGACAAGGAGGCGAAGCTGCGGGGGTGGAAGCAGGTGTTCCGCTTGACGCTCATCAGCGTCGTCGCCACCACCTACACCCACAGCCTCACCATCTCGCTGCTCTCGGTGAAGAACATGGTGCGCGTGCTTGTCTTTCTCCTGAGCCGGCGCGAGGCTGCTGGCCAGCTGGGCGGTCGTCACGGCCCCTTTTTCTACGATCAAGACGTGGTGGACGGGCGGCCGCCGTGCTGGGCTTACCGGAATTGTGATGGAGTCGATGCTGGCCAAGATGGCTGCGCAGGCCGACCAGCACGCCTCGCCCTTCTCAAATGCGGGACTCGAGGAGGAGGACGGGCTGCGCGGGTTGCCTGCCCCGCCCCCGCTTGACGGCCGCGACGCCTTTGTGCAGTCGCAGCAGCACCACGAGATGGTCGAGGCGTTGCACGGCGACAGCCTGCGGCAGGTGGAGAGCGCCTTCTCGGTGCGCGCGGTGCTGGAGGTGGCGATCCCGCGCATTGTGGCCTGTGCAGCCGCCGTCGTCGACAGCGCCATCGCGGCCCGCCCGGGGCACCTCTTCAGTGTCAGCGGCATCGTGCGTGGCTCGGACCTGCGCACGCTGCTGCAGGACATCGCGCTGCGGATGGAGCGCTGTGCCTGTGTGGCGGCGTGGGTGCGGCGGCCGCGGCCCTCGCTGCCCTTGACGCTGCGCCAACGCAGCAGCTCCCCAGGCTCGCCCACCGGCGCCTACTCGTTGAAGAACAGCGAGGCGGCCAACGCCAAGTCGCGCTCGCCCGGGCAGGACGAGGAGGAGCTTCTGGAGCACGACCGCGGCTGCTCGGTGTCGTCCTCTGATGACATTGTGGAGTTCCCGCATGGTTCGACGGCGCTGCTGGGCCCGAATGGGCGGCCGGTGCGTCGCCACTCCGCCGACCGCAGCGACGACCACATCATCGACGAGCTGCTGGGCCGGCGGCTGACAGCTGAGGAGGAGGCAATGCAGGAGGAGGCGCTGCGGCGGGACCACCTGCTGAAGGGGCAAATGGCTGGCTTCTTCACGGAGCTCTACCAAAGCGCCAGCTTCGGTGAGTTGTGCATCACGTACGCCGCGGAGCTGCTGACGAACCAGTTCAAGGACGCCGGCGAGATCGCGCACGTCAAGACGTACGATGCGTCGACCGGCACGGCGAGGATGGCGATGGTGATTGCCGCGCTCGATAGCTGCCGGCTGAGCGCGCTGGAGGAGGAGTGCGAGGTGAAGTCGTACATGCGGCTCTTCTGCGAGGAGACGATCCGCTCCACCTGTGCACAGTGATACCACACCCAATCTCACACTGTCTGCTCTATCTTCTCGAATTCAAAAGTCGCACCCATCACAATCTCTCTCTCTCAAAAGAAAAAAAAGAAAAGAAATAGGCACAACGCATCTCTTCTACCTTTTACTTGCCACCGCAGAGGGCTGGCGGCGACAAAGCCCGTTGCTTTCCTGCGTTGCCCTCGCTACCGTTGCTTTCTATCTCTTTTCTAGTCCGCATCTCATATCAGTGCTGTAACTAACGTTTAAGAACGCGGGAAACGAGAAAGCTAACCACGATAACGCACAAGGAGAGGGAGAATCGGAAAGCTGGACGGCATCGGCAGAGGATCCGGGCAGAGTCGCGATTCTTTTTCCGCCTCTCTTCTTCCGGCTTTTTTTCCTGTGGCTTTGGCGTGTGGTGCTGGTACTCTCTCACCTGTCATTTGCTCCGTCACATTCGACCACAAAGTCATCATTGCTGTGGCCACTATAGCGTCGATTTGCCCGAGATGCGTCGAAAAACGCTTCATAGTCCTGCCATGTCGTCCAGCGCTCGGATGCGTGGTTCGTTGACAATAATAATAATAAAGACGTTCCTTGATGTAGTGCGCTGCTTTTCTCGGCTTCTCTTCACGCGATTGTCCTCTTTTCTGCTTGCCTCCTCTCCTCGACGACCTCTCAAACAGGACCTGTAGAGGCCACTCCACTGCCCCTTGCTTTCTGACGCCTGTACACGCGTCGGCTGGTGTGCTGCATTTCCGTAGATTTGGTGAAGCGCACACACACACATACACGTACACAAACAACGCTAGAGGAAAAAAAAAAAAATGTTGGCGGACACATCGTCCAAACAAATGGCGAATTGGGAGCGTCTGCGCAATGAGGCTCGGCAGACAGATCAGCTGATTGACCAGCAGCTACGCAAGCTCGAAAGCGCCGCCCTCTTTGACGAGACACGACTGTGCGACGGCGACGCCGCCCCTTCAACAGCCAGCGGCACCTCCGCTGCCGTCCCCTCTCCCCTTCCAGGCAGCAGCAGCACCGGCAGAGTGCACCGTAGCAGCAGCGGTGCAAGCTCACCGCCCTCGACGCTGACGCTCGAAGATGTCCACTACACCTATCGAAATGCCGATCGGGAAATGGAGGAGTTGCTGCGGCGGCTGGAGCAGACGATCGCCAGCATGGACGAGGTCTGCCGCGAGCTCGGACCCACCTCCGCTGCGGTGCGACACACCGAGCGCTTTCAGGGCATCCTCGCGGAGAAGCAGAACACACGGCGACGTCTCGCCGCGGAGTTCCGCCAACGACGAGAGCGCGCCGAGCTGGCAGCGTCACGGCGTGCGGGCGATGCTCGGCGTCGCGGCGACGGCGATGACGAGGCCGGTGGTGCCGGCGTGCGCATCCTGATGGACGAGCAGGCGTCGATTCAGCACACGCTGAGCCGTGTGAACGGTCTTTTAGAGCAGGCTGAGGGCACGCGGGATCGACTCCGCATGCAGCGGGAGCGCTTCAACGAGATGGGGGACAAGCTGGTGCTCATTGCGGAGCGCATTCCGTTTGTGCAGAACGTGCTTCGCCGCATCGACGTTCGCCGGCGTCGCGAGGTGGTGGTGCTTGGCTCTTTTCTGTCCTCCTTCATGTTCATCTTCTTCTTTTTCTTGTGAGCGTAGAGATGTTTATTGCGATTGTGCCGGACAAAGCAAAGGAAGAAAGCGAAAAAAATATCGAAGGGGAACATGAGGAAGCGCGATGAGCCTTTAAACGCACCTATCCCTTTGCCTTTTATTGCATTGCTTTACACCCTTTCTTGTTTTCCTCTTTTGTGTTGAGAGAGGGTCGTTTTCTCTATTGTTGTTGCTAAACGAGGATGGGCTGACTGGTCCGTTCTCTCTCTTTCTTGTCTTTTTTTTTTTTACGATTTGCTTATTTGCATATTGGACTCTTTAGGCCACTCAGAAGAAAACAAAAGACTATACTATTTAACTTCTCAGCTCGACGCTGCTTCTTTTTGGTTGCAGCGAGAAAGTGTTACTTCTCGTATTTTTGCTTTGTGCGCTTCGTTTTCTGACGCGCTGTCGTAAAGCGTGTATTGTGCATTACGCCTTTTCCAATAGCGTCTCAGCTGTATCAGATACAGAGCTCGTACGTGTGCTAGATGCCTTGTCTCCCGCTGGTACACCTGCTCCTTCGACCCATCATGCATTCAAACCCTTTTGTCCCCCTCTGCTCTTACTCTCTCCGCTTCTACGAGCGCCAAACCTTGCGCTCTTTTTTTCTCTTGTTTTTTGCGCTAGCAAGCGTGGTCCCCTGATTACTCGCTGTGCGTCTTTTAAGCAATTTTAGACGCAAGACGGGCACCGGCGGAGAATACGACTGCGCGCAAAACACCTTACCCTCTCTTTTTTCTTCTTTTTGCTGATTTCTTCTTTTTCTCCGTCACCGTCGCCTCTCATTTCACTTAGCCTCCTCGCTGTTCTCCACATCGTTGTCTTCGACTCTTTCTCTTCCCTACACGCTGGAGGGAGCAGCGTTGCCTGCATCGCCTCATCCGCCATCGTTCTTCGCTTTCCCCCACCAAAACATACCTTTTTTTTTGCCCCCCTAGACCGTGGTTTCGCTTGCAAGCACATACATATTTCTCTGTTTTAATTTTCTGTTTCCCAACGCGTGCTCCCATTTGAGTTGCGGCAAAGCTTTGTTCTTTTTTTTTTCCAGTAGAATTCTTCGACTCTTATAACTATTTCTTTTTTTTTTTTGGCGTGCGTGTGTGTTTGTTTCTTTACCAATTGAGTGCCATCAATGAAGCGAACGCAGGATGTGCGGCGGAGGACAGCCAACACCACCTGCCACGCAGCGACGTCCGTCACGCCCGTCCCCTCCACCGTGTCGATACGTTCACATACCACCGAAGACCGCGATGGCTTCACCACCCCACGCCAGAAGCAGCGGGCTGCCCAACGCGTCGCATCGCAGCAGCAACACGTAAAAGCCATCCCAGACAGCTTGAGTAACCGCACCGACAACAACACCATCTCCAGCACCGGGCTAACAACAGTGCGCAGTGCGAGTCCGCCGTTGACCACCCCACCTGCCGCGAGCACTCTCGAGTCCAACACAGCCGAGACCGCAGCGTTAGCAGCAGCATCAGTAGAGGTGGAGGCTTCACTGCCAGCATCATCCTCGACATCGACGGCGGCGCGTCGCCACACCGGCCCGCACGTCACAATGCGTCGTGTGCCCTCCCGCGACGCCGCCCGCTCGCCGCGACACATCAGCGTTGGCGCCACGTTGGCCACCCCGCCGCCCGCCGCCTCGATCAGCGCATCATCGAACCGGTCTTTTAGTCCCCGCGGCGGCAGCACCGCCGCAGCGCCAGGCTTAGCAGACGGGAACTGGACACCGCGGCGCAACAGCAGCACGGCGGTGCAGGAAGCACGTCGCAGCTCGGTCCCTGGAGCCTCGACGCTCTCGCGTGGCCTCTCATCGCCGCGCCACTCGGCACGCAGCCACGCCGCATCACCAGCGGCCAGCCCGCGGCAGGATGTACCGCGGGTAGTGCGCGCAGCCCGGCGGCAACGTCCTGGCACCTCCCCTCTGCCAGCGCAGCAGCTGCTTGATGAGGGCTACTACGTCGTCTCGGACGGCAGCGCCAATTCGAGCTTCTCCGACACGCCGCGGTCTGCCCGCCCCGCCTCGCTGTGCAGTGCACTCTCGCGAAAGGCATCCATGCATGTGCTGAGCCTCAGCGCACGTGGGCGGGTGGCGGTAGCGCCAGTGCCGGCTGTCGTGACGCCGCGTGGC
The DNA here is from genome assembly GCA_030078075.1 of Crithidia sp. LVH-60A. NCBI lineage: Eukaryota > Euglenozoa > Kinetoplastea > Trypanosomatida > Trypanosomatidae > Crithidia > Crithidia sp. LVH-60A. The sequence continues at coordinate 1,142,227 of CP119668.1, forward strand.
AGCGGCGCGCACCGTGGCGGCAGCAGCAGTCGTGACCCGCGTCGGAGCTCTCCGAGTGAAAGCAGCAGTCACCACAGCGGCAGCCACCGCAGCAGCGGGAGCAGCAGCAGCAGCAAGCGAGGTGGACTTTTATGAGGACGAGGTGGATGTGCACTACGACGAGGAGGACGAGGAGCAGGCGGTGCTGACCTACATGGACTCGGGGGCAGAGGTGAGCTTCAACCGCGCTCGCTCCGGCTCTGGTCACCTCGCCTCGCCACGACCGCCATCTCGTCGCGCAGACGGCGCTGCTGTCGCTGACTCGCCAGATCGTCATGCAGTGGCAGGGGTGGTGAACGACGGCGATGAGTTGGACCTCAGCGTTGAACTCGGCAACACCGACAGGGACGACGGCCCACCGAGTCAACTCTCCGTCAGCACGCCACCGCTGACGCACCGCCGCGGCACACGGGAGCAGCGGCAGGCCACGCCGACACGTGCGAAGACGAACGACGCTGCAACGTCGCCGCGGCCCTCTCCGCTGGTGGCGGCGAAGCCAGCACCACCGCCGCCAATGCCGACCGTAGTTGCTGGTGCTGCAGGCGTGCCGGCTGTGCTCTCACGGCAGCATTCCACCATGGCCGCTCAGCCGTCCACGCGGCGCAGTCCCTTGTCACGTCCGGCGAACACGTCGCCCGTGCAGCCTTCGCCGCTGAACCCCCACTCCCTTCCCCCGCATAGCCTTTCAGCCTCCCTCGACGAGGACGCGCGGGAGCGGCAGTGCCGGCACCTCAGCCTCCACGAAGCCTTCTTCTTCAACCAGAGCCGCAGCTTCTGGCTCGTGGACGACCAGGTGCTGGCGAAGGTGCTCGAGTACGTGCGGCTGATGGGCTACGAGCACCCGGCGCTGCGGCGAGACCGCAACAAGGGTCAGTCCTCGTTGTGGAGCAGCAGCAGCGCCGTCAGCTCCCCCATTGCACCGGGAAAGCCGAAACGAAAGGCCGCCACGTCGGCAGCTGCAGCACCTGCATCCTCTGTTCACCGCTGCGGGCGGCGCAAATTGCTGCCGCGCCTCTCGCGTCATCGAGGGATGGGAAGACGCTGGCGAGTCTGCCGGCGTCGCAGTCTGCTGCCGCGGCGGCAGTGGCGGACGCTCTTGCCTCGGACGCCACGAATCCTGCTGCTGCTGCTGCTGCTGCTGCAAACCCCTACGGTTTTCTGGGCCGCCAGCACCACCTGAAGTCGGGCAAGCCCAAGTGCGCCGGGCAGTACGCCAACACCACCTCCACCTCCGCCACCCACCTCTTCCTCACCTTTAACGAGGCGCTGCGCTGGATCGTGGAGCAGGAGTACGTCATCGGCACCGTGCTCATGTGCTGTGCCCGCTTCATCGGCGACGCCGAGGCCGACGGCGCGTCGCTCATTGGAGACGGTATGGCAGACGGCGGTGCCTGGCACCCGCGACGCGCGATGCTGCAACGCGGCAAGCCCTGCATTCCTGTCCGCCTGCACCCCATCCACTTCGTCGCCTCGCTCGTGATGACGCACTACCCGCAGTGGGGCGGCATGACGGCGTTCATGCGGACGTGGGAGGCCCAAATCCGCCTCGTGCTGGGCAGCGCAGCACCGCCGCACCAGCGCGTCTTCAAGTGCCCTGATGATGGCCTGCTGCTGAGCTCCGACCTCGACGCCGGCAACCTGCACCGCGTAGAACGGGCACCGGAGCCCTACTTTTTCTTCATCTGGCTCGAGCCCGACAACGGCAGTGACAAGCGCATTTGGTTCCGCTTCTCCGTCACCGGCGCAAAGGAGGGTCGCACGCTGCGCTTCCGCCTAATGAACGCCGCGCCGCACGCGAAGTTGTACCGGCAGAACGGGATGATGCCGGTGTGGCGCGACGGCCTGAGCCAGCCGCACTGGGGCCCAGTGGACGCCTGCTCGTTCCGGACGACAAACCACGAGCTGGACGGCGAGGTCTTCTTCTCGCTCGCGGCGCGCAACTCCACCGAGACGATCCAGATTGCCTTCTGTGCACCGTACAGCTACGCCGACCTGCTGTGCCACGTCTGTCACTGGCACGCCCTGGTGAAGAGCAGCGAGTGCGACATGCGCTTTGAGGAGCGCGTGCTGTGCCGCACCCCGGAAGGGCGGAAGCTGCATCTCCTCATCGTCACGAGCCGCGCAGGGGGCCCACCGCAGTCGAGCCGCAAGGGTGACGGGGCAGCGGGAGGCGGCGGCGGAGACGCGGAGGCGCCGTCGGGCAGTGACAATGCAGCGGCAGCAAGCACCACATCACCCAACGCAGCAGCCGCGAAGGCGAAGGGTGCTGCCGGGGAGGTGGTGCACGGCCCCTACTCGAACTTCACCTCCGGCAAGAAGGTGGTGCTGGTGAGCGGACGCGTCCACCCCGGTGAGGTGACCGCCTCGCACGCCGTCCACGGCCTCGTCTCCTTCCTCCTCTCCAGCGATCCTCGCGCCATTCAGTTGCGCGAGCACTTCATCTTCTTCATTGTACCGATGCTGAACCCAGACGGCGTGAGCCGTGGCCACTCCCGCCTCGACCAGTACGGCAACAACCTCAACCGCTGCTACAACGACCCAGACCCGGAGTCGCAGCCGACCGTGCTGGCGCTGCGCCGCGTCTTTGAGCATCTGCAGCGCACCTACCGCGAGCGCTTCATCATGTACCTCGACTTCCACTCCCACGCCTCGCAGTCTAGCGGCTTCATCTTTGGCAACAACCTTCCGGCGCGCGTGCAGCACTGGAACGTCTTCTTCCCGCGGCTTGTCGAGCTGCACGCCCGCCACGTCTTCTCCTTTGGCCTCTGCCGCTTTGGTCGAGTGCACATGACGAGCAAGGACGGCGCCTCGCGGGTACTCTTCGGCAGCAGCCTCATTCACAGCTACACGGTGGAGCTTACTCACTTCACCGACCGCCGCCTCTACGCCGACGACGTCACCGCGATGAACAACGGCAGCGGGGTTCTCTTTGAGGTGACGTGGCCACCAATGCACTCCACCTCAGCGGCAACCATCGCCGCGGCAGCAGCAGCAGCAGGAGAGGAAGGCGGTACTGAGGAGGGCCGCACAACGGCACGCGGCACCAGCCAGGCAGCATCCAGCATGGGAGGCAGAGGCAACAAGCGCACGAGCTCGTCGACAGCTGGCCAAGGAAAAGCACGCACGCTCGCCGCCGTCGCCAGCGGGGGACGGCCACGTGCTGCGTCCGTCGCCGCCGGCGCCAAAAGTGGAAAGGTGGACAAGAGCGGGGCACGGCAGCGTGGGGCGTCCGTCAGCGTCGGCGCGCGTGGCCACAGCAGAGAGGGCACCGCCACCTCCTCCGCCTCCCCGACGCGCCACTCTCGCGGTGGTGGTGGTGGTGGTGGACCAGCGCTGCAGCCCATCGCCACACCCACGGTGCTGTGCCAGAGCGCGGAGGTGGGACGCGCTTGTTTGCTGGCGCTGCTGGACTACTGTTCGATCCAGAGGCACTCAGAGGAGCTGACGGTCTTCGGCGGCATGAGCCGCGTGCTGCGCGATGTAAAGCGGCAGATGAAGGCGACGGCGCCGTCTGCCGCATCGGCAAAGAAGTCGCGCAAGTCGCAGTCGGCGGCCACCTACGCGGGGCTGCATCCCATTTACAAGCAGTACTAGGTGGGACGGTGCTGACGCTTGTGGTCGCTGTGCTGCTGCACTTGTCCCTGTCCGCTTTGCTCACTGGCGACCTTGTTGCCCTTTGCAGGTGCACTCTGTTTTTGTCTGCTGCCTTTCCCCGGCTTCCGGTTTTCTCTTACTGGAAATGTCAAAGGGCCATTTCCGCCTTTTTTTTTTTACAGTTTGTCAGATAACTCAAGACGGAAAAAATAAATTGGGCTAAATAAAAAAGAGAAAAGAGTGCGTAGATCCCTTCAGGAAAAGTGCGCTGAGCTTTGCGTGAAAGGCTGCTCGGGAGATGAGTACTCTATGGCTGCGCGGCGTGCCTTTGTTTTTTATGCGCAAGCTTCTGCGACGAGGATAGACGGCTTTCTAACACGGCAAGTACCTGCTCCGCTCGCTCCCCTTCACTTCTTCTCTTCTCTTTGTGCATTTTTTTATTATTTTCATTGAACGCACGTAGCTACTACGCACAACGCTGCACGGACCATACACCGGCACATCACAGAGGTTCATACACGCACCGGCCATCAATTACACGCTTTCTTTTTTATAGCTAAAACCATAGAAACTCCCAACACAACCCACTCCCACAGTTGCACGCAAAAAAAAAAAAGAAGAAGAATGAGCGCGTCACCAGATGCGCCTGCGGGGGTGGCAGAGACAGCGGAGAAGGTGCAGCACATCACCACAACGGCGTCTGCAGCCGAGCCTGAAGAGGCAGCTGGTGCTTCCAAGGTAGAGAGCAGCAACGACCACAGCGACAACGAGAGCGAGGAGGCTGAGGAGGCTGAGGAGGAAGACGAGGAGGAGGAGGCCGATGAAGACGCCACCTTCCAGTTCCCCACCGACGAGGAGGCCGAGGCGCAGCGACAGGCCGGCCTCGCCGCCTACAACGCCGGCCGCCTCGAGGACGCGCTCGACCTGCAGTACCGCGTCGTGCGGCACTTCTCCAACAAGTACGGCTCAACCGCCCCGATCTGCGGCAAGTACTTCCTCGACTACGGCCTCTCCCAGCTCCGCCTCCTGCAGGCGCAGACCACCGTGGACGACGTGCTGCAGCCCCGCGACGAGGACGCACTCATGACCTGCTACGTAAACCTTGAGGTGGCACGCGTGTGCTACCAGAAGCTGGAGGATGAGCGAGGGGAGGAGGACGTGGAGGTGGAGCTGGCCCTCGCGGAGGTGCACAACGCCCTGGCGCAGCTCGCGGTGGAGAAGGAGGACTTCGACGCGGCGCTGCGGGAGTACGAGGCGGAGCTGCTGCAGTACCGCGGCCTGCAGGACGCCGCCGCCGCCGCGGACAAGCTGACGGTGGTGCCCGCTGGCCGCGTGATTGGCGTGCTCTACGGCATTGCGGACTGCTTCTTAAAGGAAGGCGACTTCGAGGGTGCGGAGGAGCGTCTGCAGGCGACGCTGGCGGAGGTGGATCTGTACCCGGCCGGCACCATTTCTGACGCTCTTGTGTCTGAGCTGAAGGACGTGCTTGCAGAGGCGCAGGAGATGAAGGGAGGGAAGTTTCAGGAGATTCAGGAGGCCATCAAGCAACAGTTTGCCGCAGAGGTGGAGCAGATTCCCACCGCGCGGGAGTTCTTCGCGATCGACGCGGCGGGGAAGCATCCTTTCTTGTCTGCCGTGCCTGGCGCTGTCGGCGACGAGGTCGGCGACCACTCCCACCTGTCCATGCCCATGTCGGCCAGCGGGCACGCACTGGCGCTGAATGAGCACAGCAACAGCCAGTCGGTGTCCCTCTTTCCCCCACAGGGCAGCCGCAGCAACACGCCTGGCGGCCCGGTGCAGCACGCCACGGTGCGCAAGAAGCAGAAGCGCGCCGGTGACGATTCGCTGTCGAATGCGCAGCCGGAGAATAAGCGGCCACGAGCGGAGCCGGCGGCGTCGGCGTAGAGCGCCAGCCAGCAGCACGCAGGTGGTGGGCCTATTGGGTAGTGGACGAGGGGAAGCGATGCGCCAAGCTGAATGAGGTGTGAGTGCCTGCTGTGTGACTTTGCCTTGGCGTACTCTGCCTCTCCTTTTCCTTTTCTTCCCTGCACGCCGTAAATGCGCTGGTTACCATAGAACGTTGATCTTTTTTATCTTTCTTTTTCTTCCTTTCGAAGCTCGTTGATGTGAGTCATTTGCTTTGCGGGATTCCTTGTTGTCGTTGGCCATTTTTCTCCTTCCTCTTCTTCCGCGTATTTGTGTTCGTGTTTGTGTGTCTGTGTGGTCGTGCACAGTGTTGGACGTCTCGGCACCTCTGCACGACTGGTGTAACAACTCATAAAAGAGTCAAAGCTGTACTCGCAACTTGCCGGAGAAGTTGTTATTTGGTTTTGAAGAACGGATCGGTTTCGGTGGAGCGTTGCTTCGTGTTCCGTCTGGCTGTAATGGGGAGGAAAAGTGCAGATGCGAATATCTTCAGCTGCCCTTCTTTTGTTGTTCACCCCTACATAGAGTGGCACGCAGATGTTTCCTGCAGTTCTGAGAGGAACACGCTTGGGGAAGGTAGCAAACAGGACGCCTCTTAGCTTGTCAGGGTGATTGCGCGTGTCGTTAGTGGGAGCCGTAGCGTGAGGCGAAGGCGATGACTCACCGCCAAACGTTTCGGAGCCCACAAACCAAAAATAGATTTGAGACATTCGGCCCTCTTTCATCCTCCGTCTCCACTCCTTCTTTTGCTTTGTTTTTGTTTTGAACAGCCATAAACCCCCCAATTTAACTTTTAGTGCGTATGCAGCGTGCAGTGGCCACCACGATGATGCACCGTGTTTTCTGCGACAGCCACTGCCACCTCCGGCTGGCATCACAGAAAGAGGCAGAGGCGCATGGTGTGTCCACTACAGCCACCGCAGCAGGCGCGTCCCATGCAGCCGTCACCAGCCTCGTTCTCTGCGGCACGCACCCGCAAATCGATTGGGACTTGATCGAGACCGCCGTCACCAACACAGTCTGCACGAGGCGTCTGATCGGCTTTGGCGTGCATCCGTGGTTTGTGCCGGCGTCCTCGCCGAGGCAGAGCTTCGCTGATGCGGCAGTAGAGGATGAAGAGAACATCAGCACCGGCTGTTGTTGTGCGGACAGCAGCAGCACCGGGAACTCTTTGCCTGCTAATGCTGTTGCTGGTCCCCACCTCTCCTCTCCCACTGTCGAGCATTGCAGAAGACCTGGCAGAGCGTCTTGAGCGCAACCCAGCTGCCATAGTGGCTGAAATCGGCCTCGACAAGCTGCGTGGACCACCCGAAGCTGCCCAGACAGCCGCCTTTCATCTGCAGCTCCGCATCGCCGCGGCGCACCACCGCCCCGTCTCGGTGCACTGTGTGCGTCACTACGGTCTTCTCTTGAGGATTCTGCAGGACCTGCCGGCAGAGGACACCCCACCAGCGATCATCCTTCACGCCTTCACGGGCTCGCTGGAAATTGCCAAATCCCTGCTGAGCCTGAAGAACAAGAAGCCAGCGCGGCCGATGCCCGCAGACGAGCCAGGGAAGAGTGCGAGGCGCGGTGGTGCCTCCGCCGATGCGGTGCGCATAAAGGAGCGCATTTTCTTCGGCGTCGGTCTCGCCACCAGCTTCGCCGTGAAGAACTTTGGAACGCAGACGCTGCCGTTGCTGCTGCAGTCGCAGCGGGTGCTGCTCGAGACGGATGCGCATTACAGCGGGGAGGCGGGTTGGGGCTCTGTCACGGCAACGGACGACTGCGGAGCGCAAACCTGCGTGTACGTGAACGCGCAGCAGCACGCAGAGCAGCTGCGTGAAGTGATGAAGGCGATCGAGGCCGCTGCCCTGCAGAGTGCCGAGCTCGTTAAGGCAGCGGAGGATAGCGGTGTGACTGCGGACGAGGTTGCGCGAAACGCTGTCGCTGCTGCCTACACCAACGCTTTTCGCTCGGTGCTCCTATGAGGTCGTTACCTAATAGCCTGTTTTTATTAAGCCGCGAAGAAAGGCGTCTTGTTTATCTCTTCTGCTTCTCTATTAACAAAGGAAAAAAAAAACTCTTAAGAAGTACTTTGCTGACTGTGTTCTTAAAGCCCACGTGTTGCTGAACATGACCAACAGCACAAGCCGTGCTATGCATATTTTCTTTTCTTTGTCTTTTGCATGGCTTTTGCAGCATTTTAAGAGGGATATTGTCCCTCGGCACATGCGCTTCATTGCAACCGGTGGACGGAACACGAGGGAAAAATGACGCTGCACCTCTCTCATCTAGATCCTAAATGCCGATTGCCTCTACTTCCTTTCCATTTCCTCTCTGTCTCCTCCTCCCCTGCTGATGCTCGCCTCTCGATTTTCTTCTCATGAAAAAGACGCGAGATTCTAAAGAGCTGCAATTCACAGGATTTCGATTGAAGCCGCACTCGCACCATTTCTTTCCCTCCCTCATTTTCTCTCTCCTACTCTTCACACCTGTTTCGCGCTCAGCTCCTTGCTGTTTTCGCTCTAAACAAAAAGAACAAAAAAAAACCCGACTCCTGATAAAAGTGATTCATTTCTGTTTCTGTCTTTCTGCCTCTTTTTGTTCGGAAATAGAAGCACAAGCGTAAGCGGATAAGCACTTCGAGCAAGAGGATTCGCTTCTTCGTTGAGTCGATCCTTTTCACTACTGCCGCTGCTGCTGAAGGTGTGCCGCGTCCCTTTTTTTTTCTTCTTCTCTCTTCACCCGCAAGCAGCAACTGATGAAAGTCGACGACAACTAAAAAAAGAAAAGTCCACTTACTATTTTTCATTATTCTCTTTTATCCCATTACACCAACTCTGATTTCAACAACTACTTCTTTTTTTTTCTTTTGCTAAGTACAACCCGTTTTTCTTTTTTCTTTCTCTCTTTTACGTGTACCACCGTCGTTTGTTCTCTCCAGCTCGAAGTGACAAAGCCAAGAAAAAAAACCCAAGAGAACGCCAGCAACAGCCAAGACAACAAAACATCCCTACGCGATGTCGCACCTGCTTAACGTTACCTACGCGGAGATGAACAACATGTTTGTCGCCTCCGCTCCCCTGCGTTACCTGCTCGAGGTCGAAGGCGCGGATGTGGCGTGCCGCATGGCTGAGGAGGACGCCTGGGCGGGTGTGGAGGACGTCAGCGAGGTGGCGAGCGTGGTGACCGCCTCTGCGGCTGCGGCGGCATGGCGCGCTCACCCGTCGTCCTCGTCCCCAGCGGCGCAGCGGAGCTGCCCTATTTTCAGCCTTGGGTAAGCGGCGTCTTCGCTCTTCTCTCCCTTGTTTTTTTTTTTCTCCCTTTGTGATGTTTGCGTTTCGCTCCGTGACCTCTTCGAGTGCGTCTAGCAGAAATGTGTTCAAGAGGATGAAGGAAGAGGTTTTGACATGAGGAGTACGAGGGAGGTCTGTAGCAAGCAACGGTGAGGCAGCAAGAGAAGGCGAAAGAGGGTAATAGTTGTGGTGGGTGTTGGTCAACACCATGCCACACCCACTTTAAACTGGTGGACGCGACCCTCTTTTTTTTTTCTCTTTCTTCTCTCTATTTTCATCTTTGGGCCTCTCTCTACTATAGAAGTGTGTGTCTGCTTGCTAAAGTGGCCTCGTTGCTTCCTCTTTGGTATTTTTCTTTCTTTCGACTTGTACCTCTGACTCTTCCCGTATCTTTTATTCGAAGTGCAACACCCGTCGATCACGCTTTTTTTCCTCTCTCCTCTCCCTTTTGTTTTCCGTCACGGCTCTCTTTGTGCTTCACTGTCCCCAACACCTCACGTCTTTTTTTTTCTGTTGCTGCTATGCAGCTTCTACTGAAAAGAAAGGCATTAAGGTACGGAGACGGAATATCACATCTGAACTTTTTTTTTCTTGGTTTCACTCACGTTACTTGTCACTTTCTACGTTCTACCCCTTTTTCTGTTTTCTGTTTTCTTCGGTTTCTCACACTAGCTTTTTTCTGGGGTGGAAGAGAGGAGACCACTCGGACAAAAAGAAGGTGCGGTGGATTTACTGACCGAACACTGCTGGACTCTTCTCTCTCTCTCACCTCTTCTTGCTTAACATGGTCTTGTCGTCCCAGGTTTTTTTTTTTTCGAAGGTGTGCGACTGTCACGGCCTCCGTTGCATGTCTACATGTGCTTTATTCGTTTTCAATCACTAGCACTAGAGAGATAAAGAAGGATATAAGTGCGCAATAGATCACCAGGAAAAGAAAAAAAAGAGGGGAAATACATGCCGAGTCATGACTAAGAATGGTGTTTGAAAGAAGAGAAAGAGATTGCCGCCGCCCGCGTCCGTTTAGGTTTTCGCTCTCGGACACAAGGCAGCGTCACTGCCTTCAGACACCGCCACGTGCTTTGTGAAATAAACGCCTCTTTTTGTTTTCTTTTTTTCACTTTCTTTTTTTCGACACCGTACTGAATTCTTCAACGAGTTCGCCACAACTTTATAAACAGGAAAAAAATGCTTTTAAATGTTTTTTTAATTTACTTGTTTTTTTTACAGTTTTCTTCAATCGGAAAAAAAAAAAAAAATTAAAAAGAAAACAAATATGTAATACTGCACACAAGGGGACCAAACACGGTTGACGGACTTTATGTTTTTTGATTTACAAAAATGGCTTAACGGTAGGTATTGAGACGTACTCTCCTGAGGTAACTTCCCAATAGTCGTATCTAGCACCATTCCACTGCGTCAGCTCACCGACCTGCACAGGCACCACAAGATGCACAACTCTTCTTCACACTTTTTTTCTACTCCTCTTTGCGCTCTGCAGTGGAACTTTGACCCGTGTGATTTCTTGCACGGCAGAATTGCACCAAGCGGCCAACCCACTCCTACACCCGCACGACAACACGAACACTCTCATACATCGATCATCTCCATAGAACAGCACAGTAATCAATCAACGAAAACAAACGCAGCAGCTTTTCGCCATGTTCTTCTGGGGAAGCTACAACTTTCAGGAGCCGCAGCAGGTGGAGCACCCGGACCGGCCATCGCTGCGCTTCCCAGCCTACCTCCCGCCCTCCCCCTCCGTGCTGCGCCGCTCTGCCCCGTCGTCAGCGCTCGCCACCGCCTCCTCTACTGCCCTTCTTTCCGATGGCTCTGCGGTGCAAGCCGCCCTGCAGCAACTCCGATCGCAGCGGATGCAGGTCCACCACGTCGCGTGTGGCATGAAGCACCTCGTCGCGACAGTGAGCCTCGTCCCATCCGACGGTGGCGCTGCTGCTGGCGATGCCGCAAGTCCGCCGCCTGTTATGGCACTCTACGGCATGGGCAATAACGAGCACGGCCAGCTTGGCCACCACGTCGCGACGTACGCCACGACGATGACGCACCTCCACCTCGAGGACCTGATGGAGGGGACGGTGGTGAGCGTTGCCTGCGGTGCACGCCACACGCTTGTCTGCGCCTCAACCGGGTGCGTCTACGTGACCGGCGACAACTCCTCGCACCAGCTCGGGCTGCCGGCGCAGCTGCTGAAGCCGCTGGGCAAGTCCCACTACGCGCCAAGCTTCACGCAGCTCTCGAGCCTTGCCCACGTCGCGGCCGTCTACGCCTGCGGCAACGCCTCCTTCGCGCTGGACCGGCGTGGGCAAGTCTACTCGTGGGGGAGAGGCGAAATACGGCCACCTCGGCCACAACGACAACGGCGAGCGCATGGACCCGCAGACGCTGAAGATGGTCTCGGTGGACGTGCCGGCGCCGCAGCCCATCCGCTGGTTCGAGCGGCACCGCGTCGCGGTGGTGGAGGTGGCGGTCGGCAAATCGCACCTCGTCTGCCGCAGCGAGACGGACGTCTACACGTGCGGTGAGCCCTACTTTGGCAAGCTGGGCCACGGCGACGTCACGGCGCAGCTGGAGCCGACACGAGTGGAGTTTCCGCAACGCAAGCAGGTGGAGCGGCTGGTCGGCATCGCGGCCGGCGACGATCACACACTCGTGCTGAAGGAGAACCCGCTTATTGGGTCCATTGTCTACTTCTTTGGCAAGCTCAGCAACGGCGACGGCGAGCTGCGGCCGACGGTGGTGCAGGTCCCCACCACCTCTCTCCAGCGCGTCGTCGCGGGGCGTGGCACCTTCGCTGGCGCCATCAGCAGCGAGGGAAACCTTCTACGTCTGGGGCAAACACAACTACCAGCGAGTGTTCAACGGCACCAACGCCGCGGCACCGCGTGCGCAGCCCACCAAGGTGGAGGTGCTGGGGCGGTACAACATCGCCGGGCTCGTGGCGGGTGGAACGTTCGTGGTGGCTTACGCCGCTGACGGCGCTGTTGCCCCACTCGTGGAGGACTCCGCTGCTGTTGAGGTGGGCAAGGACACAGTAAAGGAAGAAGAAGGGGCGAGCAAACAGCGGCAGGAAACGATCACGGCAGAGGAGGACGCTAAGGAGCCGATGGCCAACGTGGAGCCGGAGGGAAACACAGACACCACGACAGCGGCCTCGCGCAGTGCGGCGCGCAGCTGGGACGTGGTAGTGCCACACGATGCCCGCGTCGGACAGGACGACATCGGCGACCCCGACGAGGTGTACGAGGAAGGCGTGCGGGTGCTGCTGCGGCAGTACCTCGGCCCCGCCCTCGGTGCGGCCTACACCGCGCAGCTCCGCCCGCACCCGGCGCGCTCTGCCAAGTTCGTCTACCAGTTCGCGCACCTGCCGGTGAAGGAAGTTGAGCGTGGGCAGAAGGTGCGGCTCTGGATGACAAACCTCTACGCACTCGGCACAGTGGTGGACGAGGCACCTGCAGCAGCTGCAGCAACGCAGCACGCCATCGGTGCGAGCCAAGCCGTTGCGCTGTCGCAGAACTCCACACGTGGCAGTGCGCTCTCTGCCAATGCGCAAGCGGCATTATCGGCAGAAGAGGATGAAGAGGCGGAGGCGTCGCCGACGCAGCCGCAGGGGAAGCGGGTGAAGATCGAGTGGCAGCGCGACGACTGGGATGACGAGGTGATCACCCTCTACTCGGAGGACGAGACAATGGACGAGGCCAACGCGAACCGCTGGCAGCCTTTCTGGTTCGAGCTGGACCCCGCCGGTGAGTATGTGATCTCGAAGAGCAGGAAGTAAAGAAAGGAGGAGAGTCTTTGGTTTGGTTTAAAAGAGGGGGGTTTCAGCACCGACTGAAGCCGACATGCCTCGGTCGGACGCTCTTTTTTTGCGTAATAGAGATAGAACGTGGACAGGCCATCACCATCTCTTGCTTCGTGTGTGTGCGTGCATGAGGGATGCATGGTCGCGAAGGTTCATGTCTGCATAAAGCCAATCGCCTAAGGGTCTTGAAAGGGAAACAAAAAAGAAAACTAAGTAGTCGATGCCTATTATCTGTAATAGTCGACCAAAGCCTCGTTGCGGCAGCCTTTGCTGCTGTGTGGTGAATCTGCACACCGCGTGCTTTTTTGGCCCGTCGTTTCCTCATGTAATACGTTGATTTTTTGCCCTACAACCACCAAGAGAACGCGAGTGCATCTTACCTGCTGCTCGCTGATTTCGCGCACGGATGTTCTTCTCCTTTTTTTCTATTATCGTCTCCGTTTCTCTCTCTCTTCCTTTTTCCTCTTTTTTTTAAACACCCTATTCTATTGTTGCGTTCTCTCTGGTGCACCTGACGCACAGATGCTGCTGTCTGATCTTGGGATGTAGTGAGCGGCTCCAATGGCCCATTTATTTGCTGCGTGTGTGTGGTGCTTTCGATGTGTGTGTGCTTGTGTTTATATGTGTGCTGGGTTTCCGTGTTTGACGTGCGAGGTGTTGCCTTTGTTGCGCGTGGCCATTTTCCCGTTGTTGTTCGCGTGCCTATCGAATCTGTCTTTTAGAACCTCTCTGCATTCTCCTTGGGAAAATTGCCATCTTTTTTTTGCGTATTGTAGCGCGCTGTGTGCTGTTCTTTCCAGTGCCACCCTTCACGTCATGTGGTTGTTAACGGAGAGGCTCGTAACGCCTGTCAGGGTGCAGGCACGAGACTCATTAAAGGCGACTATACATTTTTGTCTCTCTCGAGTTTACTCCTTTCCTGCTCTTCCAACTCCCTCCCTCTTTCTTTTGATGGTCTGTGATGCGCCACTGCCGACCGCCTTCAAGAGCTCCTACCTTTTTTTCCCGCTCCACTCCCTTCCTAGTTATCAGGCAGGACGTTATTTCTTACTCGTGGGTGCCCTTTCCCCTCAGTTTTCTGCTAATGTCCTTCACCTTCCGACGTTTCTGCGGGAGCGTGGCGTGTGGCTTCGCTGCCTCACCCTTCCTCCGCGGCGCCGGCGTTGCGTTCTGCGAGTCTGTCAACACACCGAGCGCCAGCACCTCAAGCGACGGCTTTTTTAGCCGCACTCCGGCGAACCCAAACGGCAATTATGGGCAGACGTGGGGCATTCCGTGGGTGGAGGACTGGGACCGGCCCGCCGTGCGTGGCATCCGCGCCGACCGCAGCTCCTCTGTTCAGCGCCAGATTGTTCTGATCCGTCACGGGCAGTACCAAAGTGAAAAGGCAGACGAGGACAGTGTTCGCTGCTTGACCCCACTCGGCGAGCAGCAGGCGCGGGCTACGGGTGAGTATCTTCGCCGTCTCTTTGAGGCGAGCGGGCCGCGACAGGACGCTGCGGCAACCTACAGAGCAGCACGCCACGCCTACAAGAGGGCGAAGAAGGCAGGCGCATCGGAGAGCGAAATGGATGACCTGCGGCAAAAGATGGAGGAGGCGGACGTCGCGTACCGTGGCATGGGCGGCTTGTTTGTCCGCGACGCGCCGCAGCAGGTGCATGTCTCGAACATGCTGCGTGCCCGGCAGACTGCCGACCTGATCTTAGAAGCCTTTCCAAAAGAGGTGAGAAAGAAACTGACGATTGATGCGCAACTGCGGGAGCGCTACCCATGCAACGTAGAACCGAAGCGGAGTTCCACTGCCTCTGCGGAAGATATGAAGGTCGCCGAGGACGTCTTTGAGCGCTACTTTCACCGGCCAACAGACAACGAGTCAACGGTAGAGGTGATCGTGGGGCATGGCAATGTGATTCGTTACCTCACAATGCGTGCCCTGCAGTTGCCACCAGAGGCGTGGTTGCGTACCTCACTGCCGCACTGCAGCGTCACCACCATCACCATCCGCGGCAGCGGACACGTCAGCCTCACAGGAATGGGCTCCTACGGCCACTTGCCCCCTGAAATGGTCACTGTGTCCAATCTCAAGTAGAGACTGAGAGTTGACAGCGGCTAACGAATTTCGCCAAGCATGAGGAAATGCAACAGCAGCCGCCCTTATCGCCAATTGTTTTGAGGACTCTGCTTTGCATTTTTTGTCTTACCGACAGGCCTTTTTAGTGGCCGTTACCAGCACTTGATCGACATGCACATACCCACATAAAGCGAAGCAACAAAAAGACTCAGCACTCAGTGAGGAAAGCATCAATCAAGGAGGACAGAAATTGCATTGTGTGCGCTATCTTGAGGTGCAAAAGTCAGGACTGTGGTGTATGAAGTGAAGTGTGTCTGTATATGTCCGATGCAGTTTGCACATTTGGGCCACGGGGCATAAAAAAAGAAACACACACACAAACACGCTTTGCCACCACCGCTGCTAATAATCTGTCACGCCTCATCACCGACTCTCGCTGCACGTCATCATCACCTTCTCCGTGCTTTCTTTTTCCCTCTCCCCACGCCCTCTTGCAGGCTTAAGGCACCAATCTTTATCGATTTTTTCACGTTGTAAAAACCGCGTTTATCGCACAGCCAAAAAGATACTTTTTTTTCCGCCGTACTGCCTCCCGCGTTTGTTGGACACGTGTGTGTGTGTTGTGTCAAAGTGTACGGTGCTCCATTTAAAAAAAAAAACTCTGATTCCCATAGCGTTTTTCGGCATCTCTACTCATGTCTTTTTTCTTTCGTCGCTTCTGCGGTAGCGTTGCCCTTGGCTTCGCCGCCTCTCCGCTGCTCCGCGGGGTGGCCGTAGCGCTCTGCGACTCCCAGCGCACCCCCACCTCGTCGCACATCTCCGCTGATGGTCAAATTAATCACATCTTCGACAAGGACCCGCCGCCGACGCAGGCAGAGCTGGAGTACGTGAAGACGTGGGGCATCCCGTGGGTCGATGACTGGGACCGGCCGGGTGCACGTGGGATCCGCTCTGACCGCCACGCCGGCTACCAGCGGCAAATCGTGATGATTCGTCACGGGCAGTACGAGAATGAGGAGGCAGAGGAGGACAGCATTCGGCGCCTCACCCCACTCGGCGAGCGGCAAGCGCGTGCGACCGGGCTCTACTTGCGCACCCTCTTTACCGAGAGTGAGAAGCGGATTGCGTTGACGGCAGCCTACAATACCGCGCAGCAGGCGTATCAGCAGGCGAAGAAGGATGGCGCGCCGGAGAAGGAGGTGGCGGTGCTGCAGCAGCAGGCAGCAAAGGCAGAGCTCGCCGTACGTGGCGCAGGCGGCTTGTTTGTGGAGGGTGCCCCACGCTTTGTGCACGTGTCAAACTTGTTGCGAGCCCGGCAGACTGCAGACCTGATCCTGGAAGCCTTTCCAAAGGAGGTGAAGCGCTCCATGGACGTCGACCCGCAGCTCCAAGAGCGCTACCCATGCAACGTAGAACCCAAGCGTGACTTTGCTGCCACTGCGGAAGATATGAAGGTTGTGGAGGACGTCTTTGAGCGCTACTTTCACCGGCCAACAGATAATGAGTCAACGGTGGAGGTGATCGTGGGACATGGCAACATCATCCGCTACCTCACAATGCGGGCCCTGCAGTTGCCACCAGAGGCATGGTTGCGTACCTCACTGCCGCACTGCAGCGTCACCACTATCACTATCCGCGGCAATGGCCAGGTGAGTCTGACGGGAATGGGCTCCTACGGCCACTTGCCCCCTGAAATGGTCACTGTTGTAAACGTTGCGTAGACCCACGTTTCTTTGTTTTTTTTATGTTTTTCTCCTCAACGCGCGCTCCTGGGTTAATTACACAGCGCCTAAATTCGGAAATAATTAAAAAGAAAAACGAGAACGGCATAGCGGCACAACCTTCAACGCAGTCGATTTTCTTGCACTTCCGCCTAGAAGAACCTTTTTGCGCTCTCTACCCCTCGCTCCCACTGTGGCCACTTACTTCCACTTGACTCTCTGCTTCGGAACAGTCCACAGATGCGCAGTGCCAAAGGCACCTCTACTCTGGACTAAGCTCACTTACCATCAAAATTTTTTCCCTCTATCCGTTGAATCTTCTTGTCAACCTCTCTTTCATCTATCGTCCCCTCTGCTGCACTCCAGCCATGCGCAACTCCTCTTTGACGTCTGTTCACTAAAAGTGAACCTCGTAACACATACGTGAAGACCAGCCGCATACAAAGGAACACGGGGGGACTCCAACATGCCCATTCCTCTGCGTGATGGACCTGTGGCGAGACTGTGGCTGTGGCTGCTGCTGTGGTGCGAGCGCGGCTGTGCGTGTGCGCGGTGGACGCGGCGGAGCGACTGGCGCTCACGAACAATCCCGCCCGGAGTATACTACCCTTGATCTCTTGTGCGGACCTACGGGTGCCTAGATGCGTCTGCCGGCACGCGCACCGCCGTCTGTCGCCCGCCTCTCTCTCCCTCTCTCCCCCGCTCCCCTGCTCTTTTGCTGCGGTGCCTGCGCAAGTGTCCTCTGTCAAATTCCTCGCAGCGGCTGGCGAGTGCGGGGCGGCGCCACGCCTTCCCCCCCTGCCGACTCAGTGCCGTGCCAGGACCGAATGGCCACAAGAACAGCGCGCGGCAGTGCGCGGGGAAAGCAAGGGCGAGTGCGAGAGCGAGAGAGGGTGCGGTGGCGGCGCTACGACTGGGTGATGTGTGTGTGTGTGCGCGAGTGTGGCCGAGGCGACGACGACAGCATAACTTCTATACAATACACAGTTGGTGAGAGCTCTATTTTCGATGATGATTCATGAGTTAATCCATTCTCTGAGTCTCGGCTGGTGGTGGTGGTGGTGGTGGTGTGGTGTGTGGCTGCGCATGTGGGTGCCTGCGATTGTGTTGACCAGCCGCATACAAAGGAACACGGGGGGACTCCAACATGCCCATTCCTCTGCGTGATGGACCTGTGGCGAGACTGTGGCTGCTGCTGTGGCGTTGTGCGTGTGCTTTCGTGCGCTCTCTCGCTGTGCCTCGGTGCCTCGAGTGCGAAGCCGCGAAGCAAGCAAAAGCGTTGCGGCCTCTGCGAACGTGTGTGTATGTGTGTCGTGCAGGCAGGATGACTGCAGGGGGTGTGCGGTGGCGGACCTTGTGGGGTTGTATGAAGTGGGACGTGCGTGCTCTTGACGCTGCTTTCCCTCTTGGTTCCTGCCCGCCTCACTACCCCATCTCTTTGTGTGTGTGTGTGTGCTGCAGCGGTGGGGAGCGTCGTTGGACCAAGCACAGCCATCGGACACAGGAGGACCATTCCCGTGCTCTTCTGTGATGAACTCAGGCCAGCGAGAGTCGCGCCGCCTTCTGCCGCTGGTGGTGCAGTGGGGCGGCGTATTGCCGGCCGCTGCTGCTGTCAGTGCTGGCAGCTGTGGCTGCGCATGTGTGTGCTTGCAATTGTGTTGACCAGCCGCATACAAAGGAACACGGGGGGACTCCAACATGCCCATTCCTCTGCGTGATGGACCTGTGGCGAGACTGGCTGCGGCTGCTGCTGTAGTGCGAGCGCGGCTGTGCGTGCGCGCGGTGGACGCGGCGGAGCGACTGGCGCTCACGAACAATCCCGCCCGGAGTATACTACCCTTGATCTCTTGTGCGGACCTACGGGTGCCTAGATGCGTCTGCCGGCACGCGCACCGCCGTCTGTCGCCCGCCTCTCTCTCTCCCTCTCCCCCGCTCCCCTGCTCTTTGCTGCGGTGCCTGCGCAAGTGTCCTCTGTCAAATTCCTCGCAGCGGCTGGCGAGTGCGGGGCGGCGCCACGCCTTCCCCCCTGCCGACTCAGTGCCGTGCCAGGACCGAATGGCCACAAGAACAGCGCGCGGCAGAGCGCGGGGAAAGCAAGGGTGAGTGCGAGAGCGAGAGAGGGTGCGGTGGCGGCGCTACGGCTGGGTGATTGTGTGTGTGCGTGAGTGTGGCCGAGGCGACGACGACAGCATAACTTCTATACAATACACAGTTGGTGAGAGCTCTATTTTCGATGATGATTCATGAGTTAATCCATTCTCTGAGTCTCGGCTGGTGGTGGTGGTGGTGGTGTGGTGTGTGGCTGTGCATTGTGGGTGCTTGCAATTGTGTTGACCAGCCGCATACAAAGGAACACGGGGGTCTGTGTTGCCTGTGGTTGTGTTGGCCACGCATACAAGGAAACGGGGGACTCCAACATGCCCATTCCTCTGCGTGATGGACCTGTGGCGAGACTGTGGCTGTGGCTGCTGCTGTGGTGCGTGAGCGCGGCTGTGCGTGTGCGCGGTGGACGCGGCGGAGCGACTGGCGCTCACGAACAATCCCGCCCGGAGTATACTACCCTTGATCTCTTGTGCGGACCTACGGGTGCCTAGATGCGTCTGCCGGCACGCGCACCGCCGTCTGTCGCCCGCCTCTCTCTCCTCTCTCCCCCGCTCCCCTGCTCTTTTGCTGCGGTGCCTGCGCAAGTGTCCTCTGTCAAATTCCTCGCAGCGGCTGGCGAGTGCGGGGCGGCGCCACGCCTTCCCCCCTGCCGACTCAGTGCCGTGCCAGGACCGAATGGCCACAAGAACAGCGCGCGGCAGTGCGCGGGGAAAGCAAGGGCGAGTGCGAGAGCGAGAGAGGGTGCGGTGGCGGCGCTACGGCTGGGTGATGTGTGTGTGTGTGTGTGGCCGAGGCGACGACGACAGCATAACTTCTATACAATACACAGTTGGTGAGAGCTCTATTTTCGATGATGATTCATGAGTTAATCCATTCTCTGAGTCTCGGCTGGTGGTGGTGGTGGTGGTGTGGTGTGTGGCTGCGCATGTGGGTGCCTGCGATTGTGTTGACCAGCCGCATACAAAGGAACACGGGGGGACTCCAACATGCCCATTCCTCTGCGTGATGGACCTGTGGCGAGACTGTGGCTGCTGCTGTGGCGTTGTGCGTGTGCTTTCGTGCGCTCTCTCGCTGTGCCTCGGTGCCTCGAGTGCGAAGCCGCGAAGCAAGCAAAAGCGTTGCGGCCTCTGCGAACGTGTGTGTATGTGTGTCGTGCAGGCAGGATGACTGCAGGGGGTGTGCGGTGGCGGACCTTGTGGGGTTGTATGAAGTGGGACGTGCGTGCTCTTGACGCTGCTTTCCCTCTTGGTTCCTGCCCGCCTCACTACCCCATCTCTTTGTGTGTGTGTGTGTGTGCTGCAGCGGTGGGGAGCGTCGTTGGACCAAGCACAGCCATCGGACACAGGAGGACCATTCCCGTGCTCTTCTGTGATGAACTCAGGCCAGCGAGAGTCGCGCCGCCTTCTGCCGCTGGTGGTGCAGTGGGGCGGCGCATTGCCGGCTGCTGCTGCTGCAAGTGCTGGCAGCTGTGGCTGCGCATGTGTGTGCTTGCAATTGTGTTGACCAGCCGCATACAAAGGAACACGGGGGGACTCCAACATGCCCATTCCTCTGCGTGATGGACCTGTGGCGAGACTGTGGCTGCGGCTGCTGCTGTGATGCGAGCGCGGCTGTGCGTGTGCGCGGTGGACGCGGCGGAGCGACTGGCGCTCACGAACAATCCCGCCCGGAGTATACTACCCTTGATCTCTTGTGCGGACCTACGGGTGCCTAGATGCGTCTGCCGGCACGCGCACCGCCGTCTGTCGCCCGCCTCTCTCTCCCTCTCTCCCCCGCTCCCCTGCTCTTTTGCTGCGGTGCCTGCGCAAGTGTCCTCTGTCAAATTCCTCGCAGCGGCTGGCGAGTGCGGGGCGGCGCCACGCCTTCCCCCCTGCCGACTCAGTGCCGTGCCAGGACCGAATGGCCACAAGAACAGCGCGCGGCAGAGCGCGGGGAAAGCAAGGGTGAGTGCGAGAGCGAGAGAGGGTGCGGTGGCGGCGCTACGGCTGGGTGATGTGTGTGTGCGCGAGTGTGGCCGAGGCGACGACGACAGCATAACTTCTATACAATACACAGTTGGTGAGAGCTCTATTTTCGATGATGATTCATGAGTTAATCCATTCTCTGAGTCTCGGCTGGTGGTGGTGGTGGTGGTGTGGTGTGTGGCTGTGCATGTGTGTGCTTGCAATTGTGTTGACCAGCCGCATACAAAGGAACACGGGGGGACTCCAACATGTCCATTCCTCTGCGTGATGGACCTGTGGCGAGACTGGCTGTGACTGCTGCTGTGGCGTTGTGCGTGTGCTTTCGTGCGCTCTCTCGCTGTGCCTCGGTGCCTCGAGTGCGAAGCCGCGAAGCAAGCAAAAGCGTTGCGGCCTTTGCGGACGTGTGCGTATGTGTGGCGTGCAGGCAGGATGACTGCAGGGTGTGGGTGTGCGGTGGCGGACCTTGTGGATTGTATGAAGTGGGACGTGCGTGCTCTTGACGCTGCTTTCCCTCTTGGTTCCCGCCCGCCTCACTACCCCATCTCTTTGTGTGTGTGCTGCAGCGGTGGGGAGCGTCGTTGGACCAAGCACAGCCATCGGACACAGGAGGACCATTCCCGTGCTCTTCTGTGATGAACTCAGGCCAGCGAGAGTCGCGCCGCCTTCTGCCGCTGGTGGTGCAGTGGGGCGGCGCATTGCCGGCCGCTGCTGCTGCTGTCAGTGCTGGCAGCTGTGGCTGTGCATGTGTGTGCCTGCAATTGTGTTGGCCAGCCGCATACAAAGGAACACGGGGGGACTCCAACATGCCCATTCCTCTGCGTGATGGACCTGTGGCGAGACTGTGGCTGTGGCTGCTGCTGTGGTGCGAGCGCGGCTGTGCGTGTGCGCGGTGGACGCGGCGGAGCGACTGGCGCTCACGAACAATCCCGCCCGGAGTATACTACCCTTGATCTCTTGTGCGGACCTACGGGTGCCTAGATGCGTCTGCCGGCACGCGCACCGCCGTCTGTCGCCCGCCTCTCTCTCCCTCTCTCCCCCGCTCCCCTGCTCTTTGCTGCGGTGCCTGCGCAAGTGTCCTCTGTCAAATTCCTCGCAGCGGCTGGCGAGTGCGGGGCGGCGCCACGCCTTCCCCCCCTGCCGACTCAGTGCCGTGCCAGGACCGAATGGCCACAAGAACAGCGCGCGGCAGTGCGCGGGGAAAGCAAGGGCGAGTGCGAGAGCGAGAGAGGGTGCGGTGGCGGCGCTACGACTGGGTGATGTGTGTGTGCGCGAGTGTGGCCGAGGCGACGACGACAGCATAACTTCTATACAATACACAGTTGGTGAGAGCTCTATTTTCGATGATGATTCATGAGTTAATCCATTCTCTGAGTCTCGGCTGGTGGTGGTGGTGGTGGTGTGGTGTGTGGCTGTGCATGTGTGTGCTTGCAATTGTGTTGACCAGCCGCATACAAAGGAACACGGGGGGACTCCAACATGTCCATTCCTCTGCGTGATGGACCTGTGGCGAGACTGGCTGTGACTGCTGCTGTGGCGTTGTGCGTGTGCTTTCGTGCGCTCTCTCGCTGTGCCTCGGTGCCTCGAGTGCGAAGCCGCGAAGCAAGCAAAAGCGTTGCGGCCTTTGCGGACGTGTGCGTATGTGTGGCGTGCAGGCAGGATGACTGCAGGGTGTGCGTGGGGTGTGCGGTGGCGGACCTTGTGGATTGTATGAAGTGGGACGTGCGTGCTCTTGACGCTGCTTTCCCTCTTGGTTCCCGCCCGCCTCACTACCCCATCTCTTTGTGTGTGTGCTGCAGCGGTGGGGAGCGTCGTTGGACCAAGCACAGCCATCGGACACAGGAGGACCATTCCCGTGCTCTTCTGTGATGAACTCAGGCCAGCGAGAGTCGCGCCGCCTTCTGCCGCTGGTGGTGCAGTGGGGCGGCGCATTGCCGGCCGCTGCTGCTGCTGTCAGTGGTGGCAGCTGTGGCTGTGCATGTGTGTGCCTGCGATTGTGTTGGCCAGCCGCATACAAAGGAACACGGGGGGACTCCAACATGCCCATTCCTCTGCGTGATGGACCTGTGGCGAGACTGTGGCTGTGGCTGCTGCTGTGGTGCGAGCGCGGCTGTGCGTGTGCGCGGTGGACGCGGCGGAGCGACTGGCGCTCACGAACAATCCCGCCCGGAGTATACTACCCTTGATCTCTTGTGCGGACCTACGGGTGCCTAGATGCGTCTGCCGGCACGCGCACCGCCGTCTGTCGCCCGCCTCTCTCTCCCTCTCTCCCCCGCTCCCCTGCTCTTTTGCTGCGGTGCCTGCGCAAGTGTCCTCTGTCAAATTCCTCGCAGCGGCTGGCGAGTGCGGGGCGGCGCCACGCCTTCCCCCCTGCCGACTCAGTGCCGTGCCAGGACCGAATGGCCACAAGAACAGCGCGCGGCAGTGCGCGGGGAAAGCAAGGGCGAGTGCGAGAGCGAGAGAGGGTGCGGTGGCGGCGCTACGACTGGGTGATGTGTGTGTGCGCGAGTGTGGCCGAGGCGACGACGACAGCATAACTTCTATACAATACACAGTTGGTGAGAGCTCTATTTTCGATGATGATTCATGAGTTAATCCATTCTCTGAGTCTCGGCTGGTGGTGGTGGTGATGTAGATTTTGATGGTCGTGGTATTGTTGAAAGAGCTCTGAGTAGCCGTCACGCGGTGTGTCTTCCTTGCAGCTGCAACGCGCTGAGGGTATCGATGGTGGAGCTGTTCCGGAGAGCGAAGGTATATTACGGTTTGTTTGTTGAATGATTCGCGTCTTCAAAATGTGTCTCAAATACTTAACTCGCTCAAACAGCTCGTAAAGCGATTCAGTGTACTGGATATTGTGTTTCGTATCACTGCTGTAAGATAGGAATGGCCCGCACTGCGAAATAATGAAAATGAAAATGTCTTGGCATCTTTAGAAAAAAACGAGACATGTTTGTCAAGAAGGGTCTTCAGTATACTTTGTCTCCTCGAACTTTACATGGAGTTTTTGGTGTGTCTTTTTTTCACTGATTGTTTGGTGTTGCCTTGCAATGCTTCGCAAACTTGTTCTCTCTCCTTCTCTCTCTCTCTCTCTCTCTCTTTCTTTTTTTTTCTCATTGCTGGCACAGCTGTCAAGCAAATACAAAGAGGGTTTGCAGACGAACTGCACCTTTATGCCCAAAACACTCGAAAAGATGTCCAGCATCATCTTTCAGTTTCCCTGCCGTGACGGGCAGAGCGGCTTGGAGCTTGAGGCGGTGCGACATCACTACTCGAGCGTCACGCCGTCCTACGGCTGCCGGCTGGCCAACGCGGTGCTGCAGGCTCTCGATGAGGCAGCGGCCTGCGCATTGGCAGAAATCAGTGCCGCTACCAAGATCCAGGCCACCTTTCGTATGCACCAACGCGCCACGGCATTTCGTGACGTCCGACGAAAGGCCTGCGCGATTCAGCGCACCTATCAAGGCTTCGCAACGCGTAAACGCCTCGCACAAGAGCGGGCAACCATCGAGCAGCTTCACTACCTGCAGACGGTCTTTGACGTGTTCGCTACACGAATTCAGTCCTGCTATCGAGGCTACCGCAGCCGCAAGACGACCTCGAACTACTACGCCCAGCAGGCGTACATTCACGAAGTCACGGCACGGTCCTTGAACGTGCTGCGGGACGCCCATCGCACCCGCGCTGAGCAGGACACGCTGCGTGCGGCAGAGGCACAACGTGTTCACGCCCTCGACTACGCCCGCCGCACCGCCCAGATGCACCACAGCGTGTCGACCTTCGCCATCCCAAGCGTCTACCTCCGTCCCCCCGCGACGTCAGGGCGGGTGGCGCAGGCGCTGCAGACAACCGGAGTGGCGGCGGAGCGCGGCGGAGACGCCAGCGGCGCCGGTGCTGGACGGGGGGGGGGGGGGGGGGGGGGGGGGGGAGGAGAGCACGCGGACCGGGGGGGGGGCGGGCGTTGTGGGGGAAAAGGAGGGGGAAGAAAACGGTCCCAACCACACCCCACGCGCCCCCCCCCCCCCCCAGAAAAACGGAAGAGGGAGGCCGACACCCCCCCCCCAAAAAAAAAAAAAAGGGGGGGCAGGGGGAGGGCCGCGCGCCCCCCCCCCCCCCCCCCCCCCCCCCCCCGCGCCCCCCCCCCCAAATTAGCCTCGCCGCGCCCCAAAAAAACCCCCCGCAACCACCAGCAGGCGCCACCCGGCGCGGGGAGGGGGGGGGAGGGGGGGGGGGAGGCGGACGCAGCGGGGGGGGGGGAGGAGGGACAAACCACGACCCCCACCCCACCCCCCCCCCCCCCCCAGGAGAAAGACAACCAAACCCCCCCCCCCCCCCGGTGGTGTAGGGAAAAACGGGAAAAAGCCACCCTTCCCCCCCCACCCCCCGGGTCGTGTTGCCCCCCCCCCACCCCAAACAACCACCCCACCAGCCGCCCCCCCCGCCAGGAAAGGAGAAAAGACCGCCCCCCCGCCCCCGCGCCCCCGCCCCCCCCCCCCCCCCCGTCCCCGGCCGAGGAACGTTTTTATTATAATTTTAAAAAAAAAAAAAAAATTTCCCATTTCCCAATTTTTCAATTTCCCCTTTAATTGGTGATGTTGTATTTTTTTTTTTTTTTTTTTTTTTCGCTGGTCAGAGAGTAGTGTTGATCTGTGCGCTGCACTTCTCTCAGTTCTGTTTTTTTTTTCTTCGTGTTGATGTACAATGCAAGGTGCTTTGTCTTTATGCACTCGGCGGAAGTGGAAATATACTTTTTCTTCGAGAGAAACAACGTCTCTCCCGCATAGTTAAGAGAAAGCGCAAAAAAAAACATGCAGCGTCAGCGCCTTCGCTTCTTTGTACTGTAATACTCAGTTCCTGTACCTACGGGCCCTTTAGCATGACACGCCGCTTCTTACCTCTTTGTAGTCTGCTAGCTTCGAGAACCAAAGGAGAAATGCCATTTGCGTCTGAGCAATGCGCAGCACTGCTTAAGCGACGCCGCTGTGTAGACAGAGAGAAGCAAGCGGGTATCGCACCATTTCTCATGACTCTCTCACTCTTCGTTCTCTTTTTTTTATCATCTAAAAATTCTAATTGAAACCGTGCACACCTCGACTAAGAACAAACCCGAACTCACACGGAGAAAACAAAGCATTTTCTTATTTAACAACATTGTAACACACGTGTGCGGACCCGGAACCATGTCCGTCGTGGCCTGCTCCTCTAGCCGGTCGCATCCTGACGTCACCAGTCTCAGCGACCGCACCCATGCTGTGCGCCGGCTCGCCAGTCAACGCTCTCTGCTACCCGCAGCCCACACCTCCAGCCAACTCCTTACCATTCTGCACGAGGCCGCCCACCTTCTCCCTTCGTCTACCACCCCAGCCGCCGATGCAGCGTGCGGGACCGGCGGCGACGGTGCGCCTGCCTCGCGCGCCGCCTATGGTGACTACATACGCAAGCAGTGCCCCACCAGTCGACGTGTGCGCAGCAGCTTCGCCGCTGCCGGAGCACACTCCCCGCTGGGTGAGATGTTGCAGTTCTTTGCGGTTTCCCTCACACAACTCTTTACGGACGGCGTCGAGTCGGCCGCCGCCCTGTCCTTCCCTACGGCGTGGGAGCAGCGACTGAACGCACCGGAGGCGACGCGACTGCGGGAGGACTTCTTGTACGAGCTGCAGGGTTTTAGCGCTCTCTTCACCTACGTGTGGGGCTGCGTGGCGGCTATTCAGAGTGCGTCAGCGGCGTCACGTGGGGAGGATCTGGACGAGGAAAACGTGGCGGGGAAGAACGGTGCTGCTGTTGGTGGCGGATTTGGCGCGTCGTCGTCGTCCACCCGTCCCGCCTCGCCGGAGGCGCCGGACTTCAAAGGACGCGTCTCCACAAGCCGTCTGCGTGCTGCACCACCTGCCGCGGTAGTCTCCGACGCCCCTGCTCCTGCTGCTGCGGGAGGCGGAGGAAGCGGGTCGGCCTCGTTGCCACGACTGGGAGGACGGACTGGCTCTCTCCCCAACGACGGCGCTCTGCCCAGCGCCCCTTCCTCGCATGTTGTGGTTGTCTCGGTGACTCCTGCGACGCGACGGCGGCACAGCCTATCCCTGCCACAGACCGCAGTGGCGCGTGGGGACACCGCAGCCCAGGCGAAAACGCGCGGCCACTTCCTGCCTTCGTTGCCCCTGGAAGGTCTAGTGCCGTCCTCCCTGCTGCCATCGCTGCAGACGGGCTCCAGCACCGCAGGAACGCTGCGGAAAGGCAAGAGTCTGTCGCACGCTGCCTCTCTGAGTGGGACCTCTCCCCACATTCCGGTGAGGCGCCGGTGACCCATCTCTCTCGATCGGCGAGGCAGCAGGCGATAGCGGCGGCCATGGAGCAGGATCGTGCCTGTGCAGTGAAGCGCACGCTTGGGGTGCGGCACGTGCGCAACTTCGCCAAGGAGGAAGACATGCAGTCCTACCTCCACACGTTTCAGGCAAATATGCACGACATGCTAGACGACGAGGCGGGGGCAGGGGAAGAAGATCTTGGCGTGCCGTGATGGTCGCGCTGTATCGCGTGGCGGTTCCACGATACCAGCAACTACAGCAACAACAGCGCTAACGGACACACACAACATAAAAAATGGTGCGTAGGACGCCACACATTTGGAGGTTGTCTCTAAGCTGCTGTGGCTCATGTACTGCGAACTGCTCTGCACGACACGTGTTGTTGCTTTCCGTTTCTCTGTTTTGTTTGCTTTCGTCTTGGCTCTAGCCTTCTGTTTCACTTTTTTAACGGAAAGTGAATGTTGCAAACAAGTGTGCCACTAGTTACCCCTTTCTTTTCCCCTTTTTGTCATACATTTTCTCTACTCCCATGGCCATTGCGCTCCTCTCCGACGCTGATGTTTCTCTCAATCAGCGTTTTTTGGTCATTCTCCTTACAAGTATTACTTGCTTTGCGCTTTCGTGTTTCATCGCCTCCTCTTTTCTTATCTTATTTTCTCTTTTTTTTTTTGCCTCCTTTGTTGTGTCGTGCCGTGCGTCCCCTCCCCTGTTGCTCGCACAGTGCTTTACACTTCTGTGCAGCGACTGGTGTCGGGGAGCTATGTAAAAGCAACACGACTATATATCTTTTTTTAAAATTACCCACAATGTATCTGTATGTAAAACGTGTGGATGTGCGATGTACATTAGTATTGCTCTCCTGCATACTTCAAGACTCTACTCCAGCAGTGTCTTTGAGTTGGGTTTGGCCTTTTGCTGTTGTTGTTGTTGTTGTTCGAGCTCATGTCTTTTATATCTTTTTCTGCTCCACATTTTTCCCTTTACTGTACGTCACGCATGCAACTTTTCTTGTTTTTGTTCCTGTATTTTCTTTGCACTATCTCCTCTCAATGATACTTTTTTTTCTCTCTCACTCTCTCACTATTTAAAACTGTCAAATAGCTGACGCCGTGTGGTGGAAGCCGTCTCCGCTCTCTAGTGCACGAACGTGGCATCTGGCACGGTCATCGTCGCTGCTGCTGCGCGCACCGTTTCTCTTCTTTTTTTTTACTCTGTCGGGGTGAATCTGCATTGTCCCATGATGTAGCAAAGGCACTCTTTCCTTGATTTAGCTTGCCCTAACTCTCTCTCTCTCTCTCTCTCTTCCCTCTTTTTCTTCATGCGACGCTCATCCACTGCGCGGACCGCTCCGATTATCTCGGACAACGACTTGCGAGAATAAAAAATAAGAAGCAGTACATAAATCCACGCAGTACAGGGGTCGCATTGGAAGGCCACCTTCGACCCATCTCTCGCCTAAAAGGACAAGACAACACCGCCTTTGTGGCAGTATCGAGCTACAGCCAAGCTTTACATCCCCATCATCTTATCTTTTTCCATTTTGTAGCTACGCTTTTTTGAGAAGTGTGCGCTGGCGCATGTGTGAAGGCTCGTCAAAGGCGTGTCAACACACACCTCCCTGCTCAGCCTACCCCTTGGCGCCGCCACTAAACTCACACCATAATTCAAAACATTCGCTTCACAGCAGCTATGCGACGATACCGCAGCGGACCGCGAATGTCACGCGTGTGGCGCAGTCGCCGCACCGTGTGGCGTGTTGCCCTTCTTCTCGTGCTGCTCAGCGTCCTCAGCCTCCTCGCCACTTTCTGGTCCTTCTCCCTGGACGGGCAGGAGAGAAGCGTGACGGGACAGAACGTTGTGGCGCCACCGTCCCCGTACGACGCAGGGGACGGCGATGACGGTGACTTTGTCCCTGTGCGACGAACAACCTCGCAGGAGCACAAGGGAGGACTGTCTACCACGACGGAGCCACCGCTTCTCACCCCTAATATGTTGTGGTTCGATAAAGGCGGAGAGGGCAGCGTACGAGAGCGTGTGTATCTATCCGATGGCGTGGCGCGCATTGTGCTCGACGGCGCCGCCGATGGAAACACGGAGGCGGTGGCCCTGCAGCCGCCACGCCTCCTCGCCTCGAACGTGTCGTGGGAATCGTATGAGCGCTTCCTCACGGCAAATGGAGTCAGCAGGCCCCCACGTTTTGAGCGGGAACAAGCCGGAGAAGAAGCAAGAGAAGGCGCCGTGCCAACCATGAACATCCGCCCTGTGCGGCAGGTGGAGGTGCAGCTGCTCCGCCCACGCGCGACACGCAGCACGTGGACGGCGGCAACGGGAGCGGACGCCAACGCCGTTATCGGCATCTTTCCTATCGAGTCTCCTCTCCTCGCCACCGCGGACGAGCTGCTGGTGGAGCACCACCTGCGCGCTGAGGACTGCAGCAACACGAACCCCGACCCGGCCCGTCTGCTGCCGCTCTCCGCCGCCTCGGTGCATCTTAGTCGCGAAGAGGCTGGGAGGGGAAGCGCGTTGCGCATCGACGTGTCCGCGCGCACATCGGAGCGCACTATCGAGCCACCGCAAGCGGTGCCAGCAGCCACTACACCTCTGGTAGAGCTGCGAAGTGTACACCGTGCGGCACGCGGGGCGGTGGGCACGACGGCGATGAACCACGCAGCCGTCACGTCCACCACCACCATACGCAGCTGACGTGGCGCGCAGGTGATGTTAATGAAGTGCAGCCCGCACGAATTGACGTTACGTTGGATGTGGTGGAGCCGCTGAAGGCTGCTCAGCGCGGCGTTGGCGCGGAAGCAGAAGGGGAAGCAGCAGAGCAGCAGCAGCAGCAGCGGGAGTCGATGGAGACGGTGGTGACAGACGCACTGCAGGCCACGTTGTGCAGCACCCGTTTGGTGCGGCTCTACGGCCTGTCTCCCTTCGCACCACAACACCGTAGCCGAGACGAAGCAGCGAACACTGCGGGGCCAGCAACACCCGCAGCATCCGCCAACGACGTCGACGACATTCCCCTCGACATGCCAGACGGGATCGAGGTGATGGTGGGTGGGTCTCTTGTCTATCCAGCGCAGTCCACTCCGCCGCTTCAAACACCGCCGTCGCCGTCGCAGCCGGCCTCCACCCGCACGCCTGGCGTGGTGCCTCTGCTGTACCTCGAGCTGGAGGGTTCCGAGCCGGTGTCACCGCCATCTTCGGCAACAGCGCGCCGCACGGTAGGTGTGCTGTGGCTGCACCCCGCGCCGTTTGTTCTCTCCACCTTCACGGACGCGTCGTCGTCGCAGACCTGCGTGCGTCTGCGCAGCACGGCGGGGGCAACGAAGCTCTTTCTGCTTCCCGGCCCCACGCCAGCTGAGGTGCTGCGGCAGTACTACACGTTGACAGGCTTCCCGACGCTGCCGCCACGCTTCCTGCTCGGCTACCACCACGGCCTGCAAGGCGCCGCCGCATCGACCGAAAGTGCGGTGGAGGCCCTCGACACCGCTTTCCTCAAAGCACGTGTGCCCCTCGACAGCGTCTGGACTGTCGACACCGCCGTCTCGGCACGCGACACCCCCTTCACCTGGAACACCTCGCGCTTCCCCGACGCGGTGCGGCTGCAGGCTAACCTCTGGCACGGTGGTCGGCGCTACGTCGTTGTGCGCACCGTACCAACCGTCCCCATCACCGGCCGCTCGCCGCTCTTCTTGGAGGGCCGCCGCGGGGGCTTCTTCGTAACGATGAACGCCGAGGAGTCGATTGGGTGGCCGACCCACAGCATCGACGGCGTCCCCAGCCACGTCGTCGACTTCGCGAACCCGTCGGCGCGGCGGTGGTACGGCAACATGCTCAAATACCGCCGCTACGCCGGCTCCACGAACCACACCTTTATTGCGCTGCAGCACGGCGCGCCGTCGGTGCAATCGGCCGGCGTACACGATGGCGCAGCACCCACGTGTGAGCTACGGGCACTGGCGCGGGCGGGTGACCTTCTGCCGATGGAGGTGGGCCACCACGGCAGCTTTGCCCATCGCGAGGTGCATCAGCTGCTCCCGGTCGGCTACGCACGCTCCGCGCACGAGGGGATGCTGCGCCGCACTCAGTACGTCCGCCGCGCGCTGGTGCTGACAGAGAACTTCTACGCCGGCATCCAGCGCTATGCCGTGGTGCAGGTCGAGGCCCGCGCGTCGTGCGCAGGCGACGTGCCAGCAGCAACAGGAACAGAGACGGCCAACACGCGTAGCGGTGCTGCTGCTGCGGTGTTGGCTGCAGGGTGGACACAGCTGGATCAGGCTGTGCGGCAGTGTGCGCAGCTCAGCGTGCTGGGAGTCCCTTTCAGTGGAACGAACCTTGGGGCGGGCCTCACGCAGGAGCTGCTCGACCTGCTGCCTCAGAGGCCCGTCACAGAGCCACCAGAGGTGGCAGAAGAGGACGCGCAGGACGATGGAGAGGCTAGAGGCGGACGGCGAGTTGAAGCACTCCCCTCTCCTATCCCCGCGTGCTGGTGTCGTTCTCTCCCCTCGGCAGCAGAGGTGCGGAGGAGCTGTTGGTGCGGTGGTATCAGGCAGGGCTCTTTCTGGCAGCCATGTACACAGTCGAGGACACGGCAGTGGCGCCAGAGGGACTTCGGAGTGGTGGCGAGGGCAGTGCAGCGGCGGACCTGCCGTGGTGGGTGCGTTTTCGCGTGAGCGCGACAACCAAGGAAGGTATCGAGACGACGCTGCGCGTGCGCTACGCCCTTGTCCCGTACCTGTACACAGTGGCCTACAACGCGAGCGAGTACGGCAGCTCCTTTCTGGCGCCTCTGCCCATAGCTTCGTGGGGCTCTGCTGTGGGCGGTGACACCGCCAGCGCCTTTACGGCCGCACGCTGCTACGCAGTGGGAGATGCCATCGTGGTGTGTCCAGTCACGCGCGCTAGCAACGCGACTGAGAGCCAAGTGGGTGTGGGTTTGTTTGACCTCTGGACGGGTGCCTGGAACGTGCCCGGCCGCGCTCTTGCCCTCTCCCACTGCCTCTGCTGTTCCGCTGCGTTGGCTGACTGTGACAGGTGGCAGTGCATCGACGCCGACGCCACCACGTCGCCCCGTCGCTGCCACCTCCGGCTCCCTTCCACCTGCCTTCCTCCGCCCGGGCTCCATCGTGGCGACCCAGAACGTGCTGGAGAGCACTGCAACGCAGCCGGAGGCACAGACGCTCCACAGCACCCACATGGGCACAAACTGGACCCTCACCGTGGCCCTCCCGCCGCTGCCGACACGCGCCAGCACCACGCAGCTTCTCGCCGAGGGCGACGTCTACTGGGATGAAGGCAGCCACAACAGCCAGCAGCGTCCACCCGCCCCGCAGCCTGGCAACGCACCCATCGCGATCAACTTCCCTGTCATTCCCCACCAGGCCCACCACTGCCTGCTGCGGCTGCGATGCTTTTACGAAGCCTCGGAGGGCACGCAGGCACGGCTAGTAGTGGAGCTGCGGCAGAACTCCGACTCGTGCGCGGAGGCGCTGGCGGAGCTGCAGTCGCACTGGGGTGAGGAGCCGGAGGGCTTCGCGGAGCGCCTCGCCCTCGCCACGGAGCGCCGGGATGCTCGCCTGCACGCTCGTGACGTAGAGCGAGACGCACAGGAAGACAAGGGTCGCCGTGCGATGAAGACCGATGCGCCGTCCGCTACGCCGCTTGCCGAGGAAGACCTGCGAGGGCTGCGGCTGCCTCGCTGGGCGGCGAATGCAGCGCCGAATCAGCTGTGGCACTCGCACCTCCTCCACCGCGTCCGCTTTCTCTTCCAACGCGCAGAGGACGCGGCGCGGCTGGTGGACCTGCAGGGTGGCGACGCACACAATCCCGCTGACATGGAGGTGGTGGTGGAGCGTCAGGAGGATGTGGCGGCTGCGGCTGCGGGCAACGAGACCGTTGTGTCCCGTCGTGCACGTGCGTCGCGCAGCTCGCCGCAGTCGTACGAGGTGCAGATGGACCTAACGGACCCCGCCGACGGCAACTACACGAAGAGTGAGAGGGAGTCGATGGCGACGGTGGCCACGACATCGCTCTTTGGCGTTGTGCGGAAGGACGGGACGACGGGCGAGGCGGTGCTGCACGTGCCGCCGGCGCACACCTGGCGCCTCGTGTTTCCCTTGGACTAGGCACGGCGAAAACAAAGTGGTAGCCGTTGTTTGACGTGGGTGGGATCTGGACGCAAAGGACGGCTGCGTGGCGTGTGTAGAGCAACGAGAGATGGCTGCAATTTTATTGTTGGGCTTCATTAACCTTGTCTTGCATTATTATTATTTGGATTCTCAATTCCTTTTTGCTAACTTTTTTGCCTTTACAGTCCTTTCCTTTGAACCATCGCTGGAGCTTTTTAGTCTCCTGTCGGTCTCCCCCCTCTTCGTATTACATATGTTTTAAGACAACAATTGTAATTTTAAACGAAAAAAAAAAATAACTGGCTGCTTCAAGAGAGACACTGCATCGCTTCACAGCGCATTCCCCTCACTCTCTCTCTCTCATGGACGCACTCTTCCTCACGTGCCGGTCAGGAATATCTGACTATTGGTTTGCTCGCTGCGTGGCTGTGGCAAAAATGCAGTTACTACCTGCGGCTTCACTTTCAATGTTGTTATTTTTTGCCTGCCAAATGTCTTTTAACCTCTTTGGAAATATGAGAGGATGCGAAGCGTGCGCGCTAAAAATCACAAACGGTTGATGCACCGTATAAAGGGGAAAGAGAGGAGAGATGAACCTCTTGTACAACCCTTTTCACTAGACTGACGGCGAACGAAACACGCAATGCCTCTTCCACTTTTTTTCTTGCATTCCTTTTTTTTCCCCTTCGCTACACTTCTCCTGGCCACATCGCCTCTCACTGCAGCCCACGACCACCTGCGTGCTTGTGAAGTATCACCTTCCCGTGGCCGTTGGTCCTCCATCATATACCTCTGTGAAGTGTTTTTCTTCTCGAATACGCATTCGGGCAGAGTAAGTGATAACAATGAGTTTTAGAGTTGCCCATAAAACGCTGGCACGCTCCTCCGCACAGGCTGGAACGGCTGCCTCAGCATCCTCGCAGTCCGCCTCCGCGCCGTCCCCCCTTCTCCAGTTCCCTGCCTTCCACCCCGTCCCCTTCCAGCAAGACAAGTTCCTCTCCATCAAGACACGCTCGCTGGAGACGTACACGAAGCTGCGCGGCGACGTGCTGCAGCGGTGTGCAGACCTCTCCGAGCAGCTGCAGCGAAACCAGGAGCGCGCGCTGCGTGGCGGCAACAGCAGTGGAAGTGGCAGCAGTCCTTCAGCGGATCCGATTCTCTCGCTGCAAAACAACACTCACCTCACTTCATCGACAGCTGAGACACCGACTGCGATGCCAGAGCTGCCCTCCCTTCCCCTCTCGCCCCACCAAGCTGAGGAGCTGCTGCTGCTCTCCAAGAAGGTAGAGAGCCTCTCCGACTTCCAAGGCCTCGTCTTGACCGATGAGCTCGTCTGGCGGATGTTTCACCTCTGTGTGCAGTGCGGTGCGCCGCAGCAGGCGGTAGAGATGTGGCTGCAGAAGCACATCATCGCCGAGAAGCGCGGCCCACCCTATCCGCTGCTAGTTGTGGAAGACCTTGCCACCCTGCTGCGCAGCTGTGTGCTGCCGCGGCTCCCCGAGAGCGGTGCAAGCCTTGCCTGCCGCAGTCTTCTCGTGCAACCACCGGCCGGCAACGCGGACGGAGACCAGCACCGCGGCGCTGCAATCGAGGACGGCTTCTTTGCGGCGCAGCGCCACCTGCTCGTGCAGCAGAGTCTCCGCCGTTTTACACCCGCAGAAGAAAATGACGCGGCTCCGACGATGCAGACGTACGCGCGCCACCTCCTCCACGACTTTGTGTGGCCAGTGTGGCGCAGCATGGAGGCGATGCAGCTCACCTGTGCCTCTCTCACGAAGGCGTCCTCAGCCGATGGCGAAGCTGCCGAGGAGAGTGGTGTCTTTGGGGACGAGGAGGCAGCAGCGGGGGAGAGTGACAACGCGGCAGGCGACGGAACTCCGCGTTGGCCACCAGATGTCGTCGAGCAGACAACAGCTATTCAAACGATGCTGATGTCTGTATCACCCTTGTACTCCTTTCACCCGTCGTCTGCCTCATCTGCCGACGAGCGTCACGCCACAACGGCAGCAGCTTCGAGTGGGAAGAGTGATGAGCAACACAGCGGAAAGGCGCTTTCGAGCCGTGCACGGCTCGTGCTCTCCCACGATCCGCCCACCTTCACCTCCGAGGTTGACGCCGTCGTCGCGCCGCTGCGTGCCCTCCTCGACCTCTGGCTCGTCGTTGCGCAGTGCGCGTCGGAGGCCAAGGACACGCGTCTGCTGTGGGCGGTGCAGCGCACTGTCTGCGCAGCCTTTCTCACCTCCGCTGCTGCTGCTGCTGCTGAGGGAGAAGACGGCGGGGCGGAAGGACCGGTGTACACGCTCAACGAGGCGGCGTGGTGCCGGTACGGGCCTACTTGTGATGGCCGCACGGAACTGAGCAAGGAGGCCGAGGCTAAGGCAACAGGTCTTGTTCGCACCTTCGTCGGGAACGCCTTCTCTGTCCTTCAGTATGGGCTGCTCTGTGCGGAGCAGGAGGCGGTGCTGTGGCAGTTGCACGACTCCTGCGCCTTTGTCTTTGGCGGTGCGGCTCTGCTGCAGCGCTGGCGCAATCCCTCTAAATCTTCTGCTGCTTCTCTCAGTGCTTGCAGCTCCTGTGAGCGTCGCCTGCAGGCGTTGACGGCGGTGACGCAGCGCCAATCAGCAGAGGAGCGCGCAGAGGATCTTTTGCGCAACGTGCTGCCACTGGCCCTGTGTGCGACGGCACACGGTAGTGGTGAGGGAGCGGCTGGTAGCAGCGATGCAGCTATGGTGGAATCTGTTCGTGCTTTTCTCTCTCGAGCACTAGCATCGACGGCAGCAGCGACGCAAGAGAAAGGAGAGGAAGAGCAGCAGAGTCATGAAAGTGCTGTCGCTGCCTTTGCGGATGCGAGCCTCTACGTGGGTCTTGCCACCTGTGACGACGCCCTTCTCGAGCGCGCTGCGACAGCAGCAGCAATGCCGGAGACAGAGGCGTCGCTCGTACGCTGGAATGCGCGTGTATTGCAGAAGTACCGTAGCGCTGTCGCGCCACTTGTGGACGTTCATGCAACGCGCGATGGCGAGGCGGTAGAGTCTGCTGAGGCGCAAGAGGACGTGGTGGCACGCCTGCAAGAGCTAATTGCATTGGTTGGGCAAGACAGTGGCGGTGCTGCCTCTGCTGCTGCGGTGTGGGAGGGTGCCCTGCAGCTTTTGATTCTCCACACCGCACGACAG
Organism: Crithidia sp. LVH-60A; assembly: GCA_030078075.1. NCBI lineage: Eukaryota > Euglenozoa > Kinetoplastea > Trypanosomatida > Trypanosomatidae > Crithidia > Crithidia sp. LVH-60A. The sequence continues at coordinate 1,178,340 of CP119668.1, forward strand.
CAGGCGGAGTGTGCTGCGGCCTATGTGCGCGTCGTCTACGCCGGTCAGTCGAGCGACGCAGCCGGTGTGCAAGACGGGGAGACCGAGGTCGGCGGCAGCGACGGGGCCGACGTGCAGGACAACGCCGCGGATGGCGAAGGTCACCACGGAGTGACGGAGGAGGCGCTACAGGTTGCGGCGGAAGAAGCCTGGGAACGGCTGCACGCACAAACCACACAGTACGTGACGGCTGCACTAGAGCAGGTGGTGTTGCTGTTGGAGAGTCGCAGTAGCACCGCAGAGGGCAGTGGCCTCTCCCCGTCTGCCCTCTCCTCCCTGGCAGTCTTAGCACGCATGGGTGTCTACTTGGAGCAGGCGCAGTGCAGCAGTGCAGCGTCGAACGAAGTCGAGGCGGCTGTGGCTGCCGCCACCAGCTTGCGCTCTTCCTTGGACAAGCTTCTTGCTCGGCTGACGGTGGACAGCTGCACGGTGCTGCGTCAGGCTTTCCTGTCACGTCCTCCCACCTCCGCGCAAGGCAACACTGCCGCTGCCGCAGGCCCAACGACGGCGGTGTCGGGAACGTGGGTGCAGTGGGTGCTGGTGACCCTCATGAGCCGCAAGGATTGGCCTGCTGTGCTCGAGGTGCTGTCAGCGCTAGATGGTCCAGCCGACGCCTCGTCTTCGTGTCCCTCGCTGCTGTGCAGCGCCACGGTGGATCCTGCCGTCTTTGCTGCGCTTTACACGCGTGCGCAGGAGGACGGTGCAGCCGGCGTGTGCGCGTTTCTGCGGCCTCGACGGGAGGCACTGTTTTTCTAACCACCTCACAGACGAACACAAATTCTCTTATAGATTCGGTGACGAGAGAGAGAAAGGCGCTGGAAGGGCGTGCAGCGCGGGGTAAAATGTTGCGGATGCCAACGACTTGCTGAGCTTCCACCTGTGCTTTTTGCGGCAACTTGACAACCTCATAGGTGGAGCGGCAACCTACCTTGCCAGCATGACATGATGGCACGGAAGCCACGGCGCGAAAGAGAGAGAGAGAGAGAGCGCCAACGCGAACACTGATCAGCGCCGCCGACGAGCGAAGAAGATGCCTGACCCACTACCCCTTTTCCTCCTACCAATTCTCTTCCTCTTTTTTTTTTCCTTTTGCCTTCTTCCCACGACCCAAACGTGAGTGCGAGGTGCAAAGGAGAAAAAAAACAGGGGATTTTAGTGTCCTGTAAAGCGTGGTGGACTTTGACGTCGCCTTAACCCATTTCAGCTCTTGTCTTTCTGGAGGAGGTTCTGTTGTCTCGTTGCGTGCGCTGACCAACGAGCTCCCCCTTTTTTCTCTCTCTCTTTCTCTTCCCTGTACAAGTAGCAATGCGGTGCTCCCGCGTACTCGCCACGGCGACGCCAGAGAAATTCACAATCCTCGGCACCACGTACCCAAAGCCAAAGCGCAATGGCCTCGGTCGTGACAACAAGATGCGCAGCAAGCCGAGCGACAACGTTGCGTGGTACGACAAGGGCCCGGTAGAGTGGCTGCCCCGCCCGGTGCGGCTCACCTACGATCAAATCGATCGCCTGCGTGACTGGATGATGAAAGAAACAATTGCGGGGCGGAGCGAGGAGTTCAACAAGATTCGTCACCTGCACCGCGAGTGGTCGCAGCATCCCTTGATGCCCATGCTCGGCGACGTGGAGCCCAAATTTCCGCTGAACCTCTACAAGCAGAACCACCGTGCCAAGCACCGCTTTCTTGTGCGCTGGCACAAGGCCAACAGCCCGACGTATTGGATGTGGATGCCGCGTGGCCCGGCTGTGGCGACGCCGCTGCACCGCACCGCGCCGTCGCAGTTCCCGGAGCAGTGGAAGCAGCTGGCTCGTAACGCCAGCAGCAGCAGCACCGGCAGCACCGCCGCCGTCACCAAGTAGTTGTCGTTTGCTCGTGTGTGTGTGCGCGTGTTTCTTGGTGTGTGTCCCTTCTTCTTCGTTGCCCCGTACCCATCCAGCTGTCTCTCTGAGGTGTCGACGTTTTGTTGTTGTTGTGTGTGTGTGTTAGGGGAATGTTTTTCCATTTTTCTTTCTCGAAGGTGGTTGTGTCCTCGCTGCGAACGCCTCGCTGAGGTGCAGGTGCGCAAGAAAGTGGCGCCGTTGATCTTTGGCGGTGTCCTTTCGGTTGCTTTACAGTCTTTCTCCATTACAGCAAAACTAAAGAGTTCCAAGCTATAAGATATCTCTCTATGACTTTGCAATCAAAAAAAGTTGTGACGACAGACTACTCTCCTGAAAAGGGCGATTCTTCTCATCTCTCCCATCAATGTGCGGTCGTAGTCGTGCACCGAATTCAGTCCCATTTAACTCTGCCCTTCTCTTGACAAGATCACCTCTGCTGCGGGTAACTCTTCCTCTTTCTTCCCTCTCTTACTCTCTCTGTTCTCGCGGCAACGACAACGACGACGAAAAAAAAAAAAAGCAGCCACGGAAACCTCGCTTCACTCAACCCACAACTGCCAAGAGGCGACAAGCGGAAAAAGAGAGAGTACCAAGCCAACCCGGCACACCCCTCTTGCTCACTCACTTCCTTCTGCGCAACGCATACCAACCGGGAAGGAAAAAAATGGAGACAATGGCCGCTTCTTCGTCGAAGCCGAAGAAGAGCATGTGCCAGAAGATTCTCGATGTTCTGTGCACCGTGCTGTCGCTGCGCATCGTCCTCGTGCTCATCTACCTCATCATGCTGGTCCTCCTGTGCGTCATTCAGACCATCTCGCTCTTTAGCAGCCCCAAGATCGACATCGTCAACATCGAGGCAAGCCGCATCGTCGGGGCTCAGATCACAGCCGTTGGCAACACGTGGTACGCGATGGACATCCCCATTTATGGCGCCAACGCTAGCGCGCAGATCGACATCAGGATGTGGAGGACAAACCTCAAGATTGACATCGCCATCCCGTACGACTACGCCCCGCAAAACATCTCGCAGGACTACCGCGTGCAGGACGTTCCATGCAAGGAGTTCAGGACGGTGTTCAAGAACATGCAGATCTTTAGCCTCCTCTCTATCTTCACCGGTTTCATTGTGCTCGTTCTCACCGTGTCAAACTTCTTTACGCGCATGTTCCTCCCCCTGCTGTGGTTCTTTGTGTGGCTGCAGGTCGCCTTCACGGCGTCGATGACGGCGATGATGTTCAAGCTCCTGTGCGACGGCGAGTGCTACGGTGAGCCGACGGCCATTCCGCCCTTCACCAGCCTCGCCATGCCGATGGGCGGCTTCGCGCTCGCCATTATCTGCTTCGAATCGTACCTCATCACGTCCTTGATGACGGTGTTCCTGTAGAGGGGCCTCTGCGGTGGTGCGAAGGGTGTTGCGGCACTGAAACTCCGTCGTTTCTTGACGCTCAATCGTGAAGTTTGTATAGTTTTTGTTTCATACTCTACTGTTGTTGTGGCTGCGCGTGTGTATTGGCTCGTGCACACGTTGTATTCGATGTATCTAACGGAGGAAACAAATCAAAAGCTGCGGTGCTCTTCGTAGCCACCCTTCTCCACTGCATAGCTATTTTTTTTCTCTGTGTATCTCCCAACAGCTCTCCGATCTTCCTAACGGATTAGAGAGTAAATTTCACCTCTTTTTTCTCCCCAAGAAAAGAACGAAAACAAAGAGTCAAAAGCCGCATACACACGGCGACAACGCAAACAAACAAAAAAAAACACTCAGGGCTTCTTCTCGTAATGTGCAAACGAAGAGACTGAAAGCTCTTAATCCTCAGCAAAAAGGAAAGAGAAAGAAAAAATGGCGTTTTTGTCGAAACATTGCGTTTTCGTATTATCTTCTTTTATCTTTTTTTTTTTGCCTTTTATCAACAAGCTGACTCGCGCGGCGAGCGATGGTTCACCTTCGTTCTGTGACGCCGGGCAGTGCGTTTTACCATCTGTGTGACTATTCTCCCTTTATTTTCCTCGTTCAGTGCGGCTGTATTGTTCTCATTTAATTGGAACGTGCACCTTTCTGTGACGTCTTCTCTCTCTCTCTCTTTTCCTCCCTCTTTTTAGCTGTAGGATGTTGTTTTCCGTCAGCCTTCCCGATGTGCTTAGTATGTTGTCATCTGCTTTCATCTTCTTTTTTTTTTGTATCTTTTTATTTCCCTCTTTGATTCATGATCGCCGTGTGTTTGCAGAGCCGCTTTGGGTGTTTCTTTCCCCCTTTTTCTCTTTCCTCCTCGTTTCAAGCCTAATAGTGAACGCAACGCTCTGCCCCGTCGTTGCTTTCTCTGCAATTCTCTTTCCTTTTCGTTTCCATTTTTGGGTGTATCTCTTTTTTTTTTCTGCCTTACTTAACTTATCAACGTGGATTTTAATTTGACACGAACAATTTAGTATAAAAACAATTAATGAGGAGCGGCGTGTGACGCTGTTCTGCCTCAGTCCCGCTTTTCATATCCCCGTCGCCATTGAGCAAAAGGGGCTACGAGTATCTTACGAAGTGGTGTGCTTGTGTTTCTCAAGCACCTTGTGTCACTCCACAGCGGGGACGCCACGTTGGTCATCGTCAGTCGCATCTTATTTGCTGCACCTCCAACATTCTCTTACCTCCTACATCTCTCTCTCTCTCTCTCTATCTCTTCTCGACAACACTCTTTCATTATTAGTCTGTAAGTTTTACGAAGCTTTCGTGTTCTTTTTTCTTTTTTTAAAAGTTTTCCCCCTTCATTCAGAAGCAAGCAAGCACTGCATCCAAGAAAAGAAGTACAAGTCTCCCACCGCTTTGCCTGCATCGGTGTAGCTTTCCTCCGTAGAGCAGTCCTCTCCTCCGTCTCTCTTTATTCTCTCTCTCTATCAGAGCACACGCACACAGAGACACGTTTTTTTTTTGCTCTACGAAAATGCTGTTCGTCCGCTTCCTTGTCCTAGTGCTGGTGCTCGTCTTCTTCGTGCTGGCCCTCGTCGGCGCGTTGACGCTGCCCCTCTACTCGAACAAGATCACGGACTACAACCAAGATGGCAAGGTGCGTGTCTCCCTCTGGCAGATTGACGTCGGTAAGGTGAGCGTCTCGGGCGTCAACCAGACGCAGGTGCCGTCCTCGCAGGCCGTGCGCATCAACTACGCCGGCTGCTCCAGCTTCCGTGCCGTCTTCCGCGCCATGCAGGCCTTTGCCATCGCGGGTGCCATCTTCGGCTTCTACGCGCTGCTCACGTCCTGCCTGCAGTGCTTCTGCCGCCTCAAGGTGAAGCTCCCCCTCTTCCTCTTCCTGCTTCTCGCCTTCCTTTCGGAGGCGGCGCTGGTGGTCGTGGGAGGTGTGGCTTACGGCACGGAGTTCTGCAAGAAGCTGAACGAGAACGGCAACCTGACCTCTGTCGTCTTCAAGGGTGCGGGCTACAAGCTGGACGCCGGATACATCATCGAGATCGTGGCGGCTGTTGGCTTCCTGATCACCCTCATCATCACCCCCTTCACGCAGCAGCTGTGGTGCGGCAAGTGCTAAGATTTTCAGTGATGTTGAAGACACGGTGATCGTGGTGGTGGTGGAGATGGCGCTTCGTGCTTCTGTTGTTGCTCTTCCTCTCTGCCTCATGCTGTGAAGGGCAGCTAGGCTGCAACCAACACGAAGCTCAGCCCTTCTCCTCGACCCTCTCGGTCTCACACACCCACCGCAACTGCAGAGAGTGTGACGCAGTTTGCGGTGACCGGCTATGTACAGTCATGCTTTTTTCTTCTTTGTTCTCTTAGTTGTTGCTTTGCTTTGCTCTGACTTCGTCGTTTTTTTCTTCCCCCGTGAGTCTTTCTTATTGTTAAGGTGATGGTCTTGTCCCTCTTTTTTCTTTTGTTTTTCCTTTGCTTGCTAGCTCCTTGTGTGTCAACAGTTTCCCTTCGAGCATTTTCTCTTCTCTCTTTTCTGTCATGTATACCGGCAGAGAAAGAGGGCGAAAGAAAACAGTGTGGCAAACCACAAAGAGGAAACGGAAGCGTAAGAAAAAAAAATGCACCTTTCTCAACGGTCGGTGCTAATTGACTCTTCTTTCAGATCAGCAGCAGCAGCAGCAAATGAAGAGAAAAAAGAGGCATCAAACACATCGTGATATCTGAGAAACACCCACACAATTTTTTCTTGATTTCTTCATCGTCTCACTTTTTTTTCACGCTTCTGTGTGTTTTTTTGTTTGTTCGCCGTTTCCATCATGTGTATTGAGATTGTTTCTCGTTTCCCGGACCCGAAAAATGAGGCTTCTCCTAAACTCGTTTGTCTGCTCCCTTGCTTCGTTTTTTTTATTATTTCGGGACATATATATGTGTTTTCTTCTTTTTTTTTCTCTCTGAGCTGACGTGTTTTTTTGAAGTGTGCGATGCGCTCTCTCTTTCTTTCCTTCTGCCTTGTCCGTTCTCACTGTTTTTTTGAAGGAAGTGAGGCCAATGGTGATGCGTGTCGTGTGGAGAGAGAAATGGGCAAGAAGTTACGGACGGAAACGGGACAGCTTACTCTTCGAATCGCCTTTTTCCTTCGTTTTTCTGTTTTGCTGTACACGTGGTGTGTGTGTCTCTCTCTCTCTCTCGATCTTATGAGAATCGCCTGGTAACGCACGCACCCGCTAAAACCTTCACTCAATTCTGTTTTCCATTGCTGCCTTTCTTTAAGAGTTTCTACTTAGATGTGTGTGTTCGTTTTTCTTTATTCCTGTTTTCATTCCGGAATGACGTACTCGCCGCTTCTGGACTTCGCCTCCGTCAAGTACTTTGTTATTTTACCCTTCGTGATGTATCTAGCTTTCTATGTTTGTCTGTGATGCTTTGTGTGTGTGTGTGTGTTGAGTTGTTTAGGCTTGCTTGCTGGAGGGCTGTTGGTGGATGGAGAGTCACAGCACCCGACTCTTCTTTCTTCTTCTTTTCTTTTTTAAAGCTGTCCTTTTTTATTTCTGTTCCGTAGTCTCATCTCACAAGCTATCCTTTTCTCCTGACGTTGTGAGAGAGACGACAACGGTAGCAATGACAGTGGCGGGGATAGCATGAGAGCAGGGAATTTCATGGATGCCACTCAGATATGCGAAGAAACGCCTAACAGTCCGGGAGAACGTGGGAAGAAAGAGCAAAAGGAAAAACCACACAGAGAGAAGAGATAATGTGTGTTAGCACTGAATAAAAATACTACTCTTTGTGGTTCCCTTCACCATCCCGCCTAGACGACGACTTTTCGCCTTTTCTTATATTTTGTTTCTTTGTCCCCCTTTCATTGGAGTTTAAGCAATCAGACCCCCACAACGTAACAGTAGTGAAGGCCGTGGACTCCAAAGAGGTCTTCGGCGCGGCCAGCGTTCGACAACGTGGCGAGAAAGAGCTTCGGTTTCTCGCCGAAAAGCAGCGTCGGCGTTCTTCTTCTCTCTTCTTCGGCAAAGGCATGGAGCGTTACGGGAGACAGCAAAGTGTACCGCGCAGGTACAGATGACAGAGACGCTGCGCGTAATATTTGTGTAGGTGAATGGGAGAAACGCAGTGTTCGTCTACTACTTCCTCTATCTCCCGTTGTTAAGCAGCGAAACAGGTAAAGTCAGAAAATTTGTTTTCTCCTTTGTTTCCTAAACCATCACCTTTATTTATGTTCAATCACCACACTCTCTCTCGTCTTATCTCTTTCTCTCTCCTCTGAAATTAAAGCTGACTTAGGTCCCACACTCACAGGTTATAATAAAAAGGAAGCTTCTGCTTTTTTCTTTTTTGCATTCTCCATGTCCGCCGCGTCGTCCCCGCAGCTCCGCACCCCGGCGGAGCAGCGGCAGGTGCACTACATCTCGGACAACGTTTTTGGTCTCGGCACGCTGGCCTGTGCCGTCTGCGGCCACGCCTTCCCGATCCACACGAACGCGTGGCAGCGGTCGACCTGCACCACCTGCGGCACCCCACACGAACCAGGGGCCTACACCGCCTTCCAGCGGCACCAGCAAGGCGCGTCGCGTGGGGTGCGGGTGCAGCAGACGGTGTGCAGCACCAACACCACCGCCGCGATGTTCTTCACAGAGCAGGAGGTGGCGCTGGCGACGGAGTACATCCAGCACACCCTCGGCGACGAGCTTGGCGGCGCGGGGGCAGCGTCATCGACGGGTAGCGGTGCTGCCGGCAAGGGCGGCTTTGCGAAGCGGGCGGGTCAGACAGAAGTCGACAACCGCGTCATTGAGGATGCCTTCTGCGAGACGTGCGGGGTGCACCGCCCGTGCAAAACGTTCGCGCGGCAGACGCGTAGCGCCGATGAAGGACAAACCATCTTTTTCCAGTGTACGAAGTGCGGCTCGGAGTGGCAGCAGAACTCGTAAACTGTGTGAGTGGGAAAAAAAAAAAGGCGAGAGGGGGACACCGACATGGATAATGATAAGGCCACGAATGGTGTGTGTTGTTTAGCAGCACTCTTGGCCCTACATGTGTGTGCGTTGTTTGACACCTTTCCTTTTTTCTTTAATTCTTGTCCCTTTCGCGATTAAGGTATTTGTCTAAAAAGAGTTTAAGAGTCACTAACTGTTTCATTCTCGAAATTCTGAAAATGTGTCTCAACTTCAACGCAGGAAAAAAACTTTGCATTACTTACCTGTTGAGCGGGAAGAGAATAAAATGCGTGAACAAAGGAGCGCACTTTAATTCCCGACTTGCTGAGGAGGATGGCGCACGTCTTTGATTCGGACACCGGAGACGACAATGTCGTTGCAATCCAAATTGATGTTTTACGATTGGTGGGAAAAGAAGAAAAATCGCGCACTTATAAAAAAATTTTTTTTTGTAACTAGCGCTTCTGGCGCTCTTTCGATAGTAGGAAGACGACGAGCGCTTTACTTCACCATCGCGGCCGCCTGAGCATCTAAGTTTACAGCAACTCGTCCATCTCAACTTCATACTCTCTCTCTCTTATCTCGCATTCTCCTCGCGTTCTAGCGTGCTTTCCACCGTGACAGCAACAACAACAAAAAAAAAAAAAAAGAGTCGCCTTCTCAAGCATACACACAAGTCGAGGTCCACCACAGGAAAAAAAAAATCAGGAGCTTCTTCGTTTTCACTCCTTTTGTTTCTTTATTTCATACGGCCATGTTAGCGGATGAGTCTCGCGTGAGCCCTGCGGCGGCCACACCCGTCTCTGACACCTCGCAAGGCGCTCTCGCCCCGCACCCCCCGCGTTCCCTCCTCACCCGTAGTGGCGGCGGTGCCGGAGGCAGTCCTGGCACCAACACACTCCGCAACAGCAGCACCGCCGGTGTCACCTTCGGCAACAATGCAGCTGCCAAGCGAGGCGTACAAGGGAGCGCTGCTGCTACTGGAGCTGCTGCCGCTGCTGCTGCACCAGCTGCCAACGCCTTTGCCGGTTCCGCGGCTGCCGTGCGCGATCTCTCCCCGTCCCTCAGCGACGGCGGCTCAGCCGCTGCGGCGCCGCTCGACCGCGTCCTCCAGACGGGTCAGCCCACCTTCTCAACCCAGCTGGACTTCCTCACGGTGAACCGCGTCGTGGCAGCTTTTGAGCGGGCGGTAGAGCGGCTTGAGCTGCTGACGCTGCTCGATACTGCCGCACCTGCTGACGAGAACGCTGCAGACGCAAAGGGCGGCACCGGCCACAATGGAAGCACTCGCCTGGCGATGTCGGCAACGGCTGGTGGGGCCGAGATGGCCTCCACACGCGGCGCCGCCGTCCTGCAGGGTGACGCACGAGACGCTACCTTGGCGACAGCACAACGAGTCGGGGAGGTTCTCGCGGCGAGTCAGCAGCAGGGAAGTCGTGGCCGCCCCTCAGTACTAGAGCTGTTGGCTGAGCAGCGGCTGCTGGAGCGGCGCTACGGCGAACTGCTGGTGCAGACACACGCAACGGTTTCCCTGCACCCGAGCGAGCCGCAGATACGAAAGAACTGCTTTCGCGACGTGCAGGACGCACAACAGGCGACGCTGCGGCAGGAGCTGGCGCAGGTGTCGAGCCGGCTGCGAGACACAAATCGGCTGCTGTGCACGCAGCTGCAGGACAACCCGCAGGACGCGGACAACTGGGCCAAGGTGTCCAACGAGCGGCGGGAGCTGACGGCGTTGCTGAAGGAGGTCATCGCGGAGCTGACCGCGGGCTACAAGGAAGTCTTTCAACACCACCAGCAACGCGCACGCAAGAGCGACCTGGGCGGCGGTGGCGGCGGCAGCGTCGTCAACGCGAACCGCGCAAGCACCGTTTACACGCAGCGCACGCAGACGGCGAACGGCGGCGAGGGTGGTGACCGCAGCTCACGCTTCAACAGCGCCGCCGAGTCCTCCGCAGCGCACAACGCCGGTGCCAACACGTCGACCTTCACGCGCACAAACAGTCGTCTCTCCTCTGCGGTCAGCGGCGGCGGCGGTGGCGGTGGTGGCGGTGGCGGTGGCGCCAGCAGCGAGGCGGAGTCGCAGCAGACAGCACTGAAGCGCTTCGGCAGCACCGTGCAGCGCCGCCGTGCGTCGCGCAACGCCTACCAGGCCCCTCGCATTCCCCTCGCCTCCTCCTACCACCACTTCGCGGTGAAGGTGCTGCAGGAGAAGGCGGCGCAGCAGTGGGCGGACGGCGTCCTTGCGAAGGAGCGGGCACTGAACCAAAACGTGAAGCAGCTGCAGGCCGACCTGGTTCGCGAGCGGGAGCTGAAGGAGAAGGACGTGGCGGAGCGCAAGCACCGCGTGGCGGAGCTGCAGCTCGAGCTGCGTAAGCTCAAGACGACGATGCAGCAGCGCACAGAGGCGGCGAAGGCGCGCGGGGAGGCCGCCACGGAGGGCTTGCAGCGCGACGGCGCTGCCGAGATCAACGGGGTCCGCCACGACGCCGAGCGCAACGAGCGACTTCTCAACGTTGAGGCCGACACCCACGCCGCTTTTACGGAGTTTCTGCGCGAACGCACGGCTGAGACGGATGCCCTAGCGAGTGAGTGGGAGGCGAAGACGCAGCGGGAGCTGAAGAAGAAGGAGGCGGCGAAGATCGATGCGGAGGGCAGTCGGCAGGGCTGTGCGCAGCGCCTCGGCGACTTGGAGCAGGAGCAGGCCATGCAGCTGGAGCTGCAGAAGCAGCGCGATGCGAAGGCGAAGGCGGAGGAGGAGGCGTTGCAGCGCAACGAGGAGCAGCGCGCCGCCGAGTACGCCGCCGCGTCGGTGCTGGAGGCTGCGCTGAAGGCGATGATGACGCGGCAGACCCTCGCCAAGCTGAAGAAGGGCTCCAAGAAGAAGAAGAAGGGTGCGTGAGGTGGCCGTAGAGGGTGGTGTCATTTGTTTGTCGTCGTGCGCGCAGTTGCCGCGCTTCTTTAGATCCTTGTTTGTTTGTTTCATGACTTATGTAAATACAAAGCGGGAGAAAGAAGGTAGTGGGGGGTGCCAACGTAAGAGCTGGCTCATCATCCTTTAACCCTCTCTCGTGGCAAGTTTTTATCTTTTTTTCTATTCGGCAATGTACAGTGCTTCTCAGCTTTTTTTCTTTTCGCTTTCTCTCTTTATGAAGCGCATGAAGGACACTTAAGTGATTTTATGCACGCGTTCTACAAAGAAATTTATCCCACTTCATTCACCGTCTTTAGACGCTTTGGCTTTCTCACCTCACCAACTCACTTTTTTTTTAGAAATGAGTGCCATATTCGGTCAGAGAGCAGAGCCTGTGGGTATGTGTGGATGCAGCAGATGGAAAACGCGAAGGTCATGCTCCTTCCTCGGACGATGCTAATTAACGTCTTAAGGAACGCGAATGAAACGTGCGTGTTGTGCCTTTTTTTGTCTCCTCGCCACATATCGCAGCCTGTCTCCAAGCATGTCTTTGCCACTTATTCTTCTCCTGATGCTAGAAGATAAAACATCTCTCTTCAAGTTGCTCCTTTTCTCCCTCCTCTTTCTGGCCTCTCTACTTCGGCACAGAGCACAACATCTGATACCGACCCTTCCCACATCCACAGCAGCGGCATCCAAAACGCACCAAAAAAGAGAGCGTATTCGACATGGGCGAAGACGCTCGCAAGCCTGCAGCAAAGAAGGCAAAAGGCAGCGCAGCAACTTCTTTTCCCTCTTCAGCCCAGAAGCACCGCCAGCAGCACCGCACCGAGAGCAAAGGAAAGGATGCGCCGTCAGCTCCACGCTCTATCGCCGATGTCGCCCGTCTCTTCATTGGCGACTCCCACACCGAGGAGGAGCTCGTGAAGGCTAACGCGACTGCGGCGCGAATGCAGCAGCAGCAGCAGCAGGCACTAGCATCAGCATCAGCAGGTGCTACTACTAAGCGTCCTCGTAGTGTATCTGGCGGGCAAAAGGAGGAGCAACATCAGCAGCCGCTGAAGAAAAAGAAAAAGACGCAGGCGGCTCCGTCCCTCACAAGCTCCACAGCTCTGGTGACCGGCACCAAAGCAAAAAAAGCCAAGAAGTCTGCCAAGTCAAAGGAATCACGCGGCGCAACAGCAGCCGCAGAGGAGGAGGAAGAGGACGCTGCGCTGTCGCGTGCGGTGCAGGCGCAGACCCTGAGCTTCCTACAAGCACCTCAACCCAAAGCACAGCAAAACCTTCTGGGGCTTGCGTGATGTGGCGCAGGGTAAGGGGACAAAGGCAGGCAAGGCGTCCACTGCCGTCAACGCAGCCGACTCGAAAGCCGGTAAGAGGAAGAAGAAGAAAAAGGGTGCGCTGGCTGACGATGGAGAGGAGTTGTGGCGTGTGGGTGGCCCCTACATCCTCAGCGACGACGACGACATCGACGACGGCAGCGGCAGCGGGGGGGAAAAAAAAAAAAAAAAAAAACCAAAAAAACCCCAAAAACCGGGAGAAAAAAAAAAAAAAAACCACAACTAACGATGCTCCCACAAGAAAAGAAAAGCCCCGGGGGGGGGAAAAAAAAAAAAAAAAAAAAAAAAAAACGGACCAAGGGAGGGGGGGGGAAAGAAAGAAAAAAAAACCCCCCCCCGGCAAAAAAAAAAGAAAAGAAAAAAAAAACAACCGGGCCCGGGGGGGGGGGGGGGGGGGGGGGGGGGGGGCGTTCCGGACCGGAAAAAAAAAAAAAAAAAAAAAAAAAAAAAAAAAAAAAAAAATATTTTTTAGTTGGGAGGGGAAAGAAAAAAAAAATTTTTTTTTTTTTTTAAAAAAAAAAAAAAAAAAAAAAAAAAAAAAAAAAAAAAAATTTTTTTTTTTTTTTTGTTTTACAGCGTAAAAAAAAAAAAAAAAAAAAAAGAAAAAAAAAAAAAAAAAATAAATTTTTTTTTTTTTTATTAATAATCTTTTTTCTCTTCTCCACAACAACCCTACCAAAAAAATAACTACCAAAAAAAAAAAAAAATATTACTTTTCCCTTTTTTTTCTCTTTTTCTTTTTTTTCTTTCTTTTCCCCCCCCCCCCCCCCCCCCACACAACACAAAAAAAAAAAAACCAAAAAAAAAAAAAAAAAAAAAAACAAACTTTATTATTTTTTTTTTTTTTATTAAAAAACACAAAAAAAAAAAAAAAAAAAAAAAAAAAAAAAAAAAAAAAAAAAAAAAAAAAAAAAAAAAACAAAAAAAAAAAAAAAAAAAGGAGGTGACGAAGCTGTCGAAGGACTTTCGCAGCTCTACCGCGGTCGAGGAGGGACACCTGCCGGACGAGGTGCCGGAGGGGAAGGTGCGCGTCGCCATCAAGTACGCCGGCGTCAACGCCAGCGACCTCAACTTCACCAACGGCTCCTACTTCAAGAACGCGAAGCTGCCCTTCGACTGCGGCTTCGAGGCGGTCGGCACGATCGTGAAAGTCGGCGCCGGCGTCACGAACCTGCGCGAGGGGGACGCCGTGGCGGTGCTGCAGTACGGCACCTTCGCCGAATTCCTCGACGCGCCGGCGGCGACCTGCGTCCCAGTCCCGGATGCGAAGTCCCAGTACGTCGTCCTGCCCGTTAGTGCGCTGACTGCCGCCGTGGCGCTCGGTGAGCTTGGCCGCCCGAAGAAGGGCGAGGTGGCGCTGGTGACGGCGGCGGCGGGTGGTACGGGCCAGATCGCCGTGCAGCTGCTCAAGCACGTCTACGGCTGCACCGTCATCGGCACCTGCTCCTCCGAGGAGAAGACGGAGTTCCTGAAGAAGATCGGCTGCGACCACGTGATCAACTACAAGACGGAGAGCCTTGACAACCGCCTGCACGAGCTGGCGCCGAAGGGGGTGGATGTGGTGTACGAGTGCGTGGGCGGGCAGACCTTCAACGATGCCGTGCGCCACATCGCCGTGCACGGCCGCATCATCATCATCGGCTCCATCTCGAGCTACAAGACGGGCGAGGCGGTGCCCTTCTCGCACCCGAGCGGGTCGCCGCTGCCGACACTGCTGCTGGTGAAGTCCGCCTCTCTCAACGGCTTCTTCCTACCGCAGTTCCACCACGTCATCCCCCAGTACACGAAAGAGGTGCTGTCGGCCGTGCAGGCGGGCCAGGTGCAGCTCTTCGTGGACCAGAAGGGCTTCAAGGGCGTCGAGAGCGTCGCGGACGCCGTCGACCACCTCTACTCCGGCACGAGCTACGGCAAGGTGGTGGTGGAGATCCAGTAAAGCGACCTGAGCGGGTGGGAGCGGAAGGTGAGGGAGGCTGAGGCGCGAGACTGAGCGAGATCAAGACTCCTTGTGAGAGCGCTCATACACTTCAGAAGGGAAAGTCAGAGGGGAGAGCTGCCTACAAATTTGGCCATAACAAAAAAAAAAGCGGAAGGGGTGTGGGCCACGCATCGCACCGGAAAAGTGATGCGTGGCGTAGTCTCTCCTCCGACCTTCTTTTCCCTTTTTCTTCTTTTTTCTTCTGGGTGGGTGTGTGCGCTGGTTTACTTGTCTGCGAGTGTTGCAGCTGAGGGGTTCCTCTCTCCCGTCTTCCGCTCCTTTCCGTCTCTTACTTCGCCGTCAGCGTGTGCAGATGGCGACTAGCGTATTTTTTTTGTGTGAGCGTGTGTGCGTGTATTATTCCTCTGTCTTTAGTTTTGACAGACGTCCTGCGTCACTGTCGCACACATACATGCACACACACAGACGCAGAGATGCGCAGCCGCACCCTATTCTAGTTTCTATTTTTTTAACTTTTTCGATTCTTTGTTTTTTCTCTTACGTTAAAGGGGGAAACGCGGTGCACTTTTTGACGCCACGTTGCGGTGTCTGGAGTCACCATATCGCCATCGGCCCCGCACTGTGACTCTCCCACTTCCTCTTCATCTCTTCTTGTCGTTCCCAAATTCAGAGTTAGTCCATTACAGCATCCTCCTTCGCCAGCTGTCATACATACACACACACACAGACACGCGCGCAACAAACGGCCTCTCTACCTAACCTCTCCGTAGTGTGGAGAAGGGCGGGTGGCGGCCGATCTGCGTGAGTGGCGCAGTGGAACGTTGCGAGGACAGACGATGGGAGAGATGTGGAGGGGGAGGGCAGCACAGATGCATTGGTGCATCACTAGTATCGAGCATTCGTTCGTATTCATGAGACGCTCATTTGAAAAAAAAAAAAAAAAAAGGTGGACAAGGAATGCTTTTACACTAGAAGATAAGAGGCGGCACAGTTCCTCATACTTTTACCTCTCCTGAACTTGTGGTGTCGTTTTAACACGTACGACAGAAGTAGGACGAAGGTTTCGAAATATGCCTCAGCGACAGACAGGTGTTTTCTTTCTGCTGACTTCCCCCAACTTTGTATCTCTTTTTAAAAGCTGATTTGTTTCATTATCTCAGTCTCGCCTCCACCTGTCTTTTCTTTTTTTTTCCCAAGCAGTGCATAACGGCCGTGCAGATGGTAATTTAGAGTGCACACGGACACATCGCTTCCACACTACGTCGCTTCACCGTTGTACGTGTATGCAGGCTCCTTCTCTCTCTCCAATAGCCCTTCTCCCGTTTGTTTTGATACCGTCTCGTTGTCACGTTGCATCCCCGCAGACATCAAAACAATAACAAATTTAAGCCGAAAGCAACAGAGGATTGGCTGATCTCTTCGTTGCCTTGTCTTTTCCTTTTCGGTATTTCAATTCTTCACCGCTGTGCCTCAAGTCACCGACTCCTTCTTTATCCTTGTCATCAACATTTTCTTTCCCTTTCAACTTCACTTCTAGACGACAAGCACAGACACACACACGCACTCTCTATTTCTCTCCATGACGCGAGCACTGGACGAGTCCGTCCACAACGCGGCGGTGGCGGTGGTGGCGCACGCCCCTGTTCTCGCCGTCATCCTCGCCGGCAGCGTCGTTGCCTACGGAGCCACTCTGCACTACATCCCCCGCGTCGCCCAGACTCTCTTCGAGCGCAACATCTACGGTATCGATATCAACAAAACCACACCCGAGCAGCGCAAAGCCTTTGCAGCGAAGCGGCGCAAGGGACAGACCACGGAGAAAGAGTTTCAGAAGCAGGCGGTGCCGGAGTCGCTCGGCATCCTGGCCGGTGCGGTGTACCTGTCCGTCGTGATGATGCTGACGGTGTGCCTCGGCTACTTTCGCGACGCGGCGATGGAGACGCACACGACTCTGCCTGGTCCTCTCACCACCATCACAGTGATGCTGCTGC
Source organism: Crithidia sp. LVH-60A (assembly GCA_030078075.1). Lineage (NCBI taxonomy): Eukaryota > Euglenozoa > Kinetoplastea > Trypanosomatida > Trypanosomatidae > Crithidia > Crithidia sp. LVH-60A. Next base: position 1,194,792 of record CP119668.1, read on the forward strand.
TGGGCTTTGTAGATGACGTGCTGGATGTGCGGTGGCGCCACAAGATCATCCTCACCACGCTCGGCTCCCTTCCACTCATCATGACCTACGACGGCAGTCTATCCGTGCTCATGCCACGCTTCTTCTCCTTCTTTGGGCTGCCCACGGTGAACGCGGCGCGGGAGTGGTTGATGAGCTTCGCGCATGTAGCGGGCAACGAAACAATCGCTCTGCAGGTAACCGACATCTCGACCTGGCTGCCCTACGCGGTAAACCAGTCCGTCTTTGAGGTGCGTGGCGGTGGTGCGGTGCTGGTGTACCTGGGTCCTCTCTACTTGATCTACCTCTCCATGTTGTGCATCTTCTGCACGAACAGCATCAACATTCTCGCCGGTGTGAACGGGGTGGAGGTCGGCCAGAGCATCGTCATCGCGGTCGCCTCGGTGGTGTACAACCTCTGCCAGCTGCGGCTCGAGTCGGAGACGAGCGTCTTAACTGACGCCAACGCGCACGACGCCGGGGCTGCGCGGGACATGACGAGCGATCATCAGCTGCGTGCTCTGCTCCTGCTCTGTCCTTTTATTGGCGTGAGCCTCGCCATCTGGCGCTACAACCGCTACCCCGCCCGCATCTTTGTCGGGGACAGCTACACCTACTTTGCCGGGACGGTGCTCGCCGTGTCGGGCATTACCGGGGTCTATAGCAAGACCCTGCTGCTCTTCTTCGCCCCGCAGGTGTTCAACTTTCTCATCTCCCTGCCGCAGCTCTTCGGCTTTGTGGTGTGTCCGCGCCACCGCGTCCCGAACTGGAACCCCAAGACAAACCTGCTCACCAACAGCCACAACTACACAATCCTGAACGTGATTCTGCACTACTGCGGCGACATGCACGAAGCGCAGCTGACGTGGGCGGTGCTGAAGTGCCAGGTGGCGGCATGCGTTATGGGCTTTGCGATACGCTACGTCCTCAGCTCCTTCCTTTACGACGAGGTACACTAAGCTGCTTTTTAAGTGTGCGCAACTTTTTAAACGACGTGCCTTCATGCTAGGTGAGAGAGGTGCAAGGAGTACGAAGAGCCGAGATACACGGGCTGCGTGGGTTTCCACCTTTTTGTTGGTTATTGTCTACCCCTTTTTCTCCCAGGTTAGTGAGATAAAAAAAACTTTGGCATCGCATTTCTCTCTCGTTTTATTGCATACATGAAATTAAGAAGTCAAGAATCTACTGCTTTTTTTTCTGGTCGCACTCAACCTTTTTTTTTGTCGCGAAACGTTCTCAGGGCTTGATGCTGCTGCGTTGACGGCGGATGGCGCGATGAAGGGAGTAGAATGCAAAGGCGCTCTTGATACACCCGCTATGGTTCTGTGGAGAAGCAGAGCTGTGGCGAACCCGAAAGCCACAACAAAACAAGTATCCTTTGCGCGTTTCTGGTTTCCTTTCTTTTTCCTCAGCCTCCCCTTTTGAACACCTTTTTTCTCGTCTCCTTTTATTTCATCACGCACACATACTTCCTCTACTTGCAGGATAAGGTGCTCAAGGACAAGAGATCCTCACTGATTCGCACCTTCCCTTATAGAACACCACCGGCGCACACGCCCACGGCATAGAGTACGCACTCACACACACGCACACAATCCTACACGAAAGGCTCCGCAACGCACGCGGCAGCAACTCCATACTCTTATTTCTCTCTCGTTCTCCCTTGTATTTTCATAGTTCTGTAATGTCCTCTGCCGGCGCAAAGGACGGTGGCGGCGGTGGTGCCCGCTCCTCCACCAACTCCCTCGCAGATGACCGCGCCTTCAACAACTACCACATGTCATCCTTCACCGCGATGGAGGTGCCGGCGACGATTGTGCCGCGCTTCTCAATGGACCGCGTCGACTGCCTCGGCGGCAGCTACGGCCCCTTCGCCCCGAACTACCCGGTGGAGGTGCCGCTGTGGCTCGCGCTGTACCTGCGGCAGACGGACACGTGCGCAATTCAGCCGCCCGACTACCTACGTGTGGACTACCTGCGCGACGTGCTAGAGCGGGAGCGGACAAACGATCAAGGCTTTGAGAGTCTGCCCTTCTACTTCTACGAGATTGCAAAGAAGCTAACCGAGCGCGGCGCTGGTGGCGGCTCCAGCAGCGGTGGTGGCGGTGGCGGCGGCGAAGACGGCGATGTCATCCCAAATGTTGTCGAGGTAATCCGCCTCGTGAGCGAGATCCACGCGATGCGGCAGCAGAAGCTGAAGAACCTCATGACCGTCTTCGAGGCCGAGGGCTCGCCGATGTTTATCCCCGGCGTGTTGCTGACGAACATCGTCTGCCATGAGCTGCACTTCCTGCGGACGAGTTTTGCTCTGGTGCTGCAGCAGGCCGCCACGATGGAGCGGGAGCGGCTGCGGCCGTTGCGGCTGCCTCACGTCTCGCTGTCTACACCGGGCCGGTTGTCGTCTGCATCAACGGCGGGTGTGGCGAGTCTGAGCGGCCCCACCAGCACGCGGACGACCACGACCACGGTTGGTGCAGCGACGGACACCGTGTCACAAATCGGTGGTGACAGTGCGATGCGGGACGGTGTGTCACACTCGCAGGGGTCAGCGCTGACGACGGCCACGACGGCCACCACAGTGGCGATGTCGGCACCCGGCATTGCGTCGCAGCAGACGGAGACGTCGGCAGAGGTGACGCCGCTGGCGCAGCCTCCGGTAAAGAAGCGCCGAACGCTGCGACAGACGTAAAGTCACCTTTTTTCTTTCTTCCTTTTTCTGGCTCTTGCTGCTGGCACACAGATATGGGAAGAGAGAGAAAGAGGGCCAGGCCGCTTTCTGGAAGTCGAGTTTTGTGCCTGCATTTTTTTTTCCTGGTTTCCTCCAGTGGCGTCTTCTTCTGTTGAAAAGCTGCCCTTTATTCTGACAGCTTTAAAGTTGGGTCAGTGACAACATCACATCCGCACAAAAAAAAAAGAAAAAAAAAAGCAAGCGCTTATTCTTTGTTGTTTCTCATGCTGCACCTTTGGTGCTGAGCTCGCATTAGCCATCGCGACAGCCTGCAACACCCGCGTCCGCTTTTGCCTCACCGTTCCTGGTGACGACAAAATAGAAAAGCTGTGTGGTTTCGTGTCAGAATCTCTTATTATGGAGTGCTCTGCTGCCTGCGTTGCGTACTCGCCTCTTTTTCGATTTATTTGCACACCACCCGCTTCTCGCCTCATCGCCCCCTCGTCTTCTCAACTCTCTTTCTTTTGAGTTGCAGTAGTGAATACAAGAAGAAGAAGAAAGAACATCTCATACATACACACTTACATACTTTCCACCTGTACAACATACCTTTACACCCGCTGCTTTCACCACTACGTCTATTTTTTCCTCTTTTCTTTCTAGTTTCGTTTTTTTGCTTTCCCGCCCTGTAAGCGCCGCAGCCACGGAGGGGGGAGATTAAGAAGACAGGCACTAGGACTGCAAATCGCCGCCGTGATACTTCGCAAACCACGAGACTGCCTTTGTGTGTTTTAAGAAAGCAAAGAGAGTTTTCTGTTGTTGTTGCTGCTCCCGTGTACAGTGGCCAATACGCGCATTGCCTGCTGGTGCCGGCTGCGAGAAGAGAAGGAGAGCATCCATTCCTGTGAACGTTGCGTGCGAGAGGCCTCGACCAGATTACCTTACGTGCTCGCCTTGCTTCTCTGTTTTATATTTTTGTGACCGTCTCTTTTCTTTTTCTATCTCGTGCGTTTTTTTTTTTTTTAAGCTAGCTTTCTCCTTTGATTGCATTCCTTACTCTCCCTCTCCCTCACTCACTCTCTCACACACACAAACAACAACAAAAAAGAACGTTTACTCCTTTTTCTTTCTCCCTCCTCAGCCTGAGCCGCTTACTGAATCGAGCCACCCGCTAAGTGTATTCCACTGTGGCGTAAAAGGTGTTCTTATAGTGGCGCTCTCTCATTCTAGTGTTTCCTCCCACCTCTTTTTTTGTTTGTTTTAATACAGAGACTTCTTGTGAGACAGCAGAGAGGAGAGCAGAGAGCACAGACCTCAACCTGCTTCTCTGAACTTTCTCTTTGTTTAGGTATTGCCGTTGATACCATTTTACATTGGCTCGAACAGCTTCTTTTGTGTGCACCTCCTCTTTGCCTCTCTCCTTCACGGCCCTTTGCTGTTTGCCTCCGCCTATACTTCTGATTGACTCGCTCCTCTGCTCTTGACGGATTGGTCCTTTTTATAACTGGGAAGAGAGGTGGGGCTGTTTGCTGCGACTGTCGTCCACCATCGCCATTGCTGGTCCTGCTGCTGCGTCACTCAGATTTTTGGTTTGCTTTGACTTCACTTCTTTCTTGTCCTTTACGTCAATAAAAAAAAATGTTTCGTAGACGTAGCGTCGGAAAGGCTCGCATGGAGCCAGAGGTGTGCATCCTGCTGCGCAACATCGCCCGCTACCCCGGCGATGTGATGCAGGGCGTCGTCATTGTCGATCTCGCCGTCCCCGTCGACATTCTCACGCTGGAGCTGCGCCTCGCTGGGGATGAGCGTGCCACCATCGGGGGCTTCCTCATCACCGACAAGAACCCCGAGGCCCGCAAGACGCTGTACTATGAGCAGTTCGTCACCCTGCGTGGTGTTGATCACGACGCACTGGAGCAGCGCCGCGGCCTCCTGGGGCGTCGTCGCACGGTCGTCTCGCAGGACACACTGATGCGGCAGTCCGCCTCTAACGCGGCGTCGCTGTCCAACCAGGGCGGCGCCTCTTCCTCGGATGCGCCATCGGGCAACAACAGCATCGCGGATTTGTCCCCGTCCGTGGCGAGTGGGTCCGCTGCTGGGTCGGTGCACCTCGTCCCTGGCACCTACTCCTTTCCCTTCAAGGTGACGCTGCCGGACGCACTGCCGCCGTCGCGGGAGCTCTACCGCGCACGCGAGGGCATCGTTACCCTCCGCTACCACGCCACCGCGACGATGATACTGGTAGGTGGCAAGGTGCACAGTGCCGAAGCACCCTTCGCGGTGAACCCGCTGCCGGTGCAGATGCAGCGCTGGTTCCAACTCCACGGCGATGAGCAGAACGGGATGGAGGCGTCAGAGGCAGAGGATGGCGTGGCCGCCGACCTCGGCTCCTCCGCAGTGGACGGGGCGTCGTCGCGGGTTGGCTTCAAGTCGCGTCTCATGTCCTCTCCCGGCACGATTAGCGCGGATGCGGCGGACAAGGAGCGGGAGGTGATGTGCCAGCGCCGCATCCGCCACTACCGGCAGTTCCCCGAGCAGCAGCTGGCAGTCGAGCGCGCCGAGTACGAGCGACGGGCTGCCGCGGAGGGAGGGGAGGATGCAGAGGGCGGTGCTGGCAACGGCAGGGGCCGCGACTCGCCGTCCTCTCCCCTGCAGCGCAATGACACCGCGATTACCACCGGCACAGCAGCAGCCGCAGCAGCAGGAGAGTCGGAGAGCAGCCCCCGTACACGTCCCCGCACCTACCGCGAGCGCCGTGCCCAGCAGGACGCCGCAGACAACCGCTCGCTCGATGGCGCCGGTGATCAGGACAAGGCGTTTGCCGCGGCTGAACCGGAAGAGGGGGCAGGAGGAGGACGCTGTGCGCGCGTTTGGTGGCGAGCAGAGCGGTACGGAGACGCCCACGCCGCCTCCGACAGCCGACGGCGACCCCCTCTCCGGCGGAGACACCGGTAACGGTGCTGTCGAAGCGAAGCGGAAGAAGAAACACCGCCATCACGGGAAGGCGGCGGCGGAGGGGAGCGCACTGGTCGAGAACGCCGTCGACCAGCTCGCCTTCACCCCGCCGGAGGAGGACCTCGCCCCGGCGCCGGCGCACCTGCGTGTGCGGCACTCCACGGACGCCACAGCCGCTTCCGCACAACAGCCGAGCCGGCGGAAGAGCCGCGATGCAAAGGCAGCAAAGAAGGGCGGCAACGACAACGACACCAATTCAGGCGGGGAGGAAGGTAGGGAAAAATCGCTGAGCACACAGGCCCACAAGCGCCGCTCTCGCTTCGTACCACCGCCGTGGCACCAGGAGTTCAGCATCAACCTCCGCGGCGGCTTCTTGCGCTCCGGCAAGGTGAAGGTGAAGTTGTCCCTGCGCAGCCCCCTCGTCTCCATCGGGTACGGCAACGTGGCGGTGAAGCTGCTGGTGGACAACTCGGACGGTGGTGGCACCATCACGAAGCTGAAGTACTCCCTCGTCACGCGGTGTTACATCCGCACCAAGACGGAGGTCTACAACTACCACGTGGACTCGGTAGAGACGATCACCGACGTGAACATCGAGAAGGGCACGGTGGTGGTGGTGCCGGAGGTGGAGGTGCCGGTGCCCAAGTCCACGCCGCTGACCATGCTGACCGAAGGCATGGGCACCCTCACTTTTCTCAACGTGCGCTTTTACGTCGGGACGGCCCTCAAGACCTTCTCCAAGTCAGTGGAGACGGAGGTGGTCATGGTGTCTGGGCAGGACTCGCAGAACAACAGCCGCCGTCTGCTGCGCTGGACCTGCTTCTACCGCCGTCGCAGCAACGAGGACACGCGTGAGCTGACGCTGCGGCCGCCCACTGTCAACCTGTCCGAGCAGAACGCGAAGGTGTGCGTGGTGAAGGCCAGCGAGCTGGCCTGCCCTGCGGGGTCGCCAATGGCAGGCGGTGGGGAGGCGGACACGTCGTCCATGGCGCCGTCGGTGATGAGCCGCTCGCAGCAGCTGATGCGCCACAGCCGCCGCATCGCGAAGGACGCACCGTCCATCGACAACCGCCGCCTTGCCAGCGTGCTCAAGTACGACACGGCCATTTTCGTGCCACCTGCTGACGACGACGACGCGGCGATGCCGCCCAGTCACGTGGATCCGATGTCGATGCTGAACCCCTTCGCCATGCCGCCGCCAAACATGGTCAGCAGCCTTCCCTCGCCGGAGCTCAACGACAAGGAGCTGTAAGCAGCGAAAAAATAAAGGGTGGGGAATAACAAGAAAAAAGCTGAAACGGTTTGTGCAATTGAGGCTGGCGGTAGGCGCTCGTTGGTCTGGCAGCTTCTCTTTGCTCTCTTTCTCTCTATCTTATTGAACGCTGCAGACTTCCTTTTAGTCAAGTCTGACTTGTTGTTTGCGCTGCTCTGCTACGCTTTTTCCTCGTGTAAAGCCTGCCTATGGCTTTTTGTACAAGCGCATGCGCTGTAAGGTGAACAAAACTCTACCTCGGGGTGTCTCTGCGCGCGGCATACACCCGAGTTTGACCCTCCACACATTTTTATTTTACTCCACCCTAAATTGTTGGCGCTCAGATTGGGGAACAATTCTCGAACTCTGTGTGTGTTTGTATAGTTGGAAGTCTTTTTTTTTTTATTTTCTTGCTTTGTGCACCTGCCTGATCATCTGTTGTGTAAGAATACTTCTTTTCCTTCCAGAGATGAAAGGACGAACGCCGCCTCTGTGTAGACCTCGTATGGCCCATTGCTGACGAGTTCTGTTGTTCTTCCTCTGGTGTGTTTGAGCGTTGCTGCTAGTCTTTTTTTTTTTTGCGTGTGTGTGGGTTTGTTGCTGATGTTCTCTATTCCCCCCTTTTCTCTAGCTCTCATTTTCTTTTTCCAGCTGTATTTTTCTCTTTGCCCTTGCTGCGTTGGCGTCTAAGCCTACTTCTTGTGTTCGCTGTTCTCAACTGTTGTTGGCGAGAGTGCGGTGCCTACGTGTTTCTTAAGGACTGCGGTTGTGCCGCTTTTCACGAAGGCCTTTTTCTTTTCTCTTTTCCTACTCTAATCGTTGCCTGTGCAGTTCTCAATTCTGATTTTCTTTTTTCAGTTTGCTGTTTTGTTGCCTCATTGGAAAAAAAATACAAAAAGCTAGAAGAAGACTGGGAGTACTTCCGGAAGTTACGCGCATACCGACGATACGGTAGCCGACGGACGCAGACCATCCGTGTGTTTGAATTGCCGCTGACAACAGCGATTTGGATACGAGGCTCATCTGTGTGGGCGGAGGCGCGACGGCGACTCGCACTTGAAAACTCTCCCGCATATACCTCTGCGCTCGGGAAGCGATATATGTTTTTTTTTTTTTTTCTATTTCCTCCTGCAATACACTCCCCTTTCTCTTGCAACGTCCTATTCCCCACAAATACTGCCGCCGTTGTCGCGTCTTTTGTACTGACACTATTACCACCATCATCACCCCGCTCGGCACAGCTCAACACGTGGTTGGCCTACTTGTTTCTTTCCCTCAGGAACACCACCCTTCCACCTTTTTTTTTCTTACAAGCGTTAGTGCGCACATCAATAGAGAAAAAAAACCGCCATGCAGTCCTTTGAGGCCTTCCGCGTTGTCGGATCCATCTGCGGCGCCGTCCCCCTCAGCGCCACCCTTCTTTATGGCACTCCGGTGCTCATGGTGGCCACGGGCCGCACCTTCCAACTCTACAAGGGGAAGGAGCTCGCAATGATGCGGGGCGGGCCCACCTTTCAGGACCCCGTGCGGGCGGTGGCGCAGGTCGGCAAGTACCGCGTCGTCGCGGAAGGGCCGCGCGTGCACGCCTTTGTGCATCACAAGCCTCTCTGGACGCACCCGCACGAGGCAGCCACGCAGCCCGCTGTCACCCACCTCCTCGCCCAGGACGACCTTCTGTTCAGCGTCGGCGACGACAAGCGCGTAGTCGTGTGGGAGCTGAAGACCGGCGCGGTGCTGCAGGAGATGCTGGTGCAGCAGAGCGAGACGGTGACGGCGCTGGTACTGCCGACAGGCTACACAAACAAGCTGCTCCTCACCACGGCGGAGGGCACGCTGCAGCTCTGGAACTTCCGCTCCGGCGCCTGCCTGTGGTACTCGCGGCGTGCGGACACGGCGGCGACACCACGCAGCGGTGCAGCCGCCATCACCGCCCTCGCCTGCAGCCGCTACAAGAACATCATTGCCTACGGCACCACCGAGGGGAAGGTGACGGTGCTGAACGTGTCGACGGACGAGGTCATCACGACCTTCGACCACGCCGACGGCGGCGCCGTGACGTCGCTGCTCTTCCGCACCGACAAGGACGGTCTCCTCGTGTCTGGCACCAGCCTGGGCGAGGTGGTCATCTGGGACCTGGAGAACCGCTGCATGGATGGCACGCTAACGCGATCCAAGCAGGTGCGGTCGGAGCTGGAGGTGCTGGAGCGTCCCCACGTCGACGTGGTGCACTCGCTCGCCATGTTCGACATCCCCGAGCACACGGCGCTGCTCATCACCGGTGGCGCCGATAACGCTCTCATGCAGTTCCGCTTCGACACTGTCGACGGCCTCGGCGTCGTCGTGCGTGAGCGCCGCGGGCACATGGGCAGCTGCACCGACGCCATCTTCTACAACACCGACCTCCTCGTCACCGCCGGCAACGATCGCGCGCTGCGCGTGACGCACGTCTTCTCAGACCGCGCGTCGTGGGAGCTGTCGCAGGGAAAGCTGGGGAAGCGCGGGCGTGAGATGCAGCTGGGCCGCGAGGCGGTGAAGCTGCCCCCCGCAACAGCCCTCGCCGCCTCGACGACGCGCAACTACCAGTGGTCGAGTCTCGTCTCGCTGCATGCGGCGTCGGCGCTGGCGTGTGGGTGGCGCATGGACACCCGCGCGATGGACTTCAAGCTGTCGGGCATCCAGACTTCTGCCCACACGGCGCGTGCGCTGGCGCTCTCCGACTGCGGCAACTACGCCGTTGTCGGCTACTCGAGCGGCAACGTGGCCATCCTGACCCTGCAAAACCGCAGCGTGCGGCACCTCTTCGACGCCGACCTCGGCGCCGACCGCGCACACGACAGCTCGGTGGAGTGCGTCGAGGTGGGCTGCGGCAACACCACCGTCATCACCGCCAGCCTCGACGGCGTGATCAAGATGTGGGACCTGTGGACTGGCAAGCTGAAGGCGGCGATCCCGACCGGGCAGCCGATGACCAAGTCCTGCCTGCACGAGGCGTCGTCGCTCTTCATTGTGGCGCAGCACTTCACCATCCGCGTGTACCACGCCAACCCCGACGTCGGCCTTACCGAGGCGGAGCTGCGCACGCCGGTGCGGGAGCTGGAGGGCCACAACAGCCCCATCACCGCCCTCGCCCTCGCACCCGACACCTACCGCTACGTCGCCTCCACGTCTGGCGACGGCGCGCTGCTCATCTGGGACCTCGCGGCGGCCGCCTGCGTGGGGCAGTACCGCTTCACGTCTCCGGCGCTCTCCCTCAGCTTCCACCCCGATGCCCTCTTCCTCGTGACGACGCACGCCGGCGAGCGCGGGGCCTACCTGTGGGTGAACAACATCCGCTACGGCTTCGTGCCGGAGGTGGTGCCGAGCCCGAAGGCGAACGCGACGGAGCAGCTGCCGTGGCTGCACTTCCCAACTCGCCCACGGCGCCGCGGAGGAGGACGCGGTGGAGGAGGGCAACGGCAACGGCAACGGGGCGGCGCGGACGGCGGCGGCGCTGACGGACGCCGAGGAGGCGGAGCGGGCGGCGGAGGCACGCGATGCGGCGGCGGCGGCCGAGACGAGCCTCTTCGACGCCGAGCAGGACATCGCCCTGGTGCGGCGGCGCCAGCGTGCTGCCCAGCAGGCGGCGCTCGATGCGATTGCGATGGAGGGCCTCGAGCTGGCTGGCGTCCCGCAGAGTCTGTGGTTCAACCTCACGGTGCTCGACCAGATCAAGGAGAAGAACCAGCCGCTGCTGCCGCCCAAGAAGAAGGACGTCCCCTTTTTTCTGCCGACGACGCAGGAGCTGCGGCCGACCTTCCTCGTCGTCGCCTCGGACAACCGCAAGGGCGCTGCCGGGGAGGCCGACGCGACAGGCCGCGTGGTGCGGGCTGACCTGGACGAGCTGACGCCGGTGCAGGACATGCTGGTAAATGGCCGCCACGACGCGCTCATGGACCACCTCCTCTCCCTCCGCACCGCCCAGGCGATCGACCTTGAGGTGAAGCGAGCGGTGGACTACGTGGAGGGCAGCAGCTACACCGCTGCGGAGCTGGACCGGATGCAGAGCTGTCTGAAGGGTTTTCTGTCCTTCATCACGGCGTGGCTGCGCAAGCAGAAGAACGTGGACCTCGTGCAGGGCCTCCTGGCCGATGTGATCCGCTCGCACGGTGCACTGGTGACTCGCTTTGGCGAGGCCCTCGTGCCGGCTTTGGAGGAGCTGGCGGAGGTGCAGAACACGACGCGCTACTCGGTGGACCACCTCGTCTCCTACCCAGCGTGTCTGGCAGGCACCTTTTCAGGGACACTTTTCTAGTGTTTGGGGAGGGTGGACGCTGCTGCATGGGGTGTGTGTGTGGGGAAAGTGCTTTTTTTACCGTTGTCCAGACAAGTTGATCGTTGTGCTTCTGACTGTCCTTTTCTTTTGTTTGTATAATAACAGCTTTAACGTCACGCTTAACTCGTAAACCTTGAATCAAAAGAAACGAAGAAAGGAGTGGGGAAAATATGCAGAGGGGGCTGTCCATAATGCACCGCAGTAAAAAGCTGGAAGACGTCGTCTCGGTTGAGAAGTCTGTGTGCGTGTTTGGGTGCGCACGTCTTGTCGTGATCTCTTGCTACGTTGTAAACGAAGTAATGGAGGCCGTTCGGGAAAAAGCCAGGTGCCGTGGACGAGAACCAGAAGAATTTCGTTGAGTATAATTTGACGTGCGCTTCGGATTTGATTGTCTTCTCCAACTCGTGGCATAGGTACTCTCTGCTGTATGTCTGTGCCAACATCCTTATATGTCAACCCCTTTTGTCTTTTGCAAAATAACAACATCGCATCTGTCTGTCCAACACGTTCTTCTTCCACTGACCAATCTTTTTTTTTAATTTCAACTCACCCATTCTAACCGTCGCCGTTCTCAGCGCAGTGCCTTACGGCTTCGTTTCTTATTTATTTTTTTTGAAAAAAAAAAAAAAAAAAAAAGGAGGCGGGGAGGGAGGGAAGGGGGGGGGGGGGAAGAAGGGGGGGGGGGGAGAGGGGGAAAAAAAAGAAAGGGAAAAGAAAAGGAAAAAAAAAAAAAAGAAGGGGGGGGGGGGGAAAAAAAAAAAAAAAAAAAGAAAAAAAAAAAAAAAAAAAAAAAAAGGGGGGAGAGGAAAAAAAAAGGGAAGAGGAGGGGGGGGGAAGGAAAAGAAAAAAAAAAAAAAAAAAAAAAAAGAAAAAAAAAAAAAAAAAGGGAGGGGGGAAGGAAAGGGGGAGGAAAAAAAAAGGGGAAAGAAAGGAAAAAAAAGGAAAAAGATCATAAGCTCTTGTATAATTTTAATTGTCTTTTCCCTCTCTTTTATTTCGTCAGCAATCTCTGATTCTCCTATCTTCTACTACTTCCTACTCACCGACCGGAGTCGGTGTCCTGTCACAGAGAAATAGAGTTCTGATGAACAACGCCAAAGTAGACCGCGCGTGCGCCGCTGGATCCACTTCCTGTGCAAGCCCAGCAAGCTCCGCTCATCCAGCGCGTTGAATGCAAGCACGCGTACGTCCTTTGCTGCTGAGCCGGCATGTGCTGTCTTAACCATCCCTCTCTCTGATTCCCTCCCTTCTTTTTCCATCGATTTGACCCCCATCGGACATCGATCATACAGAGGCCAGCCAATTCATATCCGCCATCCTGCGTCATCTTTTTGCTGGTGACGTCTTTGCTCCGCACGACGTTACTCGTCGCACAGGCCGCCGGATTCGAGTCGAGCGGTCCTTCATTAAAGAGAGACTGAATATCGCTGTAACTTTTGCGTTTGGAAGACCTTTACCTTGACAGACGCTGTTACCCTTCCTTCTGTTCCCACTGTCTTGCTGACAGATACAGCTCACGGAGCACACAAACAGGTGCCAGACTATAGAACACAACACCACTTTTCCTCCCACCCTTTCTCAGCAACGCGTCCTACAGCCAAAAAGGCACTTGGCCCACTGACACACCAGCCGCGTGCCCTTCCATCATAGAACAAAACCGCACTTTCTGGTGCTGCACACTGCTACACAAAAAAAAAGAAAAAGCGAGCGTGGACGGTATTAGAAAAGAAGTTGAGAATGGACAACGAGTACACGTTCCAGCCGCAGCTCAACACGCGCAGCCGGCACCTCGCCCGTCACGCGCCAACGCTGCGGGAGCGTCAGGAGCAGGAGGAACAGCTGCGTCGCTCCGCAAGCCGCGCGTCCCCCGCCGCGCATCACCCGCCACGCAGTCGCCGACAGCAGCAGAGAAGCTCCGCGGAACGAGATGACGACGCTGTCGAGTCTGTGTGGGCACTGTGGCGCGCTGTCGCTGCCGGGGAAGGCCGTGAGGAGGAGCGTGTCTACGTGAACGTCGCGGCTTCGGGAGAGCTGCCACGGCCGCCCGCGGTGAAGGTGTCGACCGTCCTCACGATGCTGAAAGCGCTTGGCCTTGACGGCCCGCAGCACGCCGCGTTGATAGACAAATTCCTGGTGGCCCTCGGCGTGGCCGGCGAGGACGACGAGGAGACCGTGGAGGCAGAGCGTTTTGCCCACGTCTTCACGACGGTGTGGCGAGCCGCGGTGACGAACCGCACCCGCTGGAGCCCGGCACCTGCACCGGCAGTGGCACGCAGCACCGCACCACGTAGTGCCTCGCCAGCCGCTGTGCCCGTTGCGCGATCTGCCGTAGCAGCGGCACCGACCACACCCGTAATGAGCACACCAGTGTCGCGTGCCTCGCCGCCTTCCTCTAGATCGACGTCCGTGGCATCTTCGACTGCCTCCTCCTCACCGCCCGACAGCGGCGCGAGTGCCGGGTCCGACAGCGACGACGGCGCGTTCCTGCACACGAACATGTCGCGCACCCCGTCCTCCGAGGCAGAATCGCCCTCCCCCGACGCGAAGCCCGCGCGGTCGTCCCCACCCTCACCCGCGGAGACGCCGGGTCTGAGTGCCAGCCCCGACCCACGCAACCCGCAGGCGCCGTCGCCGTCGGTGCACACGACCTCGCACGCGACACGCTACGGCCGCTCCCCCTTCTCCGCGACGCCGGCGCCGCTGCGCTCCTCTCGCTCGGTGTCGATGCGGCGCCGGCTGGACGGGCAACGCGGCACGCCGCGCGTCTTGCCGAGCGACTCCCACCTGCTCGCCACGACTGCCAGCTGCGAGCGCAAGAAGTCGGCGAAGCGCGTGCCGGGTGGGCTGATGCGGGAGTGCACCTTCGCGCCAAAGATCAACGACGTTTTTCCTCCCGCTGCGGTGCACGCCGCCTCAGTGGAGCGTCGAGAGACGCGGCGAGCCGAGCACGCAGATCCTGCGGCGACCCTTTGCTTTCAGCCCGACACGCAGCATTTCCACGGTGGTGATGGCAGTGGCCGCGTCGACTCGAGCCGTGCTCCCCTCGCGCCGGGCTTCGACACAGCCGTGCGCCGCATGATTGCCGCTCGTCGACAACAGCAGCAAGAGCGCGTCACTGCGTCGGCGCCACGCGTGTTGAAGCGTGAGTCGGCGGTGCGCACAGCTGAGGCGCCGCTTGTGTACGTCGACGTTGATCTGCCGCACGGTGAGGCGGGCCGCATTGCGCTCTTCCGCGGCGCCGACGTGGCAAAGCTGGCGGGCGAATTTGCCGCGCAACACCACCTCGACGCGCGCCTGCGGGACCGACTGGAGGACGCGTTACGCACGCAGCTCCAGGCCCACTCGTAGTTTCACGACATTTTTGTTGTTGTTTGCTCTGATTTACAGCTAGATCACATTGAGGAAAAAAAATGAAAGACGTAGAACAGAAAAACGCTGCCGATTCTCGAGGACGACAGCGAAAGATGAATGCCGTTTTAGTCATCTTTGCCCACCTATTCTCTCTCCTCATCACCTCGTACCACCCTACTTTTTTTTCTCCGAAAGTTCTATTCCTCCTATTTAATTATTTAGCCTACCTGAATAGGAATCTAGCAAACGTCTATCGGACGATAGAAAAAAAGTCACTCCTACCTGGACTCGAACCAGGGTTATCGGATTCAGAGTCCGAGGTGATAACCGCTACACTATAGGAGCGCATGCCGTTTCGCTACTCCAGTTAGATGCGCAGGCACTGCTTCTTTGACAAAGAGTTCTTATTGAAAAACACCTGTAAACTCCCCCCCCCCCCAAAAAAAAAAAAAGTAAAAGAATACTTGGCCTGCATCTCCGCTTGGAGCAAAGCACCCGCCTTTACTGCACCAATCAACAATTTCTGAAGGAGTGAAGCAACTGAGAGTAAACCCGAATTAATGATAGTCTTGATCACAAAGACTTAGCGAGTCCAACTCCTCGGCTCGAATTGAGTACCATCAGCCTTACAGGCATGAACGTTGTGCCCATACGTTTTTTGTTTTCTCCAGTTACACAAGTGAAACAACAGTCGAAAAGATAAATCTTGACACCCTGTCCGCCAATGCTGTTACTGCATATCAAGGTATTGTGCGATTTTCTTTCTTTACAATTTTTTGGGAAAAGAAAAATAAAAGAACAAATGCATGTGCGTTAGAGAAGGACGAAAAAAGAAAAAAAAATGGCATCGACTCACATTGCGCGGATATCTTGTGAATGCTTCACGTAAAGAGCATTTTCCCTCTCGGCGCTTTTATTTTTTCATCGGCTCCACTGTCACCTCCCATCTCCTGTCCTCGCTCTTACAACAACTCACTAATTAACGTTACTACTCCCATTAGACGTACAAGTTTTATTATCCAACACGCTGCTTTTTTTTCTTTTCTCTCTCTGTGCTTGCTCAGTAGTCTCTTTTTCAATTACACAAAAAAAGGGACGCTACACTGCTGCAGCACTTTGTACATACAGCTCTTTTTCATTTTCTCCGGCACAGCACCCAGAAGAAAGTCACGATGGCGGACGTGGCATTCAAGAATGTGCTAACGGACCTCTCGCGGAAAGGTCTGGAGCACGTCGACTGCTCTGGGCTGAGCCTGAGCGACGATCAGCTCGACCTCCTCCTCACCGCAATGGAGCACGCACCGCTTTCGACCAAGACCCTCAACCTATCAAGGAACTCCATCACCTCGGCGGGCGTGCAATTTTTACTCCGCTACCTGGAGTACCGCCATGTCGACGAGCTCATTCTCTGCAACAACCAAATTGGAGAGACTGCAGCCCTTTCCTTTCTGACCGTGTTTGAGAAGGAAAAAGACATAAAGCTGCTGGATCTGCGGAACAACGCTTGCACAGCATTGACAGCCGCTCGTTTGCTCTACCTCAGCCGAGGCGAGAAGTATCCGGCAGAAATTCGGCAGGCACTCATCACCGGCCAGGCGACAAACATCGCTTTCTGTGGACTTCAATACACAGACCTCGACCGCGAGCTGCTGCAGTACCTCCTGGTTGAAACAACGGGTTTGCAGAGTGTCGACTTTTCCGGCATCGACGTCAGCGGGAACATTATTACCGTTATCGGAAATTTTATCAAGGACAGCAAGCTCTCCGCGCTGCGTCTGCACGATTGCACGCTGACAAACGACTCGGTGATGAAGCTCATCGAATCGGCGGACTTAGCCAACCACATGTATCTCAAGAGCATTGACTTCAGCGGCAACACAAACCTTACGAACGACCTCGTGCGCAAACTGATCGCAGAGCTCTTCGACAAAAACAACTGCATCACGACATGCGATCTTACAAGCACTTCTATTACAACGCTGTACAGAGCGCAAATACAGAAAAATTGCGAGCTGAGCAAGGAGCACCCAGCCGTCAAGCGTGCCGTCGTGAAAATCCGAAACGACGCGCCGGAAGCAGTGGATGTGAATCTGCAGTGGGATGGCCCAATCCCCACCTGCATGAACTATCTCGCGGAACCGCTAGCACAAAGCTCCGTCGTGGAGCGCCTGAATATCAGCAATTCGCTGGTCGACGACACGGCGTTGGAGATGCTCGCTCAAGCGCTGCAGCGCAACACATCGCTCAAGGCACTGGAATTGGCGAACTGCAATTTTACTGTTGCTGGTGTGAAGGTGCTTTTTGAGGCACTGGCGCGAGGCAGGTGCGCCGTCCAGGAGGTCAACCTGGCCAACAACAATTTGGGCCAAGATTGTGTGCAGTACATAGTCGCGGCTCTGCAAGCCAATCCGAAGCTGATTATCCTGAATGTCGATGTAAATCCCGCCATCGCCGAGACGGCGGTGCAGGCAATTGCTGGACTCACCCTCATCAATCGTGCCCCTCCGCAAATCCGCTCAGTTTTGCCGGCTCTCGAAAGCAACGCACGTGACGTGACGTTTGTCGATTTCTCTGCAAACACGGTTACTGTGAATGACGACTCGATTTGGCTTCTGACGCAGGCTCTTCGGTCGAATTCCATGGTGCGCGGCCTGAACCTCTCGCACAACTCCATCGGCGATCGCGGCGCCGTGTACCTCGCCAATTTTTTTCGCAGCAACACGTCTATTGTACAGGTGGACCTCTCGTGCAACTCCATCGGAAACCGCGGCGTGCAGGCTCTTTGCGAGGCGTTGCTGGAAAATCGCGGACTGCAAAACGTGAACCTGTCGAACAACGCAATGGGATTGGAAGGAGTCAGCACATTGCCCGAAGTGCTGCGGAGCAACCATTGGCTTCGCGAGATCAACCTTACACAAACGCGTGTCCCGGAGAATTATGCGACACAGGTGCAGGCTGCGTGTGCCTTGAACCGCGAGTGTGCCGCAGTGAAAAATGCTTACTATTCTCTCCACGACAACGACGAAGCGTTAATTAAGCTTGTGCTGCACAGTCCCGTCGATGGTCGCGTCATTGACGACGAGAGCATGCGGTCCATCTGCTCTGTTTTGCAGGCGAGGAACTTTGTGCAGGATGTGGACATCAGCAACAACAAAATTGGCGCAGCAGGCTGCTCTCAACTCGCGGCAGTACTCTCCGAGGAGCAGTGCGGAGTCGAAAAGCTGGATCTCTCTTCTAACCCGATCGACGACGTTGCAGTCGCGCAGCTGGTGAAGTGCTTTTCAAAGAACAAAAAGCTGCGCATTGTCGACTTGCGCGGCACCAACATTACGGACATGGGTGCGGTGCTTTTAGCGAAGGGTGTGGAGGATAACTCAACGCTATTGTCGATTTACGTTCCAGAGCATCTGAATGGTCAGGGTGCGGCGCTGCTGAGCCGAAATTTGGGGCTAAATAACGGCCCGAAGGAGCTGAAGGCAACGGTTCTTGCTCTCGACGCCGGTGCCGCCTTCGAGCACATCGATCTCAGCTCATTGGCAGACGGCCACCTCAACGATGTCATGTGCCAGACGCTGTGCGCCAGTTTAATGACAAACAAGAAGCTGCGGACCGTGAACATTTCGCACAACAACATCACGACAGCATCGATTCCGTACATTATCGAAGTCGTGGAGCTGTGCCCGGCGCTGTTTCACTTGGACCTGTCGCACAACAAAATTGACGAGCGAGGTGCAAGGGAGATTGCTCTGTGCGTTGAGCGCGTCTCGCACCTGCGCAGCGTTCTCCTCACGGGCAACGAGATCACCAATGAGACGCACGACCGCGTTTCCCACCTTGTGTCGATGAACCTCGGCTCGGAAAAGCTGAAGGTGCTTATTCTGGCCAGCGAGCGCGGCGAGGAGCTGGGTGAGGAGATCGACCTCAATGGCCGGTCTACTGTGCACCCCTTGACGGACGAGGAGATCGTCGTGCTGGCTGGAATTCTGCAGCATCGCAGCGAGGTGAAGGCGCTGGATCTGGGCAACAACGCATTTTCGGATGCGGGTTGTATCGCTCTCGCTGAGGTGCTGCGCGTGAACCACAGCCTGGAAGCCTTGAACCTCGCTGGCAACCACATCGGCGCCGATGGCGGCGAGGCGCTGTATTTTGCGCTGAAGATTAATCCTCAGCTGCAGTGCCTCAATCTAGACGAGACTGTTGTGCCTCGCGAGATTGTGGAGGATATTGAAAGCCTTCTGCACGTGAATCAGACGACGTACAAGAAAAAGGTGGACATGCGCCACGTGAAGCTCGACGAGGTGACTGATGAAACGCAGTTCCGCTCCACTGACTACCACGCAGCCCAGGCAGCTCTTCTGAAAGAGGAGGCGATTGAGGGTTGCAAGAAGGACCCCATGCTGATGTTAGAGTAGGCTGTGTAAACCGTGGAAGAAAACTGTTTGAAATTAAATCTCTTCCTCCTATGTAAATTACCGCTGTTTGAATTATCCTTTGCACTGGAGTCTTTCCTTTTTTTTTTTTGTGCCGGGATAAGAGTTTTCCTGCTTTTTTTTGTTTCCTTTTTTCTATTATTTAAAATTGAAAGCGAGAAAACGCAGTGCACGCCTTTTTTTTTTTTTTAATGTTCGAATTACATTTTTGCCGCTGGGAGTGTTCCGGCGATGGTGTGTACGTCCCATTGTAAAGTTACGTCTTTTATCACTGCGCATTTTCGGAACACTAGAGCGAACATGAGAAAAAAAAAAGAACTGTTGTGTCCGGAGACATCGACCGTGCTCAGTTTGTCATGTTGGAAAAAAAACCTTTCTTAAAAAAATAAGTTTTGTTTTCCTTCGCTTTCTGTTCTTCTTATTTGACCTTTATTGTTCCGTGATGTATTGCTTTAGCACCCCCACTTCACTTCTTTTTTGTGCATGTACAGGTGAGACACTAGCCAAAAAAAAAAAAAAAGTTTAAGCGTCATTAGCAGAGGTATTTAAATTTGCAACATGCCTTCTGTTGCCAGCTGCGTACCTGTGTGTCCGAGGCTCCACGGTTTTTGCCTCGTAAGCGGCACACTGAACAGGGTGGCCTTTTTTCTCTCTCTCTTTGTCGCAACTGTTGCGTCTCGCCCTTTCTCTCTACATACACTGTGCTTGGAATACTTTTTGTGTAAGCTCCATCCAATGCTGATGCTGTTTTTTCTCCATATCTTTGTCATCCATCTTCTCCAGCTTCCCTCCATTCTGTTTTTCTACGAATACTCGTGAATTTTGCTGCTTTTCTCGATACTGCTGCTCACAAAACAACAACAACAAAAAAAAAAAACAGCTCATAGGTTACTAATTAAGCTATGACTGCCGACGGAGAGAAATCTGCACCACCGCTGTTTGTGCTGCATGAGCACGCGAGCTCGGTGCTGTGTTGCGGTTTCTACCCCTCGAGCACGTATGAGCGTGAGCGTTCTAGCTGGTTTCTATCCGGCGACGTGGATGGAACGGTGATCGTATGGAACTTGCTCACCCGGCGTCCCTTAATTGCGTTTGCCGCGGCGGAGGAAGCCCGGCGGCAGCTCAGCAAAAGCCTTCGTCAGGCTAATTGCGCAGGAGGTGGTGCAGATGACAGCCAAGGAACGCCTTCGTCGAGCACCAGCTTTGCCGCGCTTGGCCCACACAGTCGGAGCGTTTTATCCGTTGGGTTCATCCCTGCCTCGGCTTCTTCCTTGCTTGCTTCCTCCTTGCTTGCTTCCCAAAAAGAGGTAAGCGTTCCAAGTCAGGAAACTGCAGAGAGCGTCGTGCCAGAGAAGCCGTCGGGCGGTGCCGGTCAAGAAGTGGCACTTGCCGCGTTGGCGCCAGGTGCGCTTCCGGTTCCAGCAAGTCACCTTGTGGGACCGCAGCGTCAGCGTTTTCGCCTCTCCCGCCGACCTGCGCCGCGCTCTTCCGACAACGCACACTCTTCTTCAGCGACTGGTTCAGCCTCCGACGAAAAGCCCCTCTTAGAGGCGCCACCGCTGGCGTCGAGCATGTGTTTCTACACACACTGCCGGGACCAGCGCGTCTATGTATGGTCGTTCTCCCCGTCTACCGTGACGCTGCGTCTGATGGCTGCCCTGACCGCGCCGCAGCACGGCTTTTGTCCTGCCGAGAGTGCGTCAATCGTAGAGAATGCGGTCCCAAAGACCTTCCTGGCAGTGCCACACGACACAAACGGCGAAGTTTCTGTTTGGGAGATGCAGTGGAAGCCGGCTGTTTCGGAGACGTAAGTCGGACTTGGAGAGTCACAATAGTCCTACTGAGGAGTCTTGTACCAAGGCGGACGATGCCGGCGGGAAGGGTGAAGATAAGAGCGATCGTGAAGAGGACGAGGAGGAGGTGGACGTGACAGGAATGAGCCCCATGGATGCCTTAATTGCTCGCTCGGCTGCGCAGGAGCGGCGGGACGCGAAGAAGCGCAGCGCGCACTTTGGCGACAGTATGGCGGAGCATCCTGTCGAGGGCAGTGGCTCGTCGTCGTCGCCTGCCACCGTCATCAAGCGGACGCAGCGCTCCTCCTTTCTATGTTTCGTCGCGCCGTTTGCTACATCGAGGGAGTGCGGCTTTTCTGTGCGACTCCTCTGCACGTTTACAGCATGTCCTCGCTTCAAGGGCGGTACCATAATGCGCCTCACCATGTGCGGCGATGCGCAGCACATTACGGTAGCTTTTGAAAGCGGTCACGTGGTGCTTGTGCGTTTCCGATCTGACGCTTTAAACGCCAACGGCGCCGCCGAATTGAACGTGGAAGAGCGAGCTTTCCTCAAGCAACACGAGACTCCCAGCAATGTGCCCACTCTACGGTGCGTTGTGCGTGCTTTCGCGGAGTCCGCGCTCGCCTGTTGGTGGAGCGGACGGCGCGTCCTCGCATGTTCGGCCGAGGGTGCGCTGCACTGCTACGAGGTGGCGCTCGCTTCGACGGATGTCGCGCGTGATGCGCAGCCCTGCGCGGTTAATGCTCCTCTTCAGCTGCAGCTCGTGTGGAGCTCCGCGCTGCGCAGAGGAATTGGTAGCGTCTGCTTGCAAGCAAACTTAGTCATCGCCGGCTGCTGGGACAGTACGTTGCGTCTTTACGACGCCCGCGATGGTCATCTAGTGAGCATCTTGAGCTACCAGAGGGAGGTGATCAATGAGGTGACTGTGGCGCCGCCTGCCATTGCACGGGCCGCAGCCTTCGGCTTTGACACGCGCCATCCGCGCTGCTACGCACCACAGCCCGAACATTTGCGCATTGCAGGCACCAGAGGCCAGCTTTTGGATGCTTCCGCTGGGCCCGGCAACGTTGAAGGAAAAGGCATTGCATCGGCAGAGCCGCCTGCGCTACGGACCTGTGGCCCACATGAAGAGGAGGAGCTTGTGTATCTTTTCGGGTCCGCCAGCAAAGACGGAAGCGTGGCGGTGTGGCGTGTCGACATGCAGCTTGTTGCGGAGAAGGCTGCAATGCAGCAGTTGATGCTTTAGCCATGCCGCGTGCATTTCTGGGTTTCTTTGTATTGGAAGTGATAACCATGACGTTGGTTTTTTATTCTCTCCGTATTAGCGGGCAGTGATGGTCAAAGTGGTATTGCGTTTTGCTGCTTCTGTTTCCTGACAGTTTTCGCTTCTTTTTTTTTTTTCTGCCGTCTTTCACAGAAAGTAGAACACCTATTGCGGACATCCAGTTTGCTGTGTTCTGCAACACCCCACGTCGACAACAAAGTCGCCTGAAAAAAAAACCTTTCTTTCTCTCTTGTAGCGGGAAACACCCTCTTCTTTTTTTGCAAAGCTAATCGTTGCGTTTCGATGTCTCCTGCGGCCGAGAAAGTGCTCCGCGTCATCATGTGTACGCGTATGTATGCCCAAGGCGCTCTATCGCTGTAGTTGCTTTTCTCTCCCACACCTCGCCTACTTTTGCTACCCTTTTGTCACCCACTCTTTTTTTTTATTCTTTGTGTGTTTTGCCGCGCTCATCTGCTTTCACATGGCCTTACCTCTCGCTGAACATACTTGCCACTCCTTGTGTGCTCTGCAATACGAAAGTCTTTTTTCCGAGCAAGCACGTAACTTTTTTTGGGTAAGAGCATCTGTCACTGGCTGTAAACGTGTAAACACAACAAACAACAATTGTCTATTCAGTATACTACGCGAAGACACCGAAAGGAGTCTGTCAATCTGAATCATCATCACTCACACCAACACGCAACTGCTGCTTCACATTCGAAACAGCGATTAAACCACACAACAAAAAGCCATCCTCCACCTTCATTGCTTCGTGTCCTGCCCACGTGGAAAAAGATTTTTTTTTTTTGCTTTCTCGCATCGTAAGACCGAGAGTGCATAGGAGTCCCAGTTGATCCGGATCCTTTCTCACGTACGCTTCTGACTCTCACTTTGAAAGGAAGAAAAAAAAGAGAGCGCTGCTACGCCACTACTGCTGCTCCGCACACTAGATCACCGTGGTGAAGTTACAGAGAGCGAGGTTGTTTTTTCTGCAACGCAGATTCGCAGCACCTCTCTTTTCATTGCCCTGCTGATTTAGGTATTGTCCGCTTGTAGTGCAAGGTCGCGTCTTCTCTTTCCTCTTTCGCTCACGCCGTCTCTCTCTTTTGCCGGTGCCGAGAAGCAAACCAAACAAGAGGGATTAAGCGACGAAAAAAAAAAAGTGTCGTTGTCGTTGCGAGCATTATTAAAACTCGTCTTCCGTTTTTGCGACCCGAACTCTCACGCGAGCGCACACAAAAAACCCACGTTGCGGAAGTATATTTATATACACACACACATACATACACTCCCATCTCACACAGCTTCTCCTCTGGGATTCTACTATTTACCTCATCAGTAAGTTCCTCAAGGAGCGGAGAGAAAGCGAAAGAGTAGACACCCCAAGAAGAAAACAGGAGGCTTTCAAAAAAGGTGCACGTGCAGCGCAACCTGAACCTCTTCGGCCTTGAACACACTACCCTTTGCGGAGTCGACACACTTTCTCTGTTTTCCCTTTCTCTTTTTGTTCTTTTTCTTCCCCATCTACTCACCTTCAAGGCTACTGTTTGCGTCTGCGATCCATTCAACGGCACTTCTGCTTCATTTCTTCTTCGTTGCGGCTTCTTCGACAACACCAGTAGAAGAAAGCAAAGAAGAGTGAAAGTGGAGCGAAGCAGTAAGCGCGCGGAAGCCGTGCCACGTACGAGTAGGAGCCAGAAAAGGAAAGTAAGAAAAAGAGGAGAAACGCAGTCAAGTGGTCATTCACGTGTGCGTGTGTGTGTGCTTCAAGACAAGAAGAGCATTAAAACAGGACCGCCGTGTAGTGTGCAGCCCCTTAAGCTCCTTTCCATCTAGTGCGTTTCATTTGTTCTCTATTTCGCGCGTCAAGTCTCTCCCTTATTATTATTTCTCACCTTTGTTGTGTTCCAACTTGATAACAGTCGTTTCGCACTTCTCTACCTTTCTTCTTTGACTATTTTTTTTTTCCTTTCTACCTTTTTCTTTTCTCGACTTCATTTTTTTCTTTCTTCGTTTCCTTCTCTCTCTTTCTTCTTCATCTCAGATTCCGTATCCTTTGTCTTATTTTTTTTTCTTCTTTATTTCTCTACTAACTTTTCTCTTTTTTTTTCTTTCTCTTTTTGCTTGTTTTTTCTCTCCTTCCTGTTGCTTCGGTTTTTCTCTCTCTCTTGTCTCTCTTTTAGTTTCGCCTCTCTTGTATTCAAGACAAAGGTCTTTTTTGTTTCGTTCTTTCCGGGTGAGTTGTTCTTTCTCCCTCTTTTTCTTTTTACTGACAGGTTGAAAAGTTTCACCTCACATTTTTTACTTCTCTGTCTCTCCCTGCTGCTCATCTTCAGCGCCGCTGTTGACCCTCGACCTTTCCATTCTCTCTTTAAATTTTGCTCTTCTTCTCTTGCACGATCGGACCTTCCGAAGTCTTGAAAGAAAGCAAATAACATAAAAAAATAGGAGAGAATCAAGAGGAGCGGGGTAGCTACAACGTTCTTAGCACAACTCTGTGAACACCACAGAGAGACACGTCTACAACACAGTAAAGAAAAAAAAAGTGGAAGAAGTTAACTGCTTTACGAACTCTCGTCTGATACACGCCATCTGCCGCCTTTTCCAATTCTTCTTTTCCTAACGTATTTCTCTGTTGAGAATTTTCGACTGAAAGCGTGCGTTTGTCTTGTGTTGTCGACGTTCACGTGAGAGATAAGACGAAACACTGTGTGTGCAAGAAGAAGAAAAAGTGTTCTGGTCTTCGTCTCCTTTTTCTTTCTGCGATATCGCTCGCTTACTTCTGCTTTTTTTTTCCCTTTTCTCTGACAGAACGAGTTTTCACTTTTCCTGTTTTTGTGTTTCTTCCTCGCTCCCCGTCCCCTTTCTTTCCGCTTTTTGGTGAACACGTCGCACGATCTGTTTTCTGCGACTTTGCTGTCTTTCTCTATCTCTCTCTTTTGCGATATCTATCTCAAAAAAACAACAACAAAAAACAAAAAAAAAGTGACTACTATCTTTTTCCCTTTTTCGTTTGTACGCAGGTCGCCTTCCCACAAGCACCCACATTAGTTTACCTATTGTCTACCTACTAGTACATTCGTCGGTATTTCTCTTTCTCACTCCGCATTTACCTCGTTGATTCACCTCGACTACAATTTTTTTTCCTCTGGTTTCTTCTTTTTTCCTCGTTTCGTCTTCTCTTCGTTTGGCTACGCCACCTTCTGCTTTTTCACTCTCTCCTTCTCTCTTACGTCCTCCTCTATCAGTTTTACCGAGGCGTCTTTGTTCCTTTTCTCTTTTGTCTTAGACCAAGCAGAATAAAGGTAGCTTTTTTTTTTGTGTGTTTATTTGCTACCTCTCTCTCTCTTTTTTTTCTCAAATTTGTGTCCTCTTTTGTCTTAATTGTAAACGTTTGGGAGAGTAAGCGGGCCAAATCCAACCAGCTCGTACTCTTTGCGTGTGCACGTCAGAAGTACCAGCACTACGTAAATTTCAAGCGCGCCGTTTTCTCCTCTCTCGCACAAAAGCTTTCTCAAAGAAGAAAACAAAGAGACACACTTTTTTTCCGTCACGTTTTATCGGGACCGAATCGAAGGTTTGCGTTTTTTTTCGCCTTTACCCATACAGAACAACAACCAAACAAGCAAGCAGCAGCACCGCAATGAAGTCCTACCGTGCCCCTGCGTCGTACCAGAAGGGGCGTTACATCCCCAACAAGGTCCTCGGCACAGGCACCTATGGACAGGTGATCAAGTGCTACGACTGCACCACTGGCAGAGACGTGGCGGTGAAGGTGGCGCAGAGCGATGCGGCCTACCGCCGCTCCGCCCTCAACGAGATCAACGCTCTCATGGCGCTGCGAGAAAACCGCGACTCGGTCGGCATTCTGGACTCCTTCGAGGATGCAGGCCACGTCTGCATCGTCTCGGAGCTGCTGGACCGCAACCTCTTTGAGGTGCTGCGCAACCGCGGCTTCGGGCCCCTCTCCCTTGGCGAGGTGCGGCAGGTGGCGAAGCACGTGCTGAGCGCTCTGGCGGCCCTGCACCACAGCGGCTTCATCCACTGCGACATCAAGCCGGAGAATATCATGCTGCGCCACAACGAGCCCAGCAGCGCCGACAACTCGCCCTCCCTCGGTCCCTTCGCGAGCGACGCCTTCAACGGCAGCGAGTGCTCGAACCGCAGCGGCGAGCTGCAGAACAGCAACAACACGCTGGCGCCCGGCCAGGAGATGATGGGCAAGGCGGACTACAACGGCAGCAACGTCAACAACCAGCTCTGGCGCAACTCGAGCTCGATTGACGCGATGGCCGGCAACTCGCACACCGCCGGCTACTACGAGGGCGAGCTCAACTTCGGCTTCACGCCCCGCTACGGTGGGAAGGCGATGTCGCGCAACGGCGGCGGACACATGCGCAACAGCAACAGCCTCGACGCCCTCTTCGGCACCTCGCCGACGTCCTTTCACCAACAGCGCTGCTGGCATGCGCAACGACAGCCGGGTGGAGCGCAACTTCCCCACCTCCTGCGAGGAGGCGGAGC
Organism: Crithidia sp. LVH-60A; assembly: GCA_030078075.1. NCBI lineage: Eukaryota > Euglenozoa > Kinetoplastea > Trypanosomatida > Trypanosomatidae > Crithidia > Crithidia sp. LVH-60A. The sequence continues at coordinate 1,221,362 of CP119668.1, forward strand.
GCCAGCGTCGCCACATCGCGGCCAGCCCCTACTGCCGCACCTGCCTCATCGACTTTGGTGCTGTGCGCCGCTTCAACGAGAACACCTACTACGACGTGCAGTCGCTCTGGTACCGCGCGCCGGAGGTGCTTTGCGGGCTGCCCTACACGACCGCCATCGACTCGTGGAGTGTCGGCTGCGTCCTCTTCGAGCTCTTCACCGGCAAGCCCTTCTTCCCCGGTGAGAGCCCGCAGCAGCAGCTTTCCCTCATCGTGCAGCACGTCGGCTACCCGTCCCAGCACGCGCTCTCCATGGGCTGCCTGTCCTGCCAGTACAACCTGCCAATGGTGCACGTCTCGCCGGACAGCCGGCGTGAGCACGTCCGGCAGTGGGTGAAGTCGTGCCGCGAGACGGGCCTGCAGCGGTGGCGCAAGCACCAGCTCCAGAAGCAGCAGGAGTCGCTGTCGCACCCGCGCACGACGCGCTCGCGCTACACCGCCGACAGCAGCAGCAGCAGCACCGACGACGACGACGTCGTGGCGAACGGCAACCCCTTTGACGAGTCCGACATCGACGGCACCTCGGAGGAGCGGGAGCAGCTCATCGACCTTATCTGCGAGCTCCTTCACCCTGACGAGTCGCAGCGGCTGAGCTGCTCGCGTGCGCAGCAGCACCCCTTCCTCACGTGCGTGCAGTGCTGCAACGCAACGCCGTGCCCCTACACGGCGACGCCCGCCGCTTGCCTTGGCGCACCGTCGGCCGTGCCGCAGCCGATGCCGTGCGTGATGCCACCGATGCCGATGACCCACCCGGTGGTCATGACCGCGTCGCCGCTGAACATGCAGGTGGGCTGCTCCCCGGTGAGCCCCTTCATGGTGCACGGAGCCTCTGCCGTTCCCTTCGCTGCCGCGGCGCCGATGGAGTCGATGGCGCCGGGCTTCGACATGACCGGCGCGTCGGTTGGGGTGCCCATGATGGCGTCGCACCAGCAGCAGCAACAGCCGCAGGCGTTCAGCACGCAGCCCCACGTCCACAACGGGGGCCTCTACGGCGCCGCCCCGCACGTGATGGCGCACGCGCTGCCCATGTACACGCCCGTGGCGAACGCCGCCGCCGCGGCTGTTGGTGCTGGCAACGGCGTGCAGATGTGTATGCCGCTGGGTGTGTCGGGGCCGAGCACCGGGGTCTACAACTCCCCCGCCTCCACCGGCTCGCTGCCGCAGCACCCCGTCGTGAGCCTCTCGCCCTCCTTCTCGTCGCCGACGACATTTTCGCAGGCCCACATGCCTCTTGGCTTCTCGCCCGTTGCGGTGACGAACATGGGCGGTGGCAGTGGCATGACGTCGATGCAGCCGCTCGGGGCACCGTCCTACATGATGGCTCCCGGCGCTGCAGTGCCGTTCATGAGCGACTACCGCGCCGAGGCGACGCCGTCTGGCATGTCCCCGTACGTTCTCTGCCACTTCCAGCCGCACCCGTCATGCGCCACAGTGATGTCGCCGTAGGCGTGCAGTGCAAACTGTCAACGGAACGCAACACACGAAAACGGTTTGGCGCGGACAACGCGGTGAGCTAAGTGGCGGATGGAAGAAAGTCGAAAGAAAGCCCATCTTCACCGCCTGATGCAGTGTGAAGGTCGAAGAAGGAGACTTCTGTAGCTTTCGCGCTCATCAATATTTTCCCGTGAGTCTTTTCCGATTCTTTCCGAATTTCTTCCGGAGTCAGACGAAAAAAAAAAAGAAAGACAAAAAAAAAATGCTGATAAAGAACACCAACATAACAAAACACAATACAATACAGTACAACACTAACGGTGTCTTCTACTCCCAGCTTAATTTTTTTCTTTTTGTCGTTTCGTTTTCATAAAAATATATATTTCTCCCTCCTGCTTGTCATATGGGCACACATTTCTGCGTTACTTCTTGATCTTTTAAACGCTTTTTTTCTTTGCCCTTCTCACCCTTTTTACTTTCTAGCTTTTACTGTTAGCTTTTCCTTTTCCGCGATATCTGCTCTACATTTCAAAATGCACTCTGTTTTTCCTTTTTTTTAAACCTCACGTTGACTTCTTCTCAGACATTTCCTTGTTTTGTTCTAGGCGCTGAAGTTCTACCGGAGGTCATACATTATTCTGCTTTTCCTCTTCTTTTTTCCCTTTTATCTTAATGCCGCTATAATTACTTTTTTTTCCTTGTGTGTCTGTGTGCCTGATTGTCACGTCGTACTCACTCCTCCCGCCCCTCTGTTGCTTTTTTTTTTTCCTTTTCACTTTTCTTTACACGCGTAAAGTCAGCAACGGGAAGCGGGAGGAGAGAGGCGATGATGAAAAAGGGGGAAAAAAAGCGCACCTTTTACAACGTGCCACTGCACGCGACCTTTATAAAAAAAATGAAAAGAAAAGGGAAAGAAAAAATGTATGTTATTCACCTACATGTGACTTCTGTGTAATCACGTTCTTTGATTCTTTGGTCCTTTGAGCTTTTTTTTTTTTGCCTCTCCCTTCACTCCCGTCTTTTTTCCCCTTTTAAATTCGCAACTGTGAAAGAGCGTGTTTCTTTTCTTTTTCCCAGTTTTTTTTTTTTACCTCTCGCTACTGCTTTTTCATCCTCCCAATACAGAGGAGAGGAGAGGAAAAAAAAAACGCACACACTACCAGTAGCTACTCTTCCTTCCCTTCTTTCTGCTCTGCTATTCCCCTGACGGCTCTTTCTGTTCTCCTTTGGGTTCCGTCTGCACCTTTTTTTTTCCCACTTTGATATGCAAACCTCCTGTCTTCATTCCATCTTTGTTTTCCATCTTTTTTCTGGTCTCGTCGCTGTTGATCAAGGGATCTTCGTTCTACCCCTTCTTTTTTTTTTCCTTTTGACTTCCACCCTCCTTGCTCTCTCTTTCTCTCTCTTGTTTCATTAATTGTGACGTTGTACATAGTTAATCCAACCTTTCTTCTACTCTTTTTTACTTGTGATTTTCTACTTTACCACCTCAATGTTGGTTCGACTCTCTTTACGTAGATTTGATTGTGCCCCTTTATTTCTTCAGCACACATAAACCTTTATGCACCTCTTCTTTTTTTTTTTGCTCTAACAATGCCATAGCGTGTTTTTGTTTTGTTTCACTACTATCACTTTTTATTATTATTATTTCTCCACTGTACTTCGTGCTCGTAATCGTTTCAACCTTGCTCCCTATCTTGCTGCCTTGGGCTCCGTGCGACTTTACCATGCAGGTAAGCCAGCCTTCTTGCCCGCAACGATTCTTTGCCTGCTTTTCCTTTTCCTTCAAGTGGTACTTGTTTTTTTTTTTTCTTCTCTATTGCCCTGTGTAGGTGCGTGGTCAACAGCGGGGCTGAGGAAGAACAATGGAAAAAAAGGAGACCTCCGAAAAAAAAAAAATGAAAGCCGTAAAGGATAACAAGGCAACAACAACAAACAGAAATTCACATTTTTACTTCCAAAATACACAAGCCACTTCTAGCTCTACGTGAAACACCGGACTTTTTTTTTCCTCCCCTCTTTTCGTTCTCTTCTTCAACACGCGCGTTATTTCTCTTTCTTATTGAATGGTCGCTTTTTTTTTTTCCTTGTAAGCCCCCTTTCTCTCCACTTTTTTGTTTTGTACCTTCGTTTTGTTGTGACAATCTGCTTTTTTTTTTCCTGGCTCGGGCTACGGGAGAATCAAGAGCTCCAATGCCTGTCAGCTACCTTTCCAGGTGACTCAGCCACGCGGTCCACAAGCTACTCAGGGTGCACAACGTCTGGGTTGGGCTGGTATACACCCCGTGAGAGAGTCAGACATGCGCAGCCGCGCTCTTTTTTCCTTTTGTGTGTTTTGTTTCATCGTCCCAGACATTTCTGTGCTGCCGCCAAAACAGTGCGCTGACACTGCGCTGATTTTTCTTTTCTGAGTGAGCTGTATAGCCTTTTTTTTCTTTCTTTAGTTCTCGTTGTTTTGTCCTTCTGCTTTATCTGTCTTTCTCTTCTCTGTGGGGTACAGAGGTGAGTACCTGCACATACCCGCCCTCTTCACCTCTCTTCCAGTTTCTGTGTGTATCTCTCTTGTAGTTTACATCGTTTGACCATCTCTCCCTTTTTTTTTTTGGCTTCTCACTCTCTTTTTTTTTTCTCTCTTGCATTGCTCCGCAATACCTTTTCCTTTTCTGATATTTTCTTTCTTTACACTTATCATGACTTGCTTGGCATCACTACTATTTAAGAAGGAAAAATGGTCTTCTCTCTCATTTTTTTCTTTTACTCTCTCTTTCTCCCTCGAAGCTTTCCCCATCCACCGTATGTACTTCTCGCGGCGACTGTGCCTCCTTTTTTTCCCCGTCTTCTCGGCCACTCCCCACAGATCGATCTGGCGTGCGACATCTGTGAAGGGTGATTCCCCTTGCCGGGGCGTGGTGCAGCGTGGCAGATGTACGGCAAGTGGAGGGCGAGGCATCGCTTGAGGACCACAAGCAAGTTTTTATTTTCTCTCTTATTCCGTTTTTTTTGATTCGTATTGCCTTTTTCTTTTTTTTTTTTCAGTTTTCGTCTTCTCTTCCTCTTCTTCCTTCTCCCCTCTTTTCACGCGAACAACACGCAGGCCTGTTGTCGCAGACGTCTGCGTGCTTCGGCTCAGCGACACGACCATAGCACTAATGTTGAGGAAAAAAAAAACAAGAAAAAAAAAGGTAGGGGTTAAAACAAAGCTTCACATCTCACAACCTTTTTTTTCTCTTTTCCTTTCTCTTCTCCCCAATCATCCTCCTACACCATTCCCCTTCCCCTCTCCCAACATGATCCCTCGTTGTCTCACTTCTTGTAGTCGCTGGTCGTTGCCGCAAAAAAAAAAAAAAGAGAAAAGGTAAGTACGTAGGATACCTCGCTACAAGAGTCGAAAGGCAGAGTCGGCTGCAGCATCAAGAAATTCGCCTACTGCTCACTGCGTAGGATCTTTTCCCCTCTCCTTGTGCTTTTTTTTTTTGATTTCTCGTGTATTCTGTCATCTCCTTTTTTTTTTTCTCCGCTCACTTATTTTTTTTTTTTGTCATGTGTGCTTATTTATTTATTTCTCGATACGGACACGTGGACATGCGCGTGTGGCAACGCACAAGCTTCAAATCACCTTCAAAGAAAAAAAAAAGAAGAGCAGATTTGAAAAAGAAAATAGTGACCTTTCTGTGCTACTTGCTCCTCTTCCCTCTGCTTTGTTCCATCGTGCAGGGCAGATACACACCCGCTTTCCCCCTTATTCGTTTTCTTTGTTGTCAGATCTCCCTTTTCCACTCTTTCGTCCACGCAACGTTGAAGCCGCTAATACACACCCCTACACCAAAATTCAAATACATCAAGAAGTGAAACGGAATATGGAAGCCGGCAAGGAAAACGCCGGGTTGCATTCAAAAGAATGCACTCAGCATTCTGTTCTCTCTTCTTGTGTTTCTCTATTTGTTCTTTCCGCGGCACTTTTTTTTTAAAAAATTTTTCTTCTCTCTACTTTATTTCTTCTCTTGACCCCTCACTCGTGGAGTGGAAGAGGGGCGGCGCTTTTTCCGCATGCTAGTGATTGCAATCGCCTAATGTTGCCCATGCCATTTCCTCCTTTCCACCCTTTTTGAATCTTTTTTTTTTTGAGTTCATTGTCAATTTTTTTTTTTGTGTTCGACTACTCTTCATGTGCGCTTCCCCGAGGCGCGTGTGCTGACCCAGGCGTTTCTCTCTCGACATAGAAAGCGGCGATTGGGAAGGCAGGAGAAGGAAAACCAAAAAAGAACAACAACAACAACTCATACAAAAAATTATCACACCCGCTCTTGGACCATCGTGTTCGTTTTTTTTTTTCTGTCCCAAACCTCCGCGCGTCCGCGCATCACTTCTGTTTCTTTTCTTCTAACGTATTTTCATATCTGCCGTGTTTTCATCTCTCTTCGCTACGTGTATTTTTCTAGTTTTTTTTCTCTTTATTCTTCTAAGCATGCTCTTTGCATTTTGGTGAGTTTCCTCTCTTCCGTGGATGCTTTTCCCTTTCCCCTGCTGTCCTGTTTACTATCTCTTATCCCTTTTTTCCCCCTTTCTTTACGTTGTGCGTTAAGACCGAAAGTGAACCAAGAAATCCCGGAAAGGCAATCAAAATCAACAAGTGCCTCACCTTTTTTTTTCCAATTTCCCGCCTACGCTACAAGGTGGACTCCTTTTCACTCTTCCCTTCCCTACTTCCTTTCCGTTGCTGTCATGAGCACTATCAGCCGCACTTTGCTTCCTATTTTCATGTTCTTTCTGGTCACAGCTGCTCATCGAAGGCACATTGCGAAGCGGTAAACAAACTCAACAAAAGCAGGAATGCTGGGAAGCTACTCTACTCATATGAAGCAAAAGAAACAACAGCAGCTAAGAAACAACAACGAAAAACTCCTCATATTACCGCTACTTTTCGACTTTTTTTTTTGCCTGTAAGATGATCACTGAACTCTTCGCCAATGTACGCGTCGTTGTCTTTTTTTTTTTTCTCTCTCTCTTTTCCTGTTCCTCCCCCTATCTCCTGCAATGTTCACTTCTGTGTGGGGCTTCAAGAAGTGCTACCGCTTCCACTTTTGAAGGAAAGCGACATCAACAACACCCACACAAAATATAAAGCGAAGCACATTTTTATTTCTTGTACCTTGGCTTCCTTGCCCTTTCGTCGCTCCTCCTGTTTCCATTGCCTCATCTGCCTTTCACACACCTTTTTTCTTATCTGTCTTTCTTTTTTTATGTCTTCCTTTTTTTTCCCTTTCACCCGCCATTTTACAGGGAAGATGTTGTCCTCCTCCCCATTTCCTTGTCTTTCCTTTTTTTTTTTCTTCTTCTCGAGTATACACGCATCGAGGTGATGAACGGAAGCACTCCAGCGAGGAAAGAAAAAATTATTCCCACAAAAGAGAGGGCTATCCCTCCCATTGACGGAACACATGTTCCCCTGCTTTTGAAGATGAGTGGCTCCCAGTCTTTCCGCGCACGGAAGCAAAAAAAAATTAGTGTACTTTTTATTCTTCACCCTCTGACGCTTAGCTTCTCTTTCCTCCTTGCTTTATTTTTATTTCCATATCTCTTCTTCTATTTACTAAGCGTAACAGATGTCTTTTCTTTAAATATCATGTTCCTTTTCCTTTTTTTTTCCGTAATAAACCCTTTTTTTTTTCTTGCTTCTTTAATGTTTTACCTCTTTGTTTTTATCTTTTTTTCTGTAGTTTACCCCCTTACCCTCTCGATTTCAAACGAACTTTAGGCGAAAAAAAAGGAGTTTTGAACAGCTCTGCTTTCTGTTTTATTTATCCGTTTTTTTTCCCCTCACTCAGTGCTCTTAAAAGCTTTATTTTATGTTTTCTGTTCCTCCTTTCTCTGTAGACAACAACAAGGAAAAAAAACAATGCTGCATTCTTATTTCCCTACCCCTCTGTGTGTGTTTTTTTTTTTGCTGTTCCGCTCTTTCTGCTTTTCTTCACTCTTTACTTTGGGAATGAAATGCGAAGAAAACAAACGGATTACAAACAAAAAAAAAAGGTGCACCGGAAGTGGGAGGATACTCTTGTTCTTTCTGCTCCAGATGACGGAAGGGTGATCTTGGTAGCCACAACACCCCCACACAAGGTATCTAGTCAGCTCTTTTTTCGTTGTTTTTGTTTACTCGACTTTTTGTTTGAGCAACCATTTTTATTTGTTTTGTGTTTCGCTTTTCTCGTTTCCGCGATGACTAGTTTCCCCCTTTTTTCTCGATTTGTTTGCGTTGTGTTTTCGATTTGTACGAACGCAGTAAACAAACAGTTTTTCTTATTGAGAATGGATGTGCACGTGGCCTGTCGACGGGGCCACAGAGAAGCTTCCTTTTTCTGTTTCTCTTTCTTTGTTCGTTTGTCGGGGAGAACCAGCTTCGACTAGACGGAGCTGGTGTAGCCTGCGCGAGCAACAGAAAGTAGAAGAGAAAGCAACAAGGAGGATACCCAAGCGCACATCTGTGGTAGTGCATTTTCCCTTCGGAAAGCAAAGTGAAAGTAAAGTGAGTTTGAGACGTCAGCGTCCCGGCATGCCAGTGAAAACCAATAACACTCAGGGAGGACATGCCGCACGTCTTTAAGGGGAGAAAGCGGTGGAAGGAGCAGAGGGAAGAGCATTAAAAAAAAAACCAAAAAGACACATTTTTTACAGACACAATCGAAAGTCTCTGTCCTCTTTTTTAAGTTTTTTTTTGTGATCCCTCTTTTGTCCCCGTTTTTTTTTTCTCCTTTTACTCCTGAATGATTCTGGCTGCCGTAAACGCCCTTTCTCTCTCTCATTCTCGTTGTCTTCGTTTCTAACGTTGCAGCCTTTAGGAGCCTGGACAGATATCCTGATGCACATGCACGTTGAGAGGAACAGACTAAGAACACGTTTCTTTTTTTTTTTCGGTGTTTTGCTTCCGCCTGAATTGGCCACCATTCTTTAGCTTTTTTCTGCTTTTTTTTTGTATGGTAGCTTTTTTTTTTTCTCTTCACGTTAGCTTTGCTTTTTTTCTCTTTTCAGAAACAACTAAATGGTAAATTTGATGTGTGCTGTTGACTATTGTGTTCTCTAAAAAAAAAAAAAAACACTCAGACTCTGTAAAGCTGTACTCTTGTTCAACTCTTCTTCTCCATCGACCACGTTATTCTCTTTCTTTTCTTTTTTTTTTTTTGTACTTTTAAAAAAGAATATAAACAAACTTTACTGTGGCAGGCTGCGCATCTTTTCAAGTTGGCTTTCTCGTCATGCACCTCGTGTACCCTTTCCATTTATCGTCACCCGTCAAACGGTGGCGGAGGAGGCGCGGTGCATGCAGGATGACGGTGGATGCGAAAACGAAATAGAAAAAAAAAGACGCAGTTAAGAAGCTGCATTTTCTGTGATTTCTTTCGTCATCATTTATTATTGATGCTCGACAAAAAAAAATTTCTGAAATAAAGGATATTTAAACTACTTGTTTTGCTTTAATCTAATTTCTCTCTTCTCTTTTTTGTTTTCCCCGTTGCTTCTGTTTCTTTCTATAAAAGTTTAAGTAATTGTCTGAGGCCGCCCTGCGTTTCCCAGCAGCAGGACATAAAATATCTCTGACAAACTCTTCTGGTTTTCGTTCTGTCGGTGAGGGTCGGACTTTCTCAGCCAGCAAGATGAGAAAAGGCTGAGAGGTAAGATATCAGCGAGAACAGGAAAAAGAACAAATGATGTGTAGTGCTTTACTGGGAAAATCCTTGAAAATGAAGGTAAAAATGCGAGGGTGAGAAGATACAACCAAGAAAAAAAAAAAGGATCTATTCCTCCCACGGGTTTGCGGCATCATGACGGAAAAGCCACTTTTTTTTTCTGTTCTCTTATATTTCAAGAAAGCTTTTGCGTCGCTGACGAGCTTAGTGAGAGAGGAAAAGCGACTCGCGGCTGTATTCTTCGTGTTTTTTTTTTTCCCAGTTTTTTATTCAAACCTCTTTTTTTTCACCATTTTTAAGATTCACCATACACGACTATTTCATCATTTGTGTTTTAAGCTTTTAACACTATTTCTCTTCTCGATTTGGCCTTTTTTTTTGATGATATAACGCCACACTTTCTCAACGTGCAACTCATCTTTCTTGTTTTTCTCTACGAACAGAAATGCTGCAGGTGCAACACTGCTTTTAGGTGTTGTTGTCGATCACTCAGATTGCTACGCAATGCAATCGTTTCCGGTTTTTTTTTTCTGTATGACAGACCACTCGCTCGTCTTTCTCACTCACAGAATAGGACCTTTCCTCTGTTCTTCCTTTTTTTTTTCTTCTCGCCGGGCAAAAAGCCTTCGTTTGCAACAATACAAAAAAGCCGAAACGGCATCTTCACGATGTGCGTTGCGTTCTCTCTCTTTTTCCTTTCTCTATTTCTCTCTCTTTCTTTGGGGGAGCTATGCAGGAGAAACGCCGACACCACCGTTTGCCGCTCTGCAAGAGTGGTAGTTGAACATTCGAGGAGCTTTCTGGGCTTGAGAAAACAAGTGGACGCGCTTTTCGATTTTTCTTCTGGGTTTGTCGTCTTGAGAGGCCGCTTTCTTTTACATATATCGCTTCGATTTATTGTCTGCTGCGGTGAGTTGAAGTTCGATGTGCGACAGAGGAGGCAGCCCACGGAGGTGTCATATCACCAGCAGAGAGAGAAAAGAAACGCTGGGAGACAAACGGAGGATTGCCTAAGCACGCTCGCACACGCGCCAAGACATGCACATCTACGCCCACTCTCTCGCACATAAACACATACTCATGCGCACTGTTTTTTTTTTTTCTTTTCTACTTCTGGTTTTCGTGCTGTCTTTTTGCCGAGCTTATCGCTATCTGACACGAAGTGCATTGTCCGCTCAAACAGCGCGACAGCAGCCTTTAGGCGGCCCACGTCGCGCGCGGCTTTGTCCTGCAGACTTTTCAGTTGGCCGTCGAATACCCGCTGATGGCTGTCCTCTTCGAGGTGCGCCGTGCTTATTGGTGTACGTAATCATGTCCTCTAAAGCATGAGGGCGACATCCTGGCGTACGCAAGCGCAAAGCGCACACAGAGACGCACAACTGCACAGAAGCAGAGAGGCAACGATTTGCTATTGCCGGATAGTGGTTTAGCAGAGGAGAAGATGTGCGAATCGAAACCCACAGCATACGGACCATCGTGGGCTGCCTGAAACGGAAGCAGGCAAACGCGTAGAGAGAAGTGAAACGTGCAAGACGTCTGCGTGCGTGCAGCAGTAGTAGAAATAGTAGCGGTTCGTGTGCATTGTCAGCGCGTAGCACTTAACTTTTTTTTTTGCTTCTAGCAGGTGGCTGTTGTTTCTTGCTTGTGCGTACTTTTTTGTTTCTTTCTCATTTTTTTTGTTTTGCTATTCGTGATTGCCGAAGATCGTTCGGCTTCACACTTTTCTCTTCGAGGCCTCTTTTGTTTGTCCCCTGACGTTTATCGTTTCCTTCTTCTTCGCTTTCTCTTGAGGCGTACGCCCGCGTACACCTTTCGTTATATATTTTTTTGTCGAAGACCTGAGCGTGATCGATGCTGTTCGTTCGCGCTCTATCTCCAACCCTGACAAAGGCTCTTGTTTTTTTTTTTTCTTTGCTTTTTTCTTTTTTTTTCTTCTTCCCTTTTTGTTTGTGCTATGCACTTTCAAGCTTCCTCGTCGGAGCGATACCCGCAAGAAAAAGAAGAAACGAAAACCCACACGTTCAAATGAAAAGAAATGCTGAAGAAGTGGTCAGTTATACCAGCAGTCACCGCAAGCGATTGCGCTGCTTCCCCCCTATTCGCTTCGACTACCCGAGCAGCGGCAAGGTAGCGGAGATCTCCTGCTCTTGCTTCAGCCACGTTGGCGGTATCGCGAGCAACGCGTTTCCGACACTGGGTCTATTCCCTCCCTATGCTTCCTCTGCCGAGTAGCCACCGTCCATAGCGCTTTTCTTTTTTTCTCGTAAGAAGAAACAAGGTACGGCGTGCGTTGCTCAAACGGAGAGTGAGAACGGGCGAGTGGTATGACAACTGGGACGGCGGTGCACTGCAGGCGTGTAGGCAGCGTATCTGCGCACATCTCTTTCGAATGATCTTTCCACCGCTGGCAACGCGTAAGCATGGGATTATCCTCAAGAGAACAAAATAGGTGATTTTCGACATTATTTTCTCCCGTATGTTCTACAACCTTCTTCCCTCCTTCCCTTCTCTCTGCTATTACTGAGCTGGTCTTCGTGTTGTCCGACATCGACTGAAGAGGCCGAGAAGATTGCCTTTTTTTTCTTGTTTTGTTAACATTTTTGCGAGAAGCAGCCTGTGCACGTGCCCACTGAAACATCCGCACACAGCTTACGTCCTTCGCGTTCCGAAACGTAACACAAATACACACAACTCAAGAGAGAGAAAATTCAAACGCACCCATCCACTCACTCATTACCATCATGCCGTCCTCCGCCACGTCATCCTCCTCGGATGCGTCCTTTGCCTCCTCCGCTCCCGTTATGAACGCCCTCGCCCCCTACATGCGAGCCACCGGCCCTGCCGCTGCTACTCCACACTCTAACATTGCGGATTCTGCACCGGCTGGCGAGGCGCCACCTTACGAAGACGACGTCTACAGCACGGAGCACCGCTACACAGAGGGAGACGAGGGTGAGAGTGAGGACCAGAAAACAAACCTGTCCACGCACAGCAGTGCCTTGAGCCGTCCACGCGATGAGGTCTTCGATGAGGTGGAGCGGCGAGCGCGCATGGCGCTGGAGAACATCTCCACCCGCGAGGACGACGTCGAGCCGCACCTTGGCGAGTACGTCGAGGTGCTGCAGACCTACCGCACCGCCTGCCAGGAGCGGGCCATGTACCGCGAGGCCTACCTCGTGCAGCAGGTTCTGCGCAACCTGCGACTGGAGGAGGAGAGCCGACACGTGCGCGGCATTACAGAGCAGCAGATGGAGGAGCGGCGGATGCTCGAGGAGGCCCACCGCGAAGAGTTCCGTGAGTTCCACCACTCGTGGAATGCCCGCATCGACGCCTTCGAGGAGGAGCAGCTGGAGGCGGAGATCGCCCTGCTGGAGCGGCAGAACAACGAGCTCATTCAGTTCCAGGAGGACATGCGGGACTACCAGCCACGCCTGCCAAAGTACAGCCGCTCGCTGCTGGAGTCGCGGTCGAAGCAGCAGACCCTCGCCCGTCAGCGCGACTACGTGGGGGCACAGGCGCAGAAGGAGATGGCTGACGCGCTTGAGATTGGGGACATGGAGAAGTACGAGAGTGCCCGCATGGAGGCCTTTGAGCGGCGCGAGTACGCCTTGCGTCACCGCCACCAGCAGGAGCTGCTCGCCCTCCGCAGTAAGGTGGAGAGCCGCCGCCTCTACTTGGAGCGCTACCGCAAGCAGGAGCTCGACGTGCTCCTGCAGCGCTACATCAACGTCCGCCGGTCGATGGAGTCGCAGCAAAACATCGTGCGCAACAAGACCGGGACGATGCTGTTAAAGCACGCGTGCAACATGAAAACGGATAGCAGTGGGACGGCGGTGTTGGTGGAGAGTGCGGGGTCTGGCACCTTCGGCACGGTCGTGCAGCGTCGCCAGGCCGACGAGCTGCGCGCAACGCAGAGCCCGAGCGACTCCTATCAGTAAGAAGGGGACGATGCTTGCCACCTCTTTTCATTCTCGTGTGGAACAATGAGTTGTACTTTGCAATTCTCCTGCTGCTCCTCAAACGTTTCGTGTAGTTGTGTATGTGTGCCGCACGCTGATGTAGGTGAGACTCCTCGTCTGTGTCCTTTTTTTTTTTTTTCTCTCTCTCTTGATATCGCAAGGATCTTTTCTCGTGTTGGCAAGGGATTGAAGAGACGGAGGCCTCCACTTTGAAGAGCAAAGCCAGCGAGGCGGATCTTGAGAACGCGAAGATGCAAGGGCTTGCTGAGAAACTGTTTTTTTTTCAGCCGCCTGCTTTTGTTCTTTGCCTTTCTGATAAACGCAACTGCATTTCTCCCAGGGTAATGTCTTTGTGTGTGCGCTTGTATAGTATGACTCCATTATTCATATGCATGTTTTTCAGCGTCATCTTTTCTGCCCACTTTAAGATGTCGTCTGGTCCTCGAAAACGAGCCGAAGGCGGAGCAATGTCTGTGATGTACACTAGATTGTCTTTTCTTGTTTTGTGTGTTTTCTCCAACGTTTTGGCGTGCTTTTCCATGTTTCACTACCCGAACAAAACTACATGCTGCGAGAAATTAACGCCTTTTGCAACTCGTGCCCTCTAAAGAGGAGCGGGAAAGGAGCCCACTCAGGGATGCCCGACAATACTATTATTATTGTCAGTCCCTTTCCTGCTGCAGAAGATGTGGATGGGCAGAGTAGTGGTGGTGCAGACCCTCATGTCATTCAACAAGATAGCTTCTTTTTTGTTGTCGGTCATGTTTTATACCACTTCACGTCTTTTCCTACGCAGGGACGCGAAGCAAAGCACAGCTGGGCGTGGCTCTTCGACTTGCCGCCTCCTCTTTGTAGGTACAAACACCTACACACACTCTTTCTACTCGCATCCTCCTCTTTTCTTTTCCTTCACTCATTAAAACATAATTTATCAACGCCTAACACAGTCCGACAGAGGAAACACGGAAAAGTAAACACACCTCACAAATAATAAAAGGTTGCACATATATAGAGCATTGAAAAGGTTTGCGGTGCGAACTTCTGCGTTTGTTCGCTGGCGCGTTAAGGTGGGCACTCCATCAGGTCTATTTTTTCTCCTTTTTACCGTAAATACCTTTAAGCAGCTTAAACGACCCAGAAAAAGGGAGTGGAACACACAAACACACACACAAATCTGCAGAAATGTTTGGAACGCTCTTTTTTGACGAGGCTCGCGTGGGCACGGCGCTCCGCGTCCGCCAGACACGGCAGCAGGCAACAGCAGCGACATCGCCAGCTGGTAGCCGTCTCCACCCCAACCGAGGTGATGCCCGTGCAGCCGGCCAGCGGTGCGCTTTTGGCTGCCGCGGCGAGGTCGCCCTGCCCTCTCTCTGCGCCTCTCTTCTATGGTGGCTCGACGCCGAGGCGAGTGTGGTGCAGCTGCTTGTCGTGAACGACAGCGCGAGCAGCCGCGATGCCCGTGCGAGTCAGTCGCGCCTTCTCTCTGTCGAGGTGCCCACCACACGTCCGGGGCAGTTAGTGACGTGTGGCGTGACGAGGAACTACATCGGTGACAACGGCGTGGCGGTGGTGTGGGTCTTGAGCGGCGATGGTGTAGTAGTAGCAGGTGAGGAGAGCAGCGACGCGTCGCAGCAGCGTGGCCCAGCCTCGTGCCTAACCGCAGGCTTTGCGCAGGTGACGGTGCAGCGCGCGATTGACAACACCGGCCACAGCAGCCTTCTCCTCGTCCCCGGCGAGAAGATGGTGGAGTGTGCGCCGCTGAGCCGCATTCCAGGCGAGTCCTTCACGCCGTCTGAAGCCGGCTGCCGGGCCAGCGCCTGTGTTGTGGCGGAGCTTCCCGCAGTCCTCCACGGCACGAACCGCGTCGATCGTTGTGCTGACGGACGGGGCCCGTCTCTGGTGCGCGGAGCTCTTTGCCGATGGCAGCGTCAGTGTCGCGACGTTGACCGATGACGTGCAGCGGCGCAACGTGCTGCGCTCTTTCTGCGACGCCAACGCGGAGGTACGTCTGCTCGACACGCGTACCGTTGCGGCGGACTTGCAGCGTCTTGCCTCGCCTGCACCGGCGGAAGAGGGAGGTGATGGAGTGGAGGTGGCGGCTGCGCCGTCGGGCACGAGGTGGCTGCGTCGATTCTTGAGCACCAGCGGGCCTGCAGGCCGCAACAACAACAGCAACAACAGCAGCAACGATAGTGGTACTGAGGATGGTCTTCCGGCTCTCGACCTCCCAGCAGCGCTGCGGCGCCGCCTCTACGCTGCCGTCAGTGCGGTCCAGCAGAGTCCGTTTGTGGCCCTCACGCGGTGGAATGGGCAGGTGGAGGTGTACGAGGTGAGCTGCGGCGCGATGCGGTTGGCCTCGCAGTACCCAATCGGTGTGGTGCCGCCAGCGCTGCTCACCCCCGTCGCGGCCGGCCGGCACAACACGCCGTATGCGCTTCCTGCAGGGCCGACCATGCAGTGGGCGACGCGCAACCCAACGACTCAGTTGCTGCACGTTGTCACCTGCCTCGCCGACAGGGGCGAGGGGCGGCCGTGTCTCTGGACGGCGCTGCCGCTTCTGCCACCACCGACGGCGCTGGACGGCGCGGTGCAGGGCCGCGCTGGGGAGATTCTGGCCCAGTACTGCACCGTGACGGTCGTGGGGCGCCAACTCTCAGCAGTCGGGCCCTCGCCTGCGCGGTGAGCGGCGATGGCAATCGCCTGGTCGTGGTGAGCGACATCGGGTGTGAGGAGGACGCCCATCTGCTGTGCGCACGCTCGCTAGCGGCGCTGACACTGCCTGAGGCGCAGATGAAGTCAGAGGGCGTCGCGACGTTGGTGCAGGTGGTCGAGGCGGAGGGCGATGGCGGGCTGCAGGGCCTGCTGCGCACCGGCCGTCTGCACGCGTATCTGTGTCAAGGTGCGCACATGCAGGGTGTGGTGGCGCGAGGCGGTGCGGTGGTGATGATCGAGCAAGGCGTGCAGCCGTGTCGGCTCTTCACACTGGAGGACGCTGCGGCGGACGCTCTGGTGCAGCTTACGGAGGGTGTTGTGGTCGGTGTCGAGGCGGAGGATGTGCAGGGCGGCGCTGAGGGCGACGAGGGACGAAATGCCGTGACGGTGGTCGGACTCACAGAGCAGTGGCGATGCCTTGGGTTCCCCGCACTGTGTCCACTACGTCCCGCTCATCGAGACCAACCCCTTCACATCAGCTGGTGTTGAGGCTGCTGGAGCGGCCGACCCGCTCGCTGTCTACTGGGAGGGCGTGAGTTTAATCCGCTCGTGTGCACACGGGGCACGCTTTATGGCGGACGTTGCTGCGAGACGTCTGTCTTCCTCCCTTTTCGCGGGCTCGCTTCTTAGTCTTCCTCCCCTTTCCCCGAGCCCCCCCCCCCCCCCCTTTTAGTGAGGCGCACCTCAGCGGCTACACAGCGTCGCTGCAGCGCAGTGCCCCCTCGACGCAGTCCTCCGCGCTCGCGGCGGTGCGTCTTGCGCTGAGCCCTGCGTCAGCAATTAGCGGCCGGTGTGCCGTCCACCGCACAAGCGTTCTACACCTATAGCCGCCTCTACGCGACGGAGGCTGCGATGGGCAAGGTACTCTCACGTGTGACGTTCCTTGCAACCGCCTACCTTGGCTGGCAGAGCACGCAGTCGGTCGCTTGTGCACCAGCCAACGGCCACATCAGGCAGCCTCGCAGAAGAATGCAACTGCGCCGTCCACAGAGTGGGTGACGCAGCAGATCGTGACGGCGCTGGAGGTGCTGGTTGCCGCCTACCACGCCCTTCCCCTCGCCGGGCCCGACGCGGCGCGGCTGGCGCGTGTGGAGGACAGCGCGGCTACGCAGCCGACGGCGGACGCGATGGTGGCGGCGCTGCTGCCCGTCTTCACGCCGTCCTCTCAGAGTGAGCCGAGCAGCAGCCGCAGTGCGAGCGAGGTAAGGGCCCCCCCTTTTGGGGGGGGGGGGAACCGCCCGCGCGCTGGGGGGGGGCCGGGGACAACCCCCCCCCCCCCCGGGGGGGGGAAGAAAAAGCCCCCCCCCCCCCCCCCCCCCCCCCCCCCCCCCCCCCCCCCCCCCCCGCGGCGGCCGCGGCCCCCCCCCCGGGGGGGGGGGGGGGGGGGGGGGGGGTGGGCCCCCCCCCCCCCCCCCCCCCCCCCCCCCCCCGGGGGGAGGGGGGGGGGGGCCACTCCTCAAAGAGTTCCTCCCCCCCCACGCCCGGACCACCCCAGCGGCCCGCCCCGCCCCCCCCCCCCCGCCCCCCCCCCCCCCCCCCCCCCCCCCCCCCCCCCCCCCCCCCGCCGGGGGGCGGGGGCCCCCCGGCGCCCGCCCCCCCCCCCCCCCCCCCCCCCCCCCCCCCCCCCCCCCCACACCCACAACACCCCCCCCCCCCCAAAACCCAAAATGCTGTGCGATGAGTGGGTGGAGCGGCTGCAGCGGCGTGCTGCGGCGTCGGAGCAGGCGCCTCCCTTCCAGAGGCTGCGCCACGCCTTTGCGGAGCTGCGAGTGGATGCGCTGCTCACGTCAGCGCAGGCGCGTGTGGCGCAGGCGGACATGGCCGGCTGCTTCCACGACCTACAGGTTGCCTCGACCTTATGCCGGCCCAACGGTGCCTGCCGACCTACGCCGAGGTGGTGCAGCGGGTGGTTGGGCACGGCGGTGGAGGTGGCGTGTGCCTCACAGGCGAACATGCGTGCGTTGCTGACGGCAACAACGATCGGCGCGGCCCAGCTGGAGGAGTCGCTCATCCTGAAGTGGTACAACTACATTGCACGCCTGCCAACAAAGAGCGCGTCAGAAGCGACGGAGGCGCTGCGGTATCGCGCCATCTTGGGCCTGCATCGCTACCTAATGAACCACCACAGCTACGCGCAATGTGCGCGACTCATGTCGAGCCTGGCGACGCTGCTGCGCTGCTCCCCGCTGCGGCGCACCGCCACCTCTGGCATCGCTGTCAGCGAGCTCGCAGGGTTGGCGCTGCACGCCGCCACGCTGATCGCGCCAGCGGTGCCGATGCCGGAGGAAAACCGTACGTCAATGACGGGCACTTTGGTCGCTGACGCTGCCGGTGCTGAAGGGCACAATGCATCGGCTGCTGCTGCTACTGCTGCGGTGGCTGCTGGCTCTCCCCTTTCGCTTGGCTACTCGTGGCGGCCGTCGTCGATTTCGTCGTCGTCGCCGCAGCCCATCGACCCAACCGCCACCGACGCGGCGGAGGTGGGCGGTGGCGCGGCGCGGTGGCTGACCCGTGCGGACATCCCCTGGCTGCAGCGCCGTCTCTTTCAGGCCCAGTGCGAGCGCCAGCTGTGGCGCCGTGGCTGCACGCTGGACTGCACCGACTTGTGGGTCGAAGGGGCCCCGGTCGATGCCGTCCGCCGCGGCGTGGAGAAGCTGGTGAGCGCGCTCATGCAGCAACGTCTGTGGCCGCAGGCCTTTCGCTTTGCCCGTCTGTCGGAGCTGTACGACTCCTGCACGGTGCTCGAGGAGTGGGCACTGGACCTGCTGCGGAGTGCGCAGCGAAGCCGCAAGAACAGCGGCAGCGGCAGTGGCGCGGCGGACACAGCAGATGCGGAGGCGCATGCGGCTGACCGCGCCGAGGCCTGGGAAGAAATCGTCAGCTACTGCCGCGAGCTCTCCACCTTGGCAAACCAGTTCACCCCCTTCGTGCGTACCGTGACGACCGCGCTGACATTTTCGTACGAGGACGTGCCGTCCGACCTGCTTGCAGCACACCGCCAGACAGACGCGTACACCGCCATGTCTGCTCTCTTTCCAAGTCGCGTTGGTGCTGCGCAAGCGTGCCGACACCGCCGCTGCTGTCGGAGCCATGGGTGGGATGGAAGATGGGGATGGCAACGAGGACGAGGAGAGAAGCGCGGGTGGTGGCGAGGGGCTGAACGGAGCAACGCCCTCTGTCTCTTCTGCTGCGTCGCAGCCTGGAGGCAGCAGGGCAGACAACGCTCTTACGCGAAAGCGAGATGCCACGGACACGGCAGCTGCGGTGGCGGCGACGCGCCTGAATGTGTGGCGGGCTCTCAGCGCCGCGGCGCGTATCGCACAGGAGTTGCTACAGCAGCAGCAGCAGCAGTCAGGAATTTTGCACGGCATGCGGATGGGTGGCTTCGCTGCTGAGGAGGAGGAGCAGCGAGCCGTTGGGCCGCGTCAGGCTGGCTCGGTTGGCGCCGCGCGTGGCGTCTTCTCTTCCTTCACGGCCGGCGTCATCGATCCGATGGTGGTGTGCGCAAATGAGCTGATGGCTGCGCCGGTCTACCGTGCCGGGCTTCCTTCCGTGCCTGGTGTGCAGCTGAACTTGGAGCGGTTCTTGAACAGCGTGTCTGCCGTCCGCGCGTAGGAATGCGTCATGGGATAGAGACAAAGAAGTGGGGAGGATGCGGATAGATGAGAAAAGGTGCGTTTCTCCATAGTCTTAGATCAAAAGTTGGAAAGAGGTGCAAAGGCTTGTTTTTGCTGTTGTCAGTGACTTTTTTTTTCTTCTTCTACTATTGGTCGGGTGCTGCCTTCCTTTACTACTCTGGTGTTGAGGTGATGAATGGGCAGCGAGTTGAATAGAGTAATCGAATTGGCTTGTGGATCGGTTGCAAGTCGACGTGTTTGTGTTTGTGTTTGTGTGTGCGTGGCCGTGACGGCAGAGACATTAAAAATAGAAGCAAAAAAAATTAAAAAGTCACAGGAGGAGCACGTGTCCTTCGTGAGAGGGCGGCAGAATAACGGAAGGCAGTAGGAGAAACGCAGCGCGGTATGGCGTCGATCTACGAAAAAGAAAACATGTTTTTTTTTTTGTCATCCCTCTCCGTAATTCTGGAAGACAAGATGGCAATCTACCGTTTATTTAGCGTGAAGGTGCATACAAGGGCACTAATTAAGCAGGCTGCAAAGGTGGACAGACACGTTCGCCGTCAGCTGACAAACTTTAGAGAACAAATATCACCTGCTCCAGCTCTTTTTCTTCTCTCTTCTTACCTTCTTCCCCGTGCTGCCTTCTACCACACTTTCTGCTCCACGTCGCACAACCCTCAACTCGCATCTGCGACCTCCGGCACACACACACATACACACAGTCGCTCCCACACTTTAAGCAGGGAACCTTTTTGTCTAAGAGGCTGCGTGTCATTGCCGGTCTAAACGGCTCAGCTGCGTCATTTAGAAAAGGTCAGGTCAGGCGCACAAAGTCAGTGCTTCTCCGACAGCCCGTTTTGTTTTGTTTTAATCCTCTTTTTTTTTTTTTTGTATCCATCTTTTCCCTTTCTCTTCCCTCTCTCCACTCTTATAGGAACTCATCTCACCAAAAAAAGGCCAGAGACAATGAAGCGTAGTCGTCAGGATAATCGCCGGCTTGGACCGGCCGCGGCTGCGATGCGGCGCCACGACGTGTACCGCGACGGCCGCCAAGCCGAGGCCCAAGTCACCACCCAGGCCCTCTTTAAAGACGCCGTCGCGATGCAAAAGTTCCACTCGCCTAATCAGTCCGGTGCTGGCGCACGTGTCATGATCCACAGCCGCGAGGAACTCGCCCTCTACCGCCAGAAGCGCCGCGCCGAGCTGGACGAGAGTGTGCGCCGCGGCTACAAGGCTATCGGCAACTGGATCCGCTACGCCCGCTGGGAGGCGCAGCAGCGCGACTATGATCGCATGCGAGCCGTCCTCGAGCGTGCCGTCGCGGTCCACGGCGGCAGCAGCAACTTCTGGCGCGATTACGCCGAACTCGAAGAGATGCACGGCTTTGTCGAGCACGCGCGGCAGGTGTGGAGCCGTGGCGTGACGGCGCTGCCCTCCAGTGTCGATTTGTGGGTCAAGTACATCGCGATGGAGCAGGCGGCCGGGCAGGATCAGCGCGTCCGGGATGTCTTTCAGCGCTGGCTGGCTGGGGAGGCGGCGCCAGCGTGTGCCTATGAGCTGGCGGCGCTGCACGAAGCCCAGCAGCGGCGGCAGTCCGGCTGTCGCGACATTTTGCGCCAGTACATCGAGCGCTTCAACACCCCCGCCAGCTGGCTCCTGTGCAGTGCGACGGAGCAGCAAGTTTTTGGAGACTACGCGCGCGCGGTGAAGGTGCTGCAGACGGCGCTGCAGGCGCTCCCAGACGAGAAACTGTGGGGCCCGGAGGCGCAGTGCCGCGTCCCCCTCGCCCTCGCCGAGGCACACGTCAGCGCCGGCGACGTGGCCCAGGCACGCGCCGTCTTCCACGGCGCGTTAGAGAAGGTGGCGGCCCACTCCTCGGTGCTGGAGAAGGTGTTGCTGGCCTACAGTCGGTTTGAGCGTCTGCACGGCGACGGCGCGCACTTTGAGCAGGTGGCGCGCCTCCGCACGATCCACCTATACGAAGAGCGTCTGCGCAAGAACAGCAGCGGCAGCGACGGCAATAGTGGCGACTTCGATGCTTACCTGACCCTCTACGCGCTGTACCGTGACCAGGCGAGGGAGGCGGGTGCGGCAAATAGTGCGGCGCCACGCACGGCTCCGGCGGCAGCCCCGTTCTCCACGGCGCTCACCACGTCCACGTCTGCGGCTGCCCCAGCGCGGCAGATGCTGCAGCGTGCGCTGGCCATTCCCGCCAAGGACCCCTACAGCGCACAGCAGCGGGCCGTCCTCGTGATGGAGTACGCCCACTGCTGCGAGGCGGAGGGCAACGCCGACGAGGCACGCCGCACACTCGCCGATGAAATCCGCCGCTTCCCCTTTGACGCTGCTCTGTGCCCACGGCTGTGGATCGAAGCGGCCCACATTGAGGAGCGCTGCGGCGTCGTGGCGCAGGCGCGGAAGTTGCTTCGGGCCGGTGCCCACGTCACGAAGGATGTCGGCGTCTTTCGCGAGGCCATCGCGTTTGAGGAGCGCCAGCGTGCGGCTGCTGTGGACGCCACCGCCGCCGCTTCTGGCGCGCTCACAGAAGAGCAGGTCGGCGCGGCTGCGGCGCCGTTCGTGGCGGAGCTGCGGACCAGCTACCAAAACGCCATCCAGGCCTTCCCCTTCGACGTGCAGTGGTGGCTGGCCTACGCGAAGCTGGAGGAGCAGGAGAAGGAGACCGCCCGCGCCGACGCGCTCTACGCGGCCTGCATACGCACCTTTTCCGCCGAGGCAGCGCGTGTCTCCTCCTTCACGCAGCGCTACGACCTGCTTGCCCACGTCGACACTGCCTGGGCCCACCGCGTTCACCTCCACTCGCGTCAGTGCCGCGCTCTGCAGCGGCAGGCAAACCGTCGAAAGGCGAAGCCCGCGGAGGCGGAGATGGCGCGTGCGGAACTCGCAGCCGCGCAGACGCAGCTGAAGACTCTGTACGCTGCGTTGCTGCAGGATGTGTGGGACGCCTACCGCAGCGAGGCCGTCTCCTGGTACGAGAAGTACTTCGCAGCTGGGGAAGGCAGCGGGGAGGGCGTGCTGTCGGGCGAGACGCCGCAGCGCCTGTCCGCGACGTTGGCGCCGGCGGTGGCGCGATGGTCGGAAGCGGTGGAGGCAGTAGCAGCCTACATGGCGCGTCTGCACACAGCCAAGGGGCAGTCCTCTGCTGGTGCGGCGGGTACATCTGGCGAGGCAACAGCGGCCCTCCGTGCCATTCTCAAGTCGATGGTGGAGACGGAGCGGCACACCCTTCGCCACGCGCTGGGCTGGACGGAGCAGACGACGCACTTCGACGCCGTGCAGCGGGCACGCGAGTGGGGTGAGTTGTTGCTGTCGCCGATGCTGGACGAGTGGAGCAAGTTTGAGCTAACTTACGGCGGCTCGCTGGAGGCGGTGAAGGAGGTGATTGAGAAGCCGACAAGGCGCCGCACCCGTCTCTTTAAAGCCAAGTCGTAAGGGTTTTTGTTTTGAATGACGTTTTACTATACGCGGGCGTGTTTGCAAAGTTTCCTTTTCGGTCGTTTTTCTTTTTGCGAAGGCACGATGCGCTTTCAGGTAAAATACAAAAAAATCGGCGCTGGTGTGCCATGGAAATGGCGCTTCTTTTAAAGCCTGTATGGGAGCAGCTGCCAAGTGTGCTCTCTTCTCAACACTGCAAGCTACTCAAGAACCTGAGTCGTAAATCACCAAGGCGCAAATACTTTTATTAGGCATGGCGACCTCATGAACTTGGCGCACCTCCATGATACACGCTCCATAGAGTACCCTCAATGTCTTTCTCTTAACACCGCGAAAAACAAGAAAGAAGCAGTCGACAGGATGTTTTTGCCGTGCTCTAAACCTACACAACTTTTCCTGTCATTTTTTACTCCTCTCTGTTCTATATTTCCAGGTCCAGAGACCCACGACACTCTTGTGGAAAAAAAAAGAAGCTCTGCAAATACACAAAACAAAACAAAGGAGGGACAGCGAGCCTTTCCTGGTGCCGCGCAACGAGTGGCGCACACACGCAACCTAGGCAAGAGTCTCGAGCGGACACGCCCACACATCCAAAAAACTGCACGCCTTTCCTTCCCTCGTCTCTCTCTTTTTCCTTTTTTTTCCCAAGGCGGCAAGCTCGCTTCTTTCTCCAGATCACTTGTCGCACTTCCGCTGCGTGCCCACATCTTCTATATCTGTCAATTTCATTGTTATAAAGGTTGCTGTTTTACTCCTACTCGGTCTTTAAAAGCCCTGCTCCTCTCCTCACGTCGCTAAACGCCGGCTCCTTTATTGTTCCTTCGTCTCGTCTCGCCTCCGTCACCAACTTTTTTTTTTTACCGAGACCGTCGCAAAATATATATTCTGGTGAACGTCGATTCATCATCTCCGACGCACCCACGCAGACGTCTCTCCGTTCCTTCTTGTACCTGTATTGCCGTTTGAGGGGCACATTTTTTTTTTGAATTGCTCTGTACAAAAATCCCTGTTTTATTCTTCCCCAATTTCGTCCTTCCCCTCTCCGTGCCTTAGATTTCTTCCACCTAAAAACAAAACTGTACAACGCGGCAAATTGACCCGTGTGGCGATCGAGTTGATTGCGAGGCAGCCACAGCGAAAGGCCAGAAGCACAACGTGACGCAGCAAAAGTATTAGGGACAAGCGGCGTTTGGTGCCCACAATGGAGCGAACAACTAGCGAGCTGGCCTCACACGGGGCCACGCCACACATGGGACTGCTGCGCTGTCAGATGGAGCGCCGTGGCCGCCGCGCGCTGAAAGGCTACAAGAAGCGCTTCTGGGTCGTCAACGAGCGCAACTATCGCCTCGAGGTGTACCGCAACGATCAGGAGCACGTGCCGCTGCAGGTCTTCCGCGCCTCTGACATCCGCAACGTCATCTACGCCGACGACAAGCAGAACCGTTTTTTCGTCATGGTGGTCCAGAACCGCGGCCCACGCGACATCAAGTTCCGCATGAGCAGCTTCGAGGAGCGGGAGGAGTGGTCCAACGCGATTACGCGCATCATGGACACCTACACCACGATCAACAAGCACAAGAACGTTCTTGGCATGGTGCAGCGTCGCGCCAAGGCAGTGGCCGAGAGTCTGGGCGTGCAGATCAGCATCGACTCGGCTCGTCTGCTGGCGGAGGTGCCCGACTCGCTGCTGCAGTACGTGGCGGAGGCGGTGGATATTGCGCTGGCCAGCGTCACCGCCATCGTGCGGGCCTACAGCGGCGACACTACCGACATGCCCCGCAACTACATCCTCTACGTGCACGCCGTGACGGACGACTACGCGGCGACGGTGCGGCTCGGTCCAAAATACAACCCAGTGGGCCGCACCATGACGCTCAACGTTGGTCTGCAGCGTAGCAAGACGGAGCGGGTGAGCTTCGTCGTCACGCAGCCGGATGAGGTGTTCCGCCTCGTGCGTTCGAGTGTCTTCCGCAATCCGGTGATTGAGGGCTGGATCGAGACGGAGCCGAACTGCGCGCGGGTGTGCGCCGAGATCCAGGAGTATCTTGGCGTGCCGACAAACCGCAAAGGGTGGGTGACCTTCCAGTGGGGCCAGCACGTCAGCGATGGCGCGAAGGTCGAGGCCTTTCTGCAGCGCTTTGTCACCGCCTCTTTTTTTGAGAACGCGCTGGCCAGCGTGCGGGACGCCGTGGCGCGGGTGGAGCGGCTGATCACCGAGGCGCACACGCAAACCACGCAGAAAGGCTCGGCGGGCAACCCGACAGGGAGCAGCGCCAGTCCGCGCCTGCAGCGCCGCTCCAACACCATGTCAACCTTCAACACGAACGAGACGCCGATGCTGGGGCCGGCCAATGTCAGCGGTGCGGCCACCGCCGCGACAAGCGTGACGGCGCTGCCGCCGAGCTTCGTGCACAGCCGTCAGCCCTCCATGGGTGTGCCGTCTTGCAGTGCGCCGGACACGGCGTTGGCGGTGAAGCTGATTCGTGACAGCATTGCGGGGCTCTGCATCGCGCTGGAGAAGCGCGCGGTGGAGGAGGGACGCGCGCCGCCCACCGTGAGCACCGTGCACACCCCCGACTACGAGCAGCACTGCCGGCCGGCCTTTCTGCTTGTCTCCAAGTGCCGCCGCGGCTTTCCAGACCAGCACCCGGTGACGGGCGACTCGCTGAGTGATGAGCTGTATGAGGTGGCCTTCAACGCTTTCCTGCAAATGCAGCTGAGCCAGCTTCGCACGGAGCTGAACGGGATCTTTCACAAGCAGGTGAAGGTGGTCGTCATGTGGGATCACCTCTTCCGCGCTGCGGCGGACCTGCAGATGCCCATCCGCATGCAGGAGCTGCCGCACTTGGTTCGTCACCTCCGTGGGTTGTGCCTGTCGCGCCTCCAGCATGTGGCGCAGGTGCTGCGCCACTCCCAGCCGCAGGTGTCCAGTGCTACGTTGCAGATGGATGAGCACTCACTCTACACCACCTTCTGCGCCTGCGTCGGCGCCGTCGTGATGAACTTTGTTCCTTATACCTTCGGTTGGGCCGATGAGCAAGCTGAGCGTCTTTGAGCCCTCCTTGAACGCCGGGGTGCTGACGGACACGCTGTACTGTGTGACCGAGGACGAGACGCAGCGGCTGATACTCGCGCTCGGGCACGCCCACCGCAGCAACGCCAGCACGACGCGCAGCAACCCCATCGCAAACTCTTTCCACGGATTGAGCCTATACGCAGCCGAGGCGAAGTTGGGCGGGTGGTGTGAGAACTACTTCTCCAACCCCGAGCACGCCGTGCCAGACGCGCTGCATCAGCAGGTCGAGGACGAGTTCGACAGCGACTCGGACGGCGGCTCTGTTGGCACGCTGCAGGTTGCCGACTTTGGCGAGGCCGTTGCTCACGAGCGCAGCGCGGAGATCAAGCTCTTGACAATGCAGCGTGTCGTGAATGCCGTGTACGACTCCCAGCGTCGCGCGCCGGTGGATCTGAAGATTGGCTCCGACGACATCGTGAAGGCGATCCGCGCCTTTGCCTCCGCCTTTGGCAAAGACAAGCGGCCGAGCAAGCACGACGTGGCGCGGGTCTTGACGGTGAACCTGCAGCGGCTGCGGCAGATGTACGTCCGCGCCGTTGACAACGAAACGATGTCGCTGCTGACGTGGGGGCAGGCGCGTCAGCTGCTGCGTGACTTCTGCGAGTACGAGGTGGACGAGCAGTACATCGACGAAGAGCTGCGGCGGGTCAACGCGTGCAGCACGCAGCCGGACTCGACGCAGCCGACACCAGACAACGGCGACCCGTTGCACGAGCCGGTCTCGCCGTTCTCCTCAACACGGTCCGCCGAGGAGCGGCCGACGGCGACTGCGGGTGACGCCGGTGAGCCCTTCACGACAACAGTCCCTGCCACCCACGATAGCGATCCATTTGCCACGAGCGCCAACCCCTCTCCGCTCAATCCGGAGACGAGCATCGGCAGCGGCACGTCCACCGCCGCATCGAACAATCGCGGCCCGCGCAGTCACGCCGCGCAGCACTCGACTGTGTCGCGCCGCCGCATGTCTCTCACCAACGTGCGTCCCCAGCCCATACAGGCGCCGACGGGGCGGGCGGACACGAACGAGGCAGCAGCCTCCGCCACGGCAACGGCGTCAGCGTCGTTGACGACCACCGCACACACGCACGCTCCTCTGCACATTGTCGCCCCGCCGGCTGCAATGGAAGCGTACGACTTTGCCTGCATCTCCGAGATTGCCCTGACGAAGCTCCTTCCTCGCGAGGCGAGTCTCGCCCGGCTGGCGTGGCGCATGGGCCTCGTTTTTGGCCTGGAGAACACCGGCAAGTCGCTCATCATCAACTCCATGCAGGGCGTTGCGCAGCCGACGGTGGCGACAGTGGGGATGTCGCAGCACGTTGTCGCCTTTGACGAGTGGGTGTGGGCACTAAATGAGCTCGGCGGCCGGGAGAGCTTTCGCAGCAACTGGAGCTACTACGTGAAACGCATGGAGGAGGTGCACTTCTTAATTTTCGTGATGGACGTGCTGAACACGAAGGCGAAGCGGGAGGCGTACCTCTACTTGAAGGAGGTGACGCAGCACTACCACAGCGTGCCGCTTGTTGTCCTCTTTAACAACTTCCGCGAGGGCCACCGCCGCTTTGACATTGGCGAGTTTGAGGCGATGCTGAACTTGCAGAAGCTGCGGGAGCGGCACCACGCCGAGATCCTCTCGTGTGTCTGCGACGTCACTGTCGTACTGTCCAAGAACCGGCGCCTGCCGCCGACGCTGGAGACGACGCTGCGCCACCTTTCCAGCCTGTTGCTGTCGCGCTCCAAAGAGCGTATGCCGAGCTCGCAGCTGCCCGCCAAGCCGAAGGTGGCGGCGCCGTCGGGTGGGGCGAGTGCGGTGGGTGGTGGGCTTGGGGTGGGTGGAGGCGGGTGGGCTCGGCAGCAACGTGTCCTTTTCCTTTGTGAACACACCGCGCCGGCCCGCAGCGGCCATGGCGGCGTCACAAGGGAGCCGTGCCGGTGCGCCGGAGAGTGCGGAGGGCAGTGGGACGTTGCCTGGTGGCTCTTCTGCTCTTGTGGGGGCCCGCCGCTCGTAGTTGCTGGAGAAGAAAGCACGGCGAGGAACGGGCTGGCGGAGCTGCGGGGGGCAGGAAAATTCGGATGTGTGCGATGCGGACGGCTGCACAGCGCAGAGGTGCACATGTACCCACCCGTGTTGCGTTGCGTTACCCCTGTTTTTTTTCCTTTTCTTTTTTTGGCAGACGTCAGCGCGTGCGTGTGTAAGTGTGTTTGTTCATGTCATCATAGAACTCTCAAAACAACGGCGGGTTGATGTCTCACGAGTCCCCATTTTCCAAAAAAAAAAAAAGGAATCAAGTTTGATGAGTCGAAAGAGAGAAGAAGGTCATTTTGGT
Organism: Crithidia sp. LVH-60A; assembly: GCA_030078075.1. Lineage (NCBI taxonomy): Eukaryota > Euglenozoa > Kinetoplastea > Trypanosomatida > Trypanosomatidae > Crithidia > Crithidia sp. LVH-60A. The sequence continues at coordinate 1,249,660 of CP119668.1, forward strand.
GAGCAACAACAGCTATCAGTGTGTGTTGTGTGGTTTTCATTTCGCCAGGGGCTATGGACGGCGTTGTTGTCCCCTCATGTTGATGTCTAGTAGCGTTGGCCTTCAAGACATTAAAAAAGTTTTCCTGGAGATGGAAAACAATCTGCAAAAGAAAAAAACCTTAAAATGCTTTAGCTGTCCCTCAGAGGTGTGATTGGCTTCCCCCCCCCCCCCCTTTTAAGTTTTTAAATTTTTTTTTTTTCTTTTTTTTCTTTTTCCTTTTTTTTTTTTTTTTTCTTCTTTTTCCTCTTCCCCCCTTCTCCCCTTTTTTTTTTTTCCCCCCCCCCCCCCTTCCTCCCCCCCCCCCCCCTTTCCCAAACCAACCCCCCCCCCCCCCCCCCCCCCCCCCTTTTTCCTCCCTCCCCCCCCCCCCCCCCCCCCAAAACAAAAAAAAAAAAAAAAAAAAAAAAAACAATACAAATAATAAAAAAAAAAAAAAAAAAAAAAAAAAAAAAAAAAAAAAAAAAAAAAAAAAAAAAAATATAAAATTCCCCCCCCCCCTTTTTTTTTTTTTTTTTTTTTTTTTTTTTTTTTTTTTTTTTTTAAATTTTGATTTTTCACAGGAATAGTTGGCTTTCCCCCCCCTCCTTTTCAAAAAAATTTTTTAAAAATTTTTTTTATTTAAAAAAAAAAAACCTCTTTTTTTTTTCTCCCCCCCCCTTTTTTTTTTAAAATTAAACTTCACCTTTTTCCCCCCCAACCCCCCCCCCCCTCCCCCCCCCCCCCCCCCCCCCCCCCAAAAAAAAAAAACAAACCCCCCCCCCCCCAACCCCTCTTTCTTTTCCCCCCCCCCCCCCCCCCCCCCAAAAAAAAAAAAAAAAAAAAAAAAAAAAAAAAAAAAAAAAAAAAAAAAAAAAAAAAAAAAAAAAAAAAAAAAAAAAAAAAAAAAAAAAAAAAAAAAAAAAAAAAAAAAAAAAAAAAAAAAAAAACAAAACCCCCCCCCCCCCCCCCCCCCCCCCCCCCCTCCTTTTTTTTTTTTTTTTTTTTTTTTTTTTTTTTTTTTTTTTTTTTACTTACTTCTTCCCTCCCTTCTCTTTTTCCTTCCTTTTTCTCTTTTCCTTTCTTTTCCCCTATTATTTCTAATAAAAAAAAAAAAAAAAAAAAAAATTTTCTCCCCCCCCTTCCCCCCCCCTTCCTTTTTTTCCCTTCCTCCCCCTCCCTCCCTCTCTTTCAAACAAAAAAAAAACGAAAAAAACCCCAAAAAAAAAAACAAAACTAAAAATAATTTTATAAAATCAAAAACCTCCCCTCCTCCTTGTTACCTTGGTTTTTTTTTTTTTTTTTTTTTTTTTTTTTTTTTTTTTTTTTTTAAAAAAAAAAAAAAAAAAAAAAAAAAAAAAAAAAGCTGCCTTGCCGACCCCCGTACCGCCTGCCGCCCTCCTTCTCGCGTACGGTGAGCAACAGGGCAGCTTCCGCGGCGTCGTCGCCTGCTCGAACCGCGATGACGGCTACTTCAGCGGCGAGAACAACTATGTGAACTCCGTCATCTACACCGGCTACCGCTACCAATGCGTCGAGTACGCCCGCCGCTTCTTGCTGCTCACGACGGGCTGCATCTTTGGCAACTGCGGGCGTGCGAGTGAAATTTTCGCGATGGACCACATCACAGACGTGCAGAAACCGGCAAAGAGTACGCCTTCCACCGACACACGAACGACGGCACGGCGACGCAGAAGCCGCAGCCAGGTGACATCATCATCTACCCCATATCACCCAGAGCTCACCCCGTGGGGCCACGTTGGTGTCATTTCTTTCGTCGACGACAGCCGCGTTGGCATCGCGGAGCAGAACCAGTACTTCGGCCCCTTCATCTCCCCAGACGAGTCCTACCTCGACGGCGAGCGCTGCGTTGCCCGTTACGCCGCCCTGCGCCACGACGCGGAAAAGCAGACGTGGACGATCGAGGATGCCAGCCCGATGCCGCAGTGCCTCGGCTGGCTCGCCTACCCCGACGCCCCCACGCGCGATCAGATCCACGCGCCGTTCAACCCGCTGCCCGAGGTGATGCGGGACCGCAGCACGGGCTTCGACCACGCCAACCACCCCCACATCGCGCACTACCACCTTCACGCGGGATTGGACATTCCAAGTGGACGCGTCTGCCACGCCTTTGGCATGCGCAACGGGTCTGCAGAGACTCTCGTCGGCGCCACAAGCGCCACCGCCCGCGTCCTGCGCTTCACGCTTCAGTTTCTCTTCCACCGCAGCCGCCTCTGCGAGCGTTTCCGCTCGCTGCCAACGAACCCGCTGAGCGCGCCGCCGCTGCCGGAGTCGGAGAAGCGGCCAGACCTCGACGACCTTTTCAAGGCGTTTGCTGAAGAGAATATGGTCGGTGCGGTCGGCGCCACGCCCGAGGCGCTGCTGCAGGCGGTGGCCACGTACTTTGCCATTCCACTGGAGTGGGTGCAGGCGATGGAGCGCGAGTTCTCTCGCGGGGAGTTCCACCTGGCAGCAAACCTCTCCTTTCTACCCGAACCTGTCCACCGACCCCGAGGAGGTGGCTACCTTCAACGCCGTTCACAAGAATGTCGAGCCCGCAGAGACGGGCGTAGAGTCGAACTCGCCCTCTTCGCCGCAAAACAGCGGGGCGGCGACTGGCAAGTGCCCTATTGTCCCCGCCACTCCAGGCGCGGTGCAGAAGCTCCCGTTAAAGAACCCGCACGATGAGGCGTGGTGCCTCGGGAAGGTGAACTTCGGCAACTTGCGGCTGCTGGCCGAGATGACGCAGATCGCCACCATCGCAGACCCGCTGAAGCAGGCGATCAACATCTTGACCCCGTCTCTGCGCTCCTTCATGTCCACCTCCTTCCGTATGGACTTTGGTGCGTACTTGAAGATGGTGGAGACGGTGCGTGGCGCACGGACGGCCTTCACAATTGTGATGTCGGACATCGACCCCATGGACGGCCTGCTGCGGGAGCTTGTCTCGATTATGCAGGGTGTGTGTGAGCGGGTGAAGTACCCGATGCGCGTCGTGAGTGAGAAAGACCTGACCTATCGTCGATGGCAAGCTGCATTTTGAGCCCAGCGACATGTCACCGCCGCCGTCGTCGCCGTCTGCGAGCATCACGCCGCTGGGGCCATACGACGTGGACTTTGTGTACGCGCTGTGCGAGTGGCCGTGCATCCTGGCCGACAGCGGCGCACAGCACCCGGCCCTCTACCAGGCCGCCATCGACCCCGCCTCGGATGTCGTCTTCGCCAAGCCGCTCTGGTCCTACCTGTGCTCGGGGCTGCTGAACGTGAATGACGTAAAGGATCTGGACGGCACGCCGGCCGACGCGGCGGTGCGGTCGCGGCCGGTGCGCTTCTTCGACATTGTGCGCCGCTTGTACTACTACGCGTCGCCGAAGCAGCCCTTCGAGTCGTGGGACCAGGAGGTGTCGGAGTACAAGGACAGCTGCCGCCGCATCCACATCGATGCCCCGTGTGTCCCGCTGAAGCCGCCGGGACTGCTGCGCGGCGAGGCGGCGATGGTGAACTTGGCCACGAGCTGCTTCACGGGCCACGTCGGTGGTCTTTTCCACGAGGATGAGCGCAACACGGGCGAGTACGATGGGCACCCGTCATGCCTGTGCTTCATGTTTCCCTCCGACTAGCAGGACAAGTCCAGGAGGAAAAAGAAAAAAAAGACATGTAAAGGGGATTGACTTGTTTCACCTGGTGTGTGTGTATGCGTGTGTGGGTGTGTGCGGTGAGTTTCACGGACATGTACTAACGATCTTTAATTTTATTTTATTTGTCCTCTCCTTCCGTCTTCTTTTCCCCTTTACGGATGGGTGGTAGTATTTCATGAGAGAGATGTCATTTCAATCTATGTTGCCAATGGAGGTGCTGTATAGAAAGATAAAATCGAAGAGAGTGTTGATGTGTGTGAGGTAGTGACGCTGCAGAAAGAATTTCGCCGTCTTCGTTATAGAATGAACTGCCGAAGCTCCGGTCAGCACCTTTGTTGTGGGAAATGCTGGAGCTCGTCGGAAAAGGGTATCAGTGCCGCGTCTCAGTGTTTTGTTCTGTCCTGCGATGGTACAGGAGCCTCCCTGTTTTTCTAATTTAACGTACAAGTTCGGCAACTTCTTTTGCGTCCTCCCTCGGACCCATTTTTCTCACTTCTCACTCCACAGAGGGACGCTGCTGCGTTCTCCTGTCTGTCCAGCGAACTCTGCCTTCTTCTACTCCTCGCCATTGTGGGAAGCCGTCCCCACTGATTCTACTTGTTGAAGGCCCATTCTCAAATCTTCCAGCACAAACAGACACACACGCACACACACACATACGTGGCAACCCCTTCCACTCATGACCGCCGCACCGTCCAGTGCCACGTCCTACCTGGGCAAGAATCCCTCCCCGCAGTCCTTTGCCAAGTACGCCAAGAAGCACGACATCTTCCTGCACCCTGATGTGGGCTTCTTAGTGCCAACCAAGACGATGGGCATGGGCGTCTTCGCCGCACGCGCACTCCCCACCGGCACTGTCGTGATAAGCTGTCCCGAGGCTTCCGGGGTGTCGCCCTACATGAAGGAGGTCGCCACCTCGCCCGCCGTCGCGGTGCTGCACGCATCCTCTACTGCCATGGAGGACGCCGTTCTCTTCGACGTCCTCGTGCTCATGTCGGAGCTGTGCCGGCCAAACTCGCTTTGGCGGCCGTGGCTTGAGACGTGCCCGCGGATGGACCACCATCTGTTTGATCTGACCGCTGCGCAAGCAGCGGCGCTGGGAGTGGCACAACCATGTGGGATCGAGGGTGGCGACGCTGCGTGTGATGTTAGTGTTCTCGGGTTGGCGTCTCTTACCGGCATCGCACAGGCACTTGCCGAGCTGCGTGTGTCGGCGCGGTGGGCTGCGGCGCAGACGATTATGGCGTCTTCGCCCGCGGTGTGGCCGGGTGAAAAAGCGACCTTTTCTCTATTTTGCGACTGTCTTGCCCAAGTCTTCTCCCGGAACTTTCATCGCGAGGAGCTGCCAGGTCGCGAGGGCCCCTATCTGTTGCCCGGCCTCGACATTCTGAACCACTCCTTCACTGCCAACACCACATTTGAGGTGCGGGGAGGTGGTCGCAAGCACGCCACCGCCTTCACGGTGGTCACGACGCGACCCGTGCAGAAAGGAGAGCAGATCTACGGCTGTTACGGCCGCATCGGAGCAGCCCGCTTCGCGGTGGAGTTCCAGTTCGTGACCAAGGCGGTGTTGCGCAACGATCTCGTCCGCTGCTCAGCGGCGTCGCTGGCAACGCTCGCGACGCTGACGCACTACGTCCGGAAGATTGCGCGTGACACCGACGATGTTGTGCAGCTGGCGGAGCAGTACGTGGCAGAGGGAAGCAGCGGTGCGGAGAAGGGAGGGCACACCTGATGCGACAGCTGCGTGGAAGGCGGAGCTGTTTGGTGAGGACACACCTGCTGTCGTGTCTGCGATTCACAAGGAGATGGGCCGCCGCGTGGAGCAGCTGCAGCGCCTTGGGCTGCTGTACGACGAGGGCCTCTACCTTGTGCGTCCCTACGCCACGTGGTCTGCGGAGGAGGCAGCAGAGGGGGCCGCCACGTTCCGCTGGAGTTCAACCAGCGAGCACGAGAAGGAAGTCGCCCACCACGCACGCTTGCTGGCGGCTACCGTGTATCTGATGACGGCACCGAAGGCAGAGTACGATGACTTGTACCACCGCATCACGGTGGAGTGGGCAGCGCCGCAGACACCCGCGACAGCGCGTGCGGTGCGGATCTTTCTGGCCGTCAAGATGACCGCCGCTGCGCGACAAGACGCTGCGCTAGATCGCGTGTTTAGTGGTGGTGAGTGCGACATGGTGCGCCGGCAGCTGGTGCGCGACACATTGGCAGCGGAGGTGTCCACGCTGCGCTACTACGCAGACACGATTGGCTAGACAGTGCAGGAAGGAATTAGCCAGGCGCCTGAGGCATTTTGCTCTTGCTTTGGTGAGTGTTTGTTTGTGTGTGTGCGTGTGAGCAATGAACTGCTTTCGTTATTTTTTTTAAAAAAGGCCTGCCATCTCGCCGCGTTGCGTGCTCATGGCGCTTATTGTCCAGTGGTTTTTGTACATTTCGTGGCGTTGATAAAAAAAAAAAAAGGAGAGGACTCTGCCCTTTCTCCGGTTCTTCTTTCTCATAGTAACTAATCGACACGTAACCCACCGCATGAAGGCAGCTGGTGCGAGAGCAACTCAAACACAGAAGTGAGAATAAGAAAAAGATACGGAACAACAACAACAAAAAAAAACAGAGAATGAGGTGGAAGAATCGACTGTGCTCTGGCTTGCGATTTTTGCCGTTGACGCTGTCGCCCGTTGGCAATTTTCATGCGGATGTACCAGCTTCGTGATCAGGGCACCTTCAATACTCGCCGCGCTGGCGAAACGTGCAAATGTGAGGTGTTTCTTCCGTTCTTGAGGACTCCTGGTTTTACGTTTGCATGCATATCAGAGTGGCCCTGTCGTCTGCATCCTGCGCTTTCGACTTATTATTTTAGACAGCGCTGCACTACATCACTTCTCTTGCCTACATCTACCTCAATGCTCTTTTTTTTTTTTCCGCTAGTGTTTTGCTTTTTTTTCCTTATCTTTTTGCAGCAGAGCGTCTTGTGGATTCGGGCCAAAGAGCTGAAGTCACAGAGCAACTCGCTGGTATACAAAAAAACAAAAAAAAACTAAGAAAGCAGAGCAACTTTACACACTCATATACAGCAAAAGAACAGCGACCGTACCGCTCCTACGTGATCCCGGTCCTGCTTGCGCCGCAGCAGTCGTAGTACGTGGTGCCTTCTCTTCTCCATCTCTCCTTTTCGTTCTAGACCGTGTGGGGAGGCCGTCAACCTTTTTTTTCTCTCTTTGTGGCGCCACACAGAGGCGGCGCAGCCGGAACAACAATTATACCCCCGCTAACGTTGGGTGCAGCTTATACGGTGCACTTCGATTTTTGCCTGCTTCCTTTTTAATTCTATATTATTGCCGCTGCTCTTCAGTACTTCAGGCTGCTTTACTCCTTCGTCGCAGCTCAATTTATTATTTTTTTCTTTGCATTGTGTCTGCGAGTAGCTTTCCCTTTTCCCTCTAGAAGCTGCTAAGGCTTCGCGTGGCTTCACCAAGAGGTGCTTCTCTTCCTTTACCGCTGTATTTTCCTTTTCTCTTCTCGAGTTTTAGTCGTCAGCTCTCATTTTTCAAGAACCTCTCTCTCCGTTGAGCTATTCCTTTAGCCAACACTTTCACGTTGCACAAACGCTCCTACCTCTTTGCGATACACCGTCTCTTTTTTTTTTTCTTTCTCACCACGTCATTCTTTTTTTTTCGTATCTGAGTATTCGCTCGATTCGTCCAGTTTCTATATCCCCTCTCCTCCCCTTTTTTCGTTCACGGTGTACGCGAAGTTATATGTGTATATGTGTGGTGCGCGAGTGCTGCGAGATATCTGACCAAAATACACGCGCAAGTAGAATCTGAACAAGGACGGTGTGCTTGTTCTTTTTTTTTTTGTTCTACCTCCCCTCTCTACTTTGCGCTGCTATAACAATAGACTACAGAAAAGAAGTCTACTCTTCATTTCTTCCCTTCACGTCCGTTTTTTTTTATTCTTATTTTAGTTCTTATACAGATGGGTAAACTCACCGTCAAGGTGCACGGCTGCCACCTCTACCGGCCCGCCGTGAACGGTAGCTGCTCCGTCAACCCTCGCGTCACCCTCACCGTCGATGGCACCTACCGCTTCCAGACGCACGTCAAAAAGGACACCTTCAACGCCACCTTCAGCGAGAGCTTTGTCGTGGGCAACACGCACCGCCTCGCCGTGATTGAGATATCTGTGTATGATGTGCAGGAGCCGATGGGACTGGTGCTGCCGGGCATCGGCATCGTCACCGCCACACGCGGAGTCGTGCGCACGCAGAACATCACCAACATCGACGAAGCAGACCAAGGGCTGAATGGGGCTGTGGGGCCGCAGGGGAGCGGTGTCAGTGGCGGCGGTCCTGGGTCCTCTTCGTCCGGCACTTCACCGCCTGTTCTGCTCGGACGTTGCTACATTGCGATCCAGCGTCTCGTGCACAATCAGCGCAAGCGGCGCACCTTCAGCCTCGGCACCCCGCTCGGCCCCCTCACCTCCACCGCCGTCGACGATCACTCCGAGAAGTCCGCGACGGCAGACGCAGCCACCAACGGCGGCGCTGGCAACGCGGAGCACACGGTGGGGGAGCAGGTGGGGCCCTCGCTGCTTCGCCAGTCGCTGCCGCCCGGCGTTGCCGGCACCATCACCATATCCCTCGAGTCGGACAGCCTCGGTGAGCCGCCTCGCCACCTCCGCCTCGACGACGCGCTGGAGGAGGAGCACGTCCGTCGGCTGCGCCGTTTTTTGCTCTGTCACGACAAGCCCAAGCTGCAGATGCTGGACGTGCTCATGGCCCACGTGCGGGCCCCGTCGGAGACGATGCAGGGCAACGAGCTATCGACGACGACGAACTCCCTGGCTGCGTCGAAGACACGCGGGCGGACAAACGGGAAGGCGGCGTCGACACCGCGGCACGGCAGCCGCAACGGCAGCATCGCGTCCTCTGCGCACAGCCGCAGCTCCTCCCCGGCGGCGGTGGCTCCTGCAGCCCGCGACGATGGACCGGAGCTGATTGCAGCGACGCTTCCCGCGACGCGTCTCATCACTGTCCTGCCTTCTGGTGGCGCCGGGGCTGGTGTTGGAAATGGAAACGTGGTACGCCGGTCTGTGATGCGCAAGGTCTGCCTCGGTGGCCGTCCCGAACTCACCGTAGACCTCCCCGACGAGAGCGAGACGTTCGAGGAGATGATGGCGCGCCTCTGCGCCGACTACCACGCTGCTGAGCCGGGCGACCAGCGGATGGTGATGCGGGTGGATGGGTGCACGAATTTGGACAAGGACCACTGGAACCTCTCCTTTCTCGGCTCCGACGACGTCTACGTGGTGGTGCGCAGCGAGGCCGAGGAGTTCACGACGGAGACGGCGACGCTGCAGAACACGGTGGTCTGGACCGAGGCGAACACCTTCACCCTCGACGTGGTCAACCCCCACCGCTTCTACGTGATGGTGATCTTGATGGGCCACGGCGCACGCAAGAGCTACGAGATTGGCCGCTGCTGCGTCAGCGCGGCGCCGCTCTCGCAGGGGCACGTCTCGTGCCGCAACATGTTTCTTTGCGTCGCCGAGGGCCTCACGCGGATGTGCGCCAACGGCTTGGCGCATTTGGTGGTGCGGCCGGTGAACTTTGGCATCACACCGTACGAGATGGCGGAGAGCGTGGACAAGTTCTACGAGCGCCTGAGCCGTTTCTTCATGCGCTACGACCCGCTGCGCCTGCCCGAGGTGGACGTGCTGGCCAAGGCGCGGCTGCAGGAACTGGAGACCTTCATGCAGGATCTTGTGGTCGAGTACGGGCGTGAGCCGGGCACGGTGCGGCTCCTCGTCGCCGTCGAGTCCCTCATCTCGCTCCGCGAGTCAGCGGAGATGGACCTTGACGAGCAGGAAGTGCGGCTGCTCATCAGCATGGGGGCCTGCACCGTCCGCACCAAGTCGATGCTGGTCAGCCAATTCGCGCCGACGCGGGTGAAGGAGAATTACATGTTCGATGTGGTGCGCGAGACGGATCTGATCCGCATTGAGGTGGTGGACGCACGCCGTGAGGACATCATCTACGGCCGCGTCGACTTCAGCTGCCTCAACACGCAGCGCAGCGTGATGAACCAGCGCGACTTCTACCTGGTCGGGTCCGCCGGCACCCGCGAGGCGTACTTCAGCGGCATTGTCCGCCTCAACCTGTACAGCGACGAGGTGGGCCACACCTACGAAGTCGACACGGGGCTGGAGAACAGCTTCGCCGGTCGCCTGCGCCGCTACGTGCACCGGCGTGTCCCGGAGAGCCTCCACCGCGTCAACCTCGCCGTCGCCACCATCTTCGACATGGAGTCCTTCATGGTGCAGCTGGGCCTCCAGTACGGCGACGAGGACCCGACCTACGCCCTCTACTTCACTGTTGTCGGCTGTCGGCAGCTGCGCTCGGGCCTTGGCGGCGTGAACCCCTACGTGGTGGTGCGTCTCGGCATTGACGCGTACCAAACCAAGACTGTCAAGTCCAACGACGAGCCAGACTACTTCGAGTATTGCGAATTCTACTACGACCGCCCGGGTGACATGCACATCACCTTGGTTGTCATGGACCAGTCTGACATCGGCAAGGACGAGGAGCTTGGTCGCGCCGTCATCCCTCTCGCCGACGTGCAGCCGTCGAAGCAGTACAACGACTGGCTGCCGCTGCTGATGGAAAAGAAGAACGGCAAGGTGCGGGAGATGGGCACGATCGGGTTCAAGTACACCGTCGTGGACCTCAACCTGGTGGACAAAAACCGGCTGCGCCTGCTGAAGCAGCACGCCTCACACCGCGGCATTCACGCGCCGGTAGTGATGGAGGGCACGCGGGAGGGCCGCGGCGTCCCCCTCGGTGCGATCGGCGACGCAGCTGGGAGGGGCGACAGCAACAGCGGTGGCACGGGCAGCAGCGCCAAGGCCGGTGCCGCGCACGCGCAGGGTGCGGTCGGCCAGCAGTGGAGCAACTTCAAGCGCTACTTCCACCACACGCCAGTGTCCACCCACAACCTTCGCGCGGCCAACAACGCCAACTTTGGCCCCGACGACGGGAGCAACGGCTCATCGGATGGGAATGGGACGAGCACGCATGTTGTGCCGCATCAGGACACCACCTCCTACAAATCCGGCACATCCGCGTACAGTCGCATGCCGACGCTGAACTTGATGGATGGTGGGATTCACTCCGTGGAGGACTTCTGCACCGGCGATGACGGCCTCGTCCCGTCCAACCCGGCCTCGGAGACGGAGGGGGACGTGTCCGGCTTCGATGGACTTTGCCACGGCCGAGTCCGCAGGCTCGACGGCGGCGTCCAACGGCCAGGGAGACGCGAGCGGCGCGCGCGGTGGCGGTGATGGCGGCGGCGGCTCGCACCTGCAGCTCCGCGTGCGGCTGCTCGGCTGCACGAACCTCTACAAGCCGACGCGCAGCCTGACGTGCCCCTACGTCCTCCTCTCCACCATCTGCGAGTCGCACCGGTCGAAGGTGCAGTTCGACACGACGGAGCCGCGCTTCAACGAAACCTTCAAGTTCCGCGTCGAGAACCCGAACATCGACTACCTCTCCATCACCGTGCTGACCGAGACACCCTACGGGTCGAAGAAGCTGGGCCACTGCACGCTGTCGATGCGCAACGTGCAGCGGGGCACGATGCGGACGCGGTGGACCTCGCTCGTGATTCACCCGTTCAAGGCCAACGCGACGGAGTGCGGCTCCATCTATCTCTCGCTCGGCGCCATCAACTTTGGCATGAACTACCTGCCCTCCATGGACGCCGAGAACCGGCTGCGTGAGCAGGTGCGGGAGTACCTGAACCTGCACGCGCGGCAGCAGTTGCACCGGCTGGAGTGGTACGTCGGCGAGTTCTCGCAGCTGGAGAGTGTCCTGCTTGGTGGGTGGCTGCGCGACAGCAACAGCGGCGGGCTGACGATGAGCGGGGAGGGGAGTCGGGTGGCCATGGCGGGCCGGCTGGGCGGTACGTCGGCAGCGGAGTCCCGACAACCAGCGGCGGCGTTGGAGGTGGGCATCTACGGCATCTCTCACCTCTACATCAACGGCTTCTTGGCCGAGGGCTCCGTGGTGGTGAAGGCGCGTGTGAACGGCCACACGCGTGGCAAGACGAAGGCCGTGTCGGGCACGCAGGGCAGCTTCGTGTTTCCCGAAGGCCAGGAGCCGCTGCGCTTCTCCGTCGACGACCCCGCGACGACGCTGGTGAAGCTCAGTGTCATCTTCAACGGGAAGGTGGCGAGTGGCGAGTGCTTTGTCTCGCTGGCTGATCTGCACCGCAGCGTGGCGAAGGAGCGTACGCTGATGCTCGTGCAGGACTCGAAGTCGTCGCACGCCGAGCCCATTGGCCTCATCACGCTGAGCGTCCTCTGCGGCAACTTCGGCAGCTCCGCGCCGGCGCCAACAGAAGAGGACCTCGCCCTCCACTCCCGCCTCACCCGCTTCTGCTACTACTACATCCCTAGCGAGCTAGCGATGGTGGACGTGAAGTACGCGACCACGCTGAACGTGGCGGCCTATCTGAGCCGCATGGTGGACAAGTACGGCCCCGAGCCGGGCGAGTTCCATGTGCGGGTGACGGTGGACCGTGTGCGCAACCTCCGCCTGCGGCGCGACAACGCGCGTGTGCACCTCTTCTGCATTGTTCGCGTTGGCCTGCAAGAGTTCCAGAGCTCCATCGTCGAGGGCGACGCCGAGTTTGTTTTCTGCGAAAGTTTCAACCTCGTGTTGGGTCTTCCAAGCAAGGAGAAGGTGGAGCTCATCACGATGCGCTACTACCCCTCCAAGAGCGTCGAGGTTGGCCGCACCGCGACGACGCTGGATGCGCTGGAGAAGGGCGAGGAGAACGAGCTGGAGCTGGCTCTCGTCGACCACGGCGGCACGAAGGCGGCGTCGGTGTGCGGCGTGCTAAAGATCTACGTCCACCCTCACGACTTTGGCCGGCCACGCGAAAGCCACCTGCGAGCGCAGTCGTCGTTCGAGTTTGGCATCGAGGGCCACTCGGCGATGGCGCAGACCACCTATCTCTTCATGCCTTCCACCTCCACCACGTTCGTGGACTCTCGGAATCACAACCCTCACGCGCACCCTCCGCAGCTGCGACCGCAGCGTGGCAGTCACTCAGCCTCGCCCTCCATGCCAGCCGGGTGGTTGTCCGCGGCCGACCTCACCTCTGACAGGGAGTCGGCGCACCAGCGCGTTGTGGTGCGTCGGCCAGACGTGAAGGTGTCGCGCGAGGAAAGCCTCGCCGAGCGCCTTCCCTCTGCCTCGTTGCGCGACGGCACCGCTGCGTCGGTCACCATCGTCGGCTTCGCGGGCCTAACGCTGCGGGATGCCGAGGTGTACTTGCGGGTGTCGGAGCGCGACACGGTGCTGCTCAAGACGAAGCCGATCCCGGTGGAGCAGCTCGTCGCGCTGGAGCCCGCCTCGGCGACCTTCACGATCGACAACGTCGCCTCGAACTACGAGGCCACCTACACGCTGAAGCTTGGCGTGCGGAAGCTCTTCGCCGCTGAGGCGTTGTGCCACGCCGACTTCAGCGTCACCCGCTGCCCCGCAAACCGCACCGTGGAAAAGCGGCTGCGCCTCTACGACGAGAATGGGCAGTTCCTCGGTATCTGCCGTCTGAGTGTGTCGATGCCCAACGTCCGCCTCCCTTTACAGCAGTGGCGGCACCTCTCACCCGGTGTCTTCGAGCCTTTGATGGACGACGTTGCCTCGCTGCTTGCCACCTACACCCCGAAGGACTTGCGGCGCCTTGACACACTGCTCTGCCGTGCGCCAGATATCCGCGCACTGCATCGATCGCTGCGTCTGCAGCTCGCTCCGAGTGTCGTGGCGAGTGTGTACCTGGCGGTGCACAAGATTGACTTTCAGTCCGCGACGCTGCGCCACACCTGCGTGGTGCGCGCCACCGTCGGCCGCTACACCGCCGAGGTTGAGCGGCGTCCGCCTGGGGCCTCGCCTGTTTACCCTTACGGCATGTCGAAGGAAGGCATCTCGAAGCTGGACTTCCCACTGCTGCGTATCGACATCAGCGAGATGGGACCGGCGGCGTTGCTGACGCTCTCTGTTGGAGATCGCGCCTCCAAGACGAAGGTGGAGGTGCTGGGCCGCACCGTCGTCTCGCTGCGTGCCCTCCTCACTCCGGCGGTCTTTTCCATGTCGGAGAACGTGACGGTACCTCTCGTATCGGTCAGCCACGCCGCAAATCGCGTCCACGCCGTACTGATTGGCACCATCACCTTCAACATTATGCCTCCGTCCTTCGAGAGCTACAGCTCCGTCATTCGCTTCCCCTCGAGCGTCGTGGAGGGCTTCGACCGCGAGTTCGTGCGGTACTACGTCCGCCGCATCTGCCGTTTGTTGAGCCACTACGACGCCAACTCGCTGGTCGACATCCACGCGCGCATGTACGAGACCTACGTCTCAAATCGCAACTGGGAGACGGGGCTGCCAACCTACCTGTCCGACATGGTAGCGCGGTGGGGGCCGGAGCTGGATGAGTGCGAGGCGCCGCCGGAGATTCGCCGCGGTGATGCTGCGGCGTCGCGTGACAGCGCGAGGACGATGGACAACGAGGCACCAAGTCCGATGGAGCTCACCGTGGCGGTGGAGAGGCGGCCTCCGGAGTGAGGGGAAAGGAAGGAGGTATGAGTGAGAGAGAGAGAGACCGCGAATGCTTTTCATATTGAGAAGCCTTCTACTTCTTTTTTGTCGCTCGCGCCGGATTAGAGATTTTAGTAGGGGAGAGACTCGATGTGCTTGCCATGACAAACGCTTCGAAGGACACCAACTCAATTTTTTTTGAAGCCTATCTTTTCCCGTCTCTTCTCTCTTTTATTTTTTATTTGATGTCATCTCCGGTGCTTCATCAGTCATCATCGTGTCACGTTCTTCCTCCCCCTTTTTTTTTTTCCCCCTTTTTTCCTTCTTTTTCAAAAAAAAAAAAAAAAAAAAAAAATTGTTGCTGATGACTTTTGTTGCAATTATTGCTTTTGCGTTTTGTGCAACACAGAGAAACTCCTTTGTCTTTTCTTGTGCGCCTTCTGCCTCTCTCTCTCTTTCTCTTTTTTCATACACATTTTTTTTAAAAAAAAAAAAAGGGAAAAAAAAGGAAAAAAAAAAACAAAAATAAAAAAATTTAATTTTTTTTAAAAAAAAAAAAAATTTTTTTTTAAAATTTTTTTTTTTTTTTTCCCCCACCCACCCCCAAAACACACACAAACAAAAAAAAAAAAAAAAAAAAAAAAAAAAAAAAAAAAATAAAAAAAAGAAAAAAAAAAAAAAAAAAAAAAAAAAAAAAAAAAAAAAAAAAAAAACCAAAAAAAAAGAAAAAAAAAAAAAAAAAAGAAGAAAAAGAAAAAAAAAAAAAAAAAAAAAAAAAAAAAAAAAGGCTACTTTGTTGTTTTTTTTTTTTTTTTTTAGGGTAGGGGGGGGGTTGTGTTTTTTTTTTTTTTTTTTTTTCTTCAGGTCAAACACAACCTGTTCTCCGTGGTCATCAAAGCAATTACTCGCTTCGGGCGAGGTATGTGTTGCTGCACGGCATGCTAAAATGAAAAATCTCTCTATTCAGAATTTAAAATTTTTTTCTTTTCTCTCTCAACTCTCTCTTCGACTTCTTTGCTCTCTTCTTTCCTCTAACAACACCGCCACTCTGTATGTGCCATTGGATTCTCTAGCGTAGTAAACAACCGCCTTTTTTTTTTTAAAGAAGCATCTCAGCAACGGTGCTACACTGGTGCCGCCCATCGTTTTGCGTGTGAGCACCTGAGTATCTTCATTACCCACCGAAGGCGAATTTCAACAACAACAACCACCAAAAAATACCGCCTTCGTTTCCTTTCATTGTCACCATCCACTTTCGTCTTCACGCTGCACCGTCACTGGCTGCGCTTTCATAGTCTTCTTTTTTTTTTTTTTTTAGAGAACGAGACTCACCCTCAAGTCCTCCTTTTGCTTTTTAAACGATCAGTAGAGGAAGAAAAAGGGAAAAACAACTCCACCTTCTCTTCGTTTACGCCTTACTTCTGGCGGGTTGGCAGCTGAGGACTGAAGAGCAACACCCAGTCACTGAGACACAGAGGAGGAGAAGAAGACGTCTAGACTCCCTTTCTTTTCTTTCTCGCTCTATTTTCTGTGATCTGTTCCGTTGCTTTTAGAAGCGGTCTCGTCCGGTTTGTATCCTGCCAAGGAAAAAAAAAGGAAGCACACAGACCCAAGGAGACTGCGACGTTCGAGATTACCATGCCGGGTCACGACAACCAGCGCCACTCCTCTCGGCCGCGGCATCGCGACGCCGCCGACCGCGACGCAACGCGAGCTCCGCAGAGCGCCACGCACCGCAGCCGCCACACCACCCGCCGCATCGGTGAGCACAACGGCAAGCCCTTCGTCGAGGTGGTGGAGACGACGGAGGAGGTGACGCGCAGTCGGCCTCACCGCCCAGCGTCATCGACGCAGCGCCGCGGCAGCGAGGCCACCGACAGCGACGACTACCCGCGCCTCGCTTACCACGGCAATGATCGCCCGGCTGGTGGTGGTGGTCGTGTGAGTGGACGCGACACGCCGCGCTCTGCCGTGGCCGCTGCTGGTGCAAACTCTGCACGGTGCATGACAGTGACGAACCGCGGCCGCACCACGCCAAGCGGCAACGTGACCACCCCACCGAACAGTCAGCCAGCCAGCTCGACGCGTCGGCGCAACAACGGCAGCGGCAGCGGCAGCAGGGGTGCGGCAGCCTCACGTCCGGTGCGTGACGCCGGCTTGGTGGAGTCCCCGGCGGACATCAACGCGATGGACGACTACGACACTCCCCGGCGGCACAATCGCGGCGATGGACGCTACATCTACGACTACGGCAACGGGTACAACGCCGATGCGCCGCCGCAGCGCGGTCACCACCAGCGCGACAGTGGGCGGGACCCCCGCGTGGATGCCCGGCGACGCCCTGGCTCTGCAGTCGGCAGCCGTATTGGCGCTTACTCAGACACGGCAGCACAGGATGACGATGCGGCGCAGGCGGGACCCTTTCACTTCCGCATCCGCATCCACGAGTGCCGCAACGTGTTCGACGACCTCCGCGACGCCCACCGCGCTGCCCCGGCGGTGTACTTTGCCCTCCACACGGCGGAGAAGCGCGGTCACACCGGCGTGACGGCTGCCGGCACCTACGACCCAATCTTCCGCGATGAGTTCATGTTCACCTCTGCCGACCCGGAGCGTGACGCCCTTGTGTGCACGCTCGTCGCAGCCGCCCAACAGCCGCAGCAGCACCGCGAAAAGAAGGTGGCGGAGTGTGTGCTGGCGCTGCACAAGCTTGCTTGGCAGACGGAGCGGATGGTGTGGGTGCCGCTCGTGCGCCACCCCGGATCGACAGAGGCGTATGAGCAGGGCGAGGTGCGAGTCAGCATCTACTCGGAGGACTACGGCTACGACGAAGTGGCCACCGAGGTGACGGAGGCGGCCTGCTCCGCTGCTATACACGATGCGTTGGCGCGCTACGCCCCTGAGGAGCTGCACCGCCTCGACTGGCTGACTGCTGCCTACGTTGACAAGAGTCCGCGGGAGTGGGAGGAGCTGCAGGCTTCATACCGTGCCCGCACCGTGAAGCCCGTGTCGGTGAAGATGACCTTGCTGCGTGTGGAGGGGCTGATGGACGACGCAGGCAGGCCTGTTGGCGCCTGTGATGTGCACGCGGTGGTGGACGACGGGCACACGGAGCTGCGCTCCAAGGCGGCCGCGTACCGGCACCGCGCCACCTTTAACCAGGACTTCCATCTCACGCTAGTGAACCCCGACGTGGACACGATGAACGTCACCGTCTTCAGCGGGGGCCGCAAACTTGGTGAGGTGGTTGTGGGACTCACCAATGTTCAAGCCGGCACCGCGAAGGAGGTGGCGCTGATGCTGGTGCGCGCTGCCGAGACGGGCGATGCCTCGAACGGCGGCCAGGTGGTGCTGACGCTGCGCACGCAGGACTACAGCAGCCCGTATCCCATGTCTGCGCAGCAGGAGGCGAAGCTGCGCGAGCGCGTGCGCAACTTTCTGTGGTGCTACCTCCGCGACGACCTCCACCGCCTGGACGCCATCGTGGGCGGCATCGACAACGAGGACGTGTACATGCGGGAGTGGGCCCGCACCATTGGACCGGAGCAAACGCCAAAGCTGCTGACCCTCACGGTGCGGGAGGCCGCAAACATCGGGGCCGAGAACAACGGCATGGCGCCGCGGTGTTACGCGCGGGTCTGCGTGGGGCCCGAGACGCTGCGGACAGAGCTGGCGGTGTCGCGCCACAGCGCCGTCGCCTTCAAGACGCCGCTGCAGGTCCACTTGTACGACCCAACAAAGGATGCCGTTGAGGTGATGCTGATCGCCGACAGCGACGACGGCGAGAGGGAGATTAGCCGGGTGACGCTCGGCGTCAACAACCTGCCGCAGGGGCGGCGCGTGGTGCGCACGCTGCACCTCGTCGCGGACGCTTTAAAGCGCACAGCCCGCGTGCAGGGTGAGGTGACGGTGGAGTTGATGGCGGAGGACTTCGGCGCGAGCGGGTGCCGCCGCCGACGCGGCCACGACGAAGATCTACTCGGCCAACAGCCCTCACGTGCTGCGGCTCGAGGGCATTACGCAGCGCAGTGCCCCGGAGAAGCTGCACCGGGTTCCTTTCATGCTCGACACCGCCCCCGGCCGACGAGGCGGAGCGGGTGGTGGAGGACGAGGCAAAGCAGCACGCCATTGACGTCGCCGTGGCCCCGATGACGGTGAAAGTCCTCGGCGTGCGCAGCTTCAAGGCTGCGAGTGACTTTTACGTGAAGGTCTTCCTCAACGACGAGGCCATCCTGCGCACGGACGATGTAAAAGGACACTCCGAAGTGACGCTGACGATCGACGACAATAACGAACGCACGCTGCGCCTCGGCAACGCCGCGCAGTCGCGCCTGACCTTCAAGGTTGGCCGCCACCGCTCGCTGCTGAAGGCGGTGGTGCTCGGGGAGGCCGAGGTGGCCCTCTCCACCCTCATCCGGGGTGAGAAGAACGTGCTGTGGCTGCCCTTCTTCCGTGCTGCAGAGGGAGGCTCCTCGCCGACGGCATCGAAGAAGGGCAATGTGTCCTGCATTAGTGGCAACCCGGAGAAGAGTGTGAAGGTGAAGGGCAACCACATGCCCCAGGCAGGCAATGGGTCTGCTGCTGCCGCTGCGGCCGCTGGGAGCGGGTCGACCCCGCCGCAGGGCAGTGGCACGTATGGCGAAGACGCGGCTGCTCCTGCCCGGCGCGGCGGCGCCTCTCCCGTCGGCTTCCTCGGCGTCGAGCTGCAATCCATGGCCTTCCCCAACACGACGGTAACCGAGTACGTGGTGAAGGATGCCTCCGGGGCGAGGAGTGTGCCGGCCCAAACGGTTGTCACGCGTGACGTGACGTCGCTCGTTGCGAAGATGCGTCCGAGTGAGCTGTCGAGGGTGCAGCCGATGATTGCGCAGTGCAGCTCGCTGAAAGACGCCCATGCGGAGCTGCGCGCACAGTTCTGCCCCGCGCCAATCGCCGGCACCGTCTACGTCAACATCGACGCGGTGGAGCTGGCTAGTCCGGAGGGACAGACGCAGGAGGGGCAGGGCGGCGTCGTGGTGGAGGCTTCCTTCGCTGAGGAGCGGCAGGTGTCGCACAAGCACGTCGAATTTAGCGGCTCGTCGGGACGCTCCCGCGTGGCGTACACGCAGGTGCGGCTGGACATCCCAGAGAGTGCCGTGACGCGCACCAAGGATTCGCGGACCGACTGCATCGGTGTCCCCGCGCTGGAGCTGCGTCTGATCGGTGGGCAGCCGCGCGGTGTTGCCGCAGCTGGTGGAGTGTCCAACGGGGCCGGTGAGAATACTGCAGCTGGGCAGGGTCTCCCCTACGACATGGCGGACGTCGGCTCCGAGGCAACAGCTGACTCGAACTACGTCGGGGGAGAGAATAACATCAACAGCTACATCAAGTCCCCGCAGCACCACAACCGCCACTGGGGGATCAAGCAGCCCGACGCAGAGCGAGCTGGGCGGCCGTCAAAGATGCTCATCGCTCAGCAACAGCAACAGCAGCAGATGCAGGGTTCCAGCGATTATGCACCGCAGGAGGGTACCGCGTCGCCACCGAAGCGGCGCTGGCTGGGCAACAGCGCCTTCAGCAACGCCGCCTACTATCAGAACCCGCCACCGCAGGCCTCGTCGCACTCGCAGCAGCGGCAGAGCGACGTCCCCGAGGCGGACTCGGATCGCAACTACCTCGGCGGCGTCAACAACATCCGCAGCTACGTCGACTCGCCCTCACGCTCGCACTCGCGCAACCAGAGCCCTAGCCGGCAGGAAGCGCGTGGCCGGGAAGCGTACACTGCGAATGGCAACCGTCTGGTGGTTGGTGGTGGCGCTCCAGCAGCAGTGGCCACCACCACCACGACGACGACGACGTCGGCTGCGGCAGCGGCACCGTACCGTGGTGAAATCGGACTGGTGCGCCTTTCCCTCCGCGCGTTGCTCACCACTCCGCTGTACAAGCTCGGCGACACCCTCCGTGTCCCCGTCGTAGCCGCGGCCGCCGCCCCCGGCGCGCTTTCCTACCAGGAGCGCCACTCCCCTGACGTCAATAAGCGCTGCATCGTCGGCCACGTCACGCTGCGCATCTCCCTCCCAGCCTTTGAGCATATTGCCGAGCCGCTGCGCCTCGGTAGCCGCCACATGATGTCGAACGTCGTGCCCAACTACGTCCACTACTACGAGCGTCGCATCGGTGCCTACTTGCGTGCCCGCAACGCGCCGGACCTCCTGTCCTTCCACTACAACCTCTACGAGCGGGACGTCGCGTCCGGCAGCTGGCCGGTGTCCTTGTACGACTGGATGCAGTCGCTGGTGAAGCGCTACGGGCCGGAGATGGCGAACTTTGGTCCCGAGCCGCCGCTGCCCTTTGACCCGGAGGAGTGGGAGCGCGCGCGGCAGAGGGACGAGGCGCTGCGCCGCGAGCGGGAGGCGGCCTTCGCGCCGTCGGTGCGCGGCGGTGGTGAGGGCAGTGAGGCGGACTCGGAAAGCGCCTTGTACTCGCCACGGGCCAAGCCCGCGATCGAGGCGGCACCGCGTCGTGCGGCGGCGAGTGGGAAGAGCCGGTCGAAGGAGTCACCCAAGGCACCGGCCGAGCCCACCTACAGCTTTTAGGGCGATCTTTTTTTTGTGCTGTCAGACACAGTTGTGCAGTGGATAGATCGGTGAACGACGTCCATCGTTTGTATTTCTTTTCCTTTGCGGCTTCTTTTATTATTATTTTGGGTTGCACGGTAGGCTGTACTGTGCCTTTTTCTATTCGTTTCGCCGCCGCACCGCCTCTTTAACATCAGTCTCTTTTTTACTGTGCTATGCGAGTTTGTTCGTGTTTGTTTTGTTGAATTCGATTTGCACTTGGTGCGTCTGTGTGGCTAAAATTTGGTGGCACCTCTCTGCCGTCGCGGCACTTGATGCTGCGAGTGGCGAGCGACGGTACCGCGTTGAAAGGTGGTGAGGGGCTGCTCTTCTCTCTTCCTCTGCTTTCTTCGGCTGTGCCTTTTTGTGTGTGTGTATGCGCACGGTAGAAAGTCATTGTCGGCCCTTTTTCTCTCTTCTTTCCTCTTTCTTTGTGTTTCTCTTTACCGTCCCTGTCGCTACTTTTTTCTCTCTCTTTTAGTTTGTGTCGTCATCGTTACTTTGAAACTCTTACCTCTTTCTCTGTGGGTCGGAAGTCCTCCCGCCTTCCCCAAACATCTTTCGACACTGTTTCTCTTCTCATTGTGGCCGAGAATTGCAAGTGTCCGTTCATTGACCAATTATCGGTTCTTTTTTCTTTCCTCTTATAGATCAAAGGGGACTTCTTTTCTGAGGCTCGCAGCGCTTTGTTTTCTTCTTCCATATTCTTTCTGTTGTTCAGCCCTCTCTGAGAAACTTTTCTTTGCAGCGTCTCCTTGCAGCAAGCTTCTGTTCACGTCTTTTATTTATTTATTTTGGTGTGCAACTTGGGAAAACTTCAGTATAGCCACCTTCTGTAGAATGCGTTCGGTTTGTGCTACTGGACTCGAAGGCTCAAATATACACAATGAGTTTTTATTTTTTTGCTGATGGTTGAAACGCACTTTAGATGGCGCTTCCTTCCTGTCAGAAGGCAGTAGAGAATGAGAATACGAGCTTGAGAACTCAACAAGAACAGCGTTTACTTTTTTTGTCTGATTCAAGATTTTTTTCTTTTAGCTTTTTGTTGTTGTTTTGAAGGTACTGCTGGTCGTTTTCTGCGAGCGCTGATGCGCTCCTTCGCCTCTGAAGGTTTTTCTTGTTAGACTACCTATTTTGGTTTTCTCCCCTACATGTCGTATTCTCCCTGTTTATTGGTTTCCCTTTTTTTTTTCTCATCTCTTCTGCGCAGTGAACAGATTTGCAAGTTTCTGCCCATCATTTTTTTTCACCCTTGATATCAAGAGCATCACAGCACAAACAAATGACCTACGGTGCAGAGAACAATGAAAGTCAGAAGTGTGCAGGAAGGAGCGCTCTTGGAGTTCATCTCTCCTTATGGTGGCAATTGAGGTAGGTGAGGTTTTCATTTGCAGGCATAAACGACGCACAATGTTCTCCCGTTGTGCGAGATACACGCCGTTCGTCGCGCATCGCTGCAAGGTGAAGCTGGCTGCACAGCACTTGCTATCCATGCTTCCTTTAAGCAGCCAAATCCCTTCTTTCACTTCGTGGCGGGTCAAGCGATCTGCTGCGGAGAGGCGAATATTTTTTTGTTTGTTTGTAAGTGAACCTTTGATGGTTCTTTTCGCAACGGTGTCCTTCCTTTATGCCTTTTGGAACGTAGTGAAAAGTCACCTTGACGTGTACTGCGTATTAGTCCCTGGCGCACTTCCGGACAGTTTTCCAGATACTTTTCGATTGTTTCCTCTTTTTCTGCCTCTTTTCCCCCCTCCTCTTTCTTATTCCACGGCGGCATTGCACCACGACCAGCACATCTATCGTGTACGTGTCCAACTAGCTGATCTGCGCCTTGTCTTCTAGACACGACTCCTTGAAGAGAAGACACCCACAATGAGCGGATCTGACAACGGGGATTCGCGGCCCACCGACTTCAATGGTGAGGCGCTGCCTGCTGGCAACATTCACCCAAAGCTCATGACGAACCGCAACAACGCGTCGAACCCCACGTCGGCACGGCAGCAGCACAGCGCACGCAGTGCACGCAGCGACACTGCATCCCCGACAAACGCCGAGCTTGCCGACGCCGGCGTCTCTGCCGAGGACGGTGCGGTGCGGCAGCTGTCTGCGCGGAAGCAAGAAAGCGGTGCTCTCGCGGCGCCACGTGAGGCGGCGTCGGGCAACACCAGCGGCCGCCGTGCTCCACCGGCGATCGCGGCCGGCAGCGGCATCGGCGAACCGCTGCAGCTCAGCGAGGCGCGTCAGCGGCAGGAGTTGGCACCGGCGGGGCAGCCGAAGCCGGCGGTGCGCCACGCCCCGTACGCGGGTGCCTCTCGCGCTTCCTACGGCGCATCCCGCGAGCCCATCCGCCCCGGCCGCAGTGCCCGCAACGCCGCCCACTCTCCCTTCCGCTCCCCCTCGAAGCACAACGACCCCTACAGCCACGTCACCTCGGTCGTGCACGAGTACCGCAACAACCACATTAGCGCGCTGGAGGCGCAGTACAAGAACGTGCGCAGCCACTCGAACGCGCCGGCCTCGCAGGCGCGCGACCCGGTCGAGTACCGCAGCGGGTCGCGGCCCGCAGGGGAGATGGACGGCAGTGCGGCGCAGCACGAGGTCTACACGCCGCGCTCAGCTCGCCAGGACTCCCCGCAGCCTCGCCCGACGGCGGAAGACTACCGCCGACAAGGCGTGCCCCGTGCCGCACTCGACGCCCCGCACATCAAGTACGCCGCGGCGCTGGAGAACATGCAGCATCACCACATGCAGCAGCAGCAGCGCTACTCGCCGCGGCCGGCGCGTGTGTACTCGGCATCTGCCTCGACCGCACCGACGTCGGCCTTCTTGCCGCAGGTGGCGCAGTTCATCCCCGACCGTCTGAAGTACGTTGAGCCGTCGAACGAGGAGAAGAAACGGCGCAAGGCGGAGACGCTGCGGCTGCTCGAGGACTGGCGGGAGCGGCAGAAGGCACGCGCGGCCTACATCGCGAAGGAGCGCGCCGCCTCGCCGTCCCCCGCACAGCAGCAATCTGGAGCTGCGGCAGACAAGAAGAAGGCCAGCGCACGGAAGCGCTCCGCCAGCAAGAACCGCACGCGTGGACGCTCGCAGCAGCCGCAGCAGCAGCAGCCGCAACCGCAGCAGCGTGTGGCAGAGAAGGCGCCTGCTGCCGCGCCGGAAGAGGAGAAGCCGGTGTGGGACAGTACCTTCCAGCCGGGCTTCGGCACGCCGCCGCGGTCGCCACGCACGGGTTCGCGGACGCCGCGTTCGGCGCGCAGTGGGCGGAAGAGTGGTGTGGCGCCACGTGCATCGTCGCGGAAGGGTCGCCAGTCGCGCGGTGCGACACCACCGGCCACGGCACGCAGCGAGGCTGCCACTGCCAACCCTAACGCGTTCCGTCGCCGTCTGCTCTTTGGCATCACAGCCCCCACACTTTCTGTTGTTTAGAAAAAGACGCTTTTCTTTTTTCGGGTTAACGTCAACGATCTGCACCGCTTATTTTTCTACTCATTTCGGATGTTGCAGTCAGCGCTGTGAAGTTTGTGGTTGGTCTTGTGTGCCGTAGTTTTTTCTTTTGTTTCCCTCTCTTCCTCTCCTGTCATTGCGCACTGGCTGCTGCAGCACCGCACGTCCGCGTCGCTAGTTTGTTTTTTTCTCTTTTTTTCTTTGTCGTTTCTGAATTTGTTAGATCTTTTCTGGCCGTGCACCTTATTTTTTTTCCTTCCCGCTTGGTGTGTTGTTGCTACTTTAGGGATGGGCCAGTAGTGCAATGTGGCTTACTGGGGTTTTGCGTGTGTGTGTACATTGTGTCGCGTGTTGCTGTTGCCCTAATTTCCGTTGTTCTGTACCCGCTGTGTACCAGTCTCTTCTTTCTCTTTTTTTTTTTTCATCGCCACTCAACTTCTTTCAACAAACAGAGAAATGGACACCAGAAAATAGCCCTCGCTGTGCTCATGAGAAAGCACGAAGGTTGAGGATTGGTCATACAGGAAACGACAGCGCAACTGGGCATGCAAGAGAGGTGAATGCGACTGTGCTCTCTTCTTTTTTTTTCCTGCGCCTCCTTCTGCTGCTGGCTCAGGGAACAGCGAAAAGAGCGAAGCGCCGCGCTTCTTGACCGGCATGTCAATCTTAAGGAATGGCAGAGCTTCTTCTCACGCTAATTAATCCGTAGTGGCTGCTTCAGATAGGAGACTTGCGACTCAACAGTACTGCGCTGCTGACTTGATAGCAGTTTCTGCCCGTGCGACCACCGCGGAAGCAAATCCAATGTTGCTCTCTGCTTGATGGCTATCTACGCTCTTTAATTTCCTTTCTCACTGACCACTTTTTATAAGCTTTCTTCTTCGTTGCCGAGTAGGCTGTGTCGGTCTTCTTTATATATCCTTTTAGCGCTGTCTAGCCGTCTCTCTCGCCCTCATTTTCTTAGCATCAGCTCGGACCGGAGAGCACCGTCACGCCAGTTCTGTCTCCCCGCGGCTGCCAACACCCACCGATCTGTACCTCGATTGCGCAGCCGCCTCTACCAGCTGCACTGGACACAATCTCCTCTTCCCCATCCGTGCGTGTACGTGCGCTTATCGCTTGTGATCCCTTTCCGAACGCCTCACACAGACAAACACGCACTTAGATTAGAATGGAGGAATTTGAGAATGCGTTGTGCCCGACAGAGGCGCGAACTCCTGAGCCGCAACGTCTTCACCCCGGCACACGTGGCAGCCACGCGAGAGCGGTGGGACATCCCCACGCCTTCTCAGAGCTTGATCGGTACGACGGTACCTCTAGAGCTCAACAAGAGGGAGGAGCAAACGCCTTTCGAACTTTTTCCACAGACGCTTGGTTGCAGGGGCAAGGTGAGCCTGACCCTAAGGCACTGCGCACCCCACCAACCATATCACGCAACAACTGGCTGCAGCTGCAGGCCCACGTCGGTGAGGCTCACCAGCTGCGCTCTCCGCCTTCCTTCGCTCCAACTGCGGAAGGCGCACCGGCGTTGCACAACACAGGCCGACGTCTCTCGTGTCCTAGCGCAAATCGATCGGTCGCACCGGCGCGCTACTCTATTGAGTACAACATGATGGGCTCCGGCCGGAGAGACTCGAGCTGCCGTCACACCACCTTGTTGACCAACATAAGTGGCCTGCACGACACCCCACTGTCTCGCGCCTCGGCTGCTGGTGCACGTGCTATACGGCCAACGGTGCTGTTGCCTGCCACTGCTGGCGCGAGTGGTGGTGACGTGTTGTGGGAGGGCGGGCGTTGCTTCGGTCCTGTCGACGGTGATGCAAGTGTGCGGGAGAGTGCCTTCGATCGCTACTGTGGCGGCCGCGCCTCTGCTGATCCGTCTGTGCCGCTCCTCACCCGCTTCTCGTGCGGGAGTCACGACGGTGGCGGTGGCCGTGGTGCGATGAGTCCCGGCGTCCGCAGCGGGATGGGCCGCCCCACCACGTTGCGGTGCGCAGAATTTGACGTTGCTGCGTCCTCGCAGTGGGACGGCGGGCGGTGCAATGCGGACGACGAGGAAGAGCCGTGGCTGGGCGGTACGACGCAGGTGTGGCGCAATTCAGGGAGAGTTGACAATGGGGCCCGCCGTCGCGACGCAGCGGTCTGCCTTCCCAAACAGGGGCGGAGAGACCCTTGCAGAGAAGACTGCTGCAGAGAGGAGGTGGAGGGGGAAGAAGAGGGGGTGGTGGTGAGGGCTGCCCGTGCGACACACGGCGGGGCGTACTCGAATTCTCCTGAGGTGGTGTGGCGACCGATGGCACTTGCTGCCGGCGCGGCGTCTGCGTGGCCGTCCGTCTCCCAGGCAGAAGCTCCGCTCTTCGCACAGTATTCGGGTGGGGGAAGAGCCGAGGAGAGCTCTGGAGCCACGGACGACTCCGCGCCGCACTGCGGAGACCTGCCAGATGATGCAGATGCGTCGCTGACAGGTTTGTGTGATGCCCCGCGAAAGAGCTACGTCCGCTCCACCACCCACAGCCCCTTGCGTGGTAACGGTGTGTCTGACGCGCAGCGGGTGATGTGTGCAAGTCAAGACAGCACAACCACCGCTGCCACCACGATGAATGCGCACTGGGGTGCAGTGGATCCGCGTTGTAGCACGCAGGCGGAGGGCCGGCACAGCGACGATGCACTGACAGCGCCTCACCATGGGCAGCGGCAGTGTTATCCGCTGAGCGTGGTGACGGCAGTGGCGACGGCGGCGAGTGCGAACAGCGCAAATACACAAGAGAACTGGGTTTTTCGCGGCGCCTCCACGCCACAAGGGCGGCCTGCTATGTCCTGCGTGCCTCCTACAACGGCAATGGGCCCCACCACCAACGCCACACGTGTTCATGCCACGGTGGCTTCTTCTGCGAGTGCGGCTGCCACCGCCGCCGAGGCCGTCGCCGCGCAACTCGCCCGCCTTTCTCTTCAGGCCTCCCCCACGCAGAAACGGCTGGCCTTCGAGGACGACGAGGAGGATGGCTTGGTGGACGACATCAGCGATGGGCAGACACCCGCCAGCCCCACAAACGCCTTCGCTGCGGTGCGCAGTGGACGCACAGACGGAGGCAACGTTGGCTCCTCCTGTGGCGTTCGGGGAGGGGGACGAGGTGCGGGTGCGACGGCTTCGACTCGGTGGGCTAGTGGTGGCTGTGGTGGTGGTCGAGGGGTGTGCCTTAGTGGGCTCCAGCTGCTGCGGTCGCGAAAGCGCTGCCTGGAGGAGATGCAAGCCACTGATCTCGAGCCGCCGAATAATGCGGCGGGTTTGGCCGGTGTCGCTGGTGGACAAAGCGCGGGCACTGCGGTTCTGTCTGGGATGCCACTGGAAGACCTGAAACGCCAGAAGAAAGAAGGACGCGTTGCCCATCTTCAGGACGAGGGCAACGCGGAGGAGGCACTGATTCCCGCCCCTCAGAGACCAGACGTTCGAGCCGCACCACGGGCCGCTGCGTCCTCCTGCCCGCCGCAGCTCGGCACCTCGTCCTCTTCCTCCTTCTCCTCCCAGAAATGGAGCCAGCCACCACAGCCGGTGCTTGGCCCTCACGGCGAGGCTAAGTCGTGGAGTCAGCTCAGCAGCATTAGCTACGTCACGCCCACATCACAGAGCATCTCGATTGGGATGGCGGCGGTCCTCGGTGGCGGCTCGCAGAGTCAACGGGAGGGCTGTGCTGTCGGGGCGACAGCGTGCCCTTCTGCGCCGTGCTCGCAGGTGCTGTCGTCGCTGCCGACAAACGTGTCGCAGAGGCATCAGAGTTTCAAGCCGTAGGTTCGCGTGTCATCGCTTTTTGTTCGCCGCAACTCCTTTTTTTTTGTTCTTGGCCTCAGTCTTGGTGCTCCCACCTCGTTCTTACAGTCGACTTTTCTCTTGCAAGGCTTCTCTTTTCTTTCTTTCCTTTTTTTTCGTCGAGTTTTTGTTCCTAGAGTACATTTTCACTTTATGTTCCTTTATGAGCAGCTTCGTGCACGCTTGTTGACTGCGTCGGCTACCCGCTGAAAACTTTGTCGCTTCACCGCAACTTTTCCCTCTTTGTTAATCCGCGCTAATTTTTCTTCCTTTTTCTTCTAGATCCCTCGTACACCCATTTCTGTTCTCTATCTTCCTGTATTTTTTTTCTCCTTCGGTATGTGGAGCTTTCACGTTCTGTTTTCGTCGTCGTCGCCATTCGGTTGGAGTCACCGTGGCCACTTTGTGGTGTAGGAGAGCAGAGGAAGATTGGCTGCGGATGCCACATTCTTGTCCTAGCGCGGTATGTTGTGCTGAATCAGGCTTCGTCATTCTCTCCTCCTGCATCCCTTTCTTTTATCCAGCAGAGCTCCACCGTTCTAACAGCATTAGTTCATCTATTTTCCTCCTTTTGCCACAGATGTAGCGTGGGCCTTGCTGCTTTAGAGTAAGCAGAAAGGCAACAAATGCATCTAACATCGAAAGATTATTTCTTAGAAGTAGTCTTATTCATCGGTGCGTGTTGCGTCTTCTTTCCCCTCAGCAGCTTCTTTCTGGTTTTCGTCTCTCGCCACTTCCGTCCTCTGTACGCTCTTCTTATGTTTTCTTTCGCCTTTTATTATTATTTTTTTGTCCAGCATGCATCACCCGTTGTGTTTGTGTGTGACTTGCTATTTCAGCCTTTTCCTGTTCACCTTCTCCACCTTGTTTTTATGCTAGACCACATCATGTTTTTTACTTTGCTCGTTGTGTTTAGATTCACGCACTGCGCATTCGCAAAGCAGAAGAGCAAAATTACAATCAGGAAGGCTTGTAACAGGCACGTTTGTACGCTCTATCCGGGCATCGCTTCACTGCGCCTTTATTCGTGGGAGCGCAGAGAGGCAGGTGCGCTCAATAGGTGCCACGCACACTACCATCGCCTTCTTAACTCCTGTCAGAAGTTATTGGGACAGCGGAAAGCAAATGAAACCAAAGCTCAGCATCGTGCTACTGTGAGAGCTCAACAGCGTTTCAGTTTCAGCCGGTATTCGAGCTCCACATCACTCTGGCTTTCATTTAATGGTTTTCAGCGTCCCCTTTTCTCTCTCCTTCCGCTTTCCCTGCCATTGTGGATGCTTCCTCACCCTCTCTGCTACATCTCCACGACTGATCTCTCTCTTTTTCTCTCTCGGCGCTTGTCCAGCTCACCCAGAGATACCGCCATTATTGAAATAGCCACCTAAGCCAAAAAAAAAAAAAAAAAGGGCACCCCCTGCGAAACAAGTAGTGACTTCATACCTCTCACTCCTTTTTTTTTGCTTCAGTGCTCTTCTCTCTCTTTCGCCAGGCGGCTATTTTGCTTTCCCCCAAATTTACTCTGACTCCTCTCTCCTGTCCAGCTTCTAGAAAAAACAAACACATCCACAGAAAAAACCCAAAAAGAAAGTAGCAATGCCTGCTGACGTTGCAGCCTCCGCCGCGGCCCCGTCGCCGTCGGCCCCGACGAGCAACACCGCCGTCTCGGACTACTTTTTGCAGAAGATCCACGAGCTGCGCGCCACACAAAAGCGCAATCTCGACAACTTCCAGCGTCTCGAGGCGCAGCGTAACGACCTCAACCGCCGCGTCCGCCACCTCAAGGAGGAGGTGCAGATGCTGCAGGAGTCCGGCTCCCTCGTCGTGGACGTGGTGAAGGTGATGGGCAAGAACAAGGTGCTCGTGAAGGCTGGCTCAGGTCAGGGCAAGATGGTCGTCGACGTGGACAAGACGGTCAACTTCACCGACTTGACGCCCAACGCGCGTGTGGCGCTGCGGAGCGGCACCTCAGCCATCCACTACGTCCTGCCCACCAAGGTCGACCCTCTTGTCTCCCTCATGAAGGTGGAGAAGGCGGGGAAGGAGTCGACCTACGATGAGATCGGCGGCCTCTCGCGGCAGGTGAAGGAAATCAAGGAGGTGATCGAGCTGCCGGTGAAGCACCCGAAGCTGTTCGAGGCCCTCGGCATTGAGCAGCCCAAAGGCGTCCTGCTCTACGGCCCTCCTGGCACGGGTAAGACGCTGCTGGCCCGTGCCGTCGCACACCACACCGAGTGCACCTTCATTCGTGTGAGCGGGGCGGAGCTCGTGCAGAAGTACATTGGCGAGGGTGCCCGCATGGTGCGTGAGCTCTTCGTGATGGCACGCGACCACAGCCCTTCCATCATCTTTATGGACGAGATCGACTCGATCGGCTCGTCGCGTCTGGAGTCGGGCGAGAGCGACGACAGCGAGGTGCAGCGCACCATGCTGGAGCTGCTGAACCAGCTAGATGGCTTCGAGGCGTCCAAGAACATCAAGGTGATCATGGCGACGAACCGCATGGACATTCTGGACGAGGCGCTGCTGCGTCCGGGCCGTATTGATCGCAAGATTGAGTTCCCCGCCCCGGATGAGGCCGCGCGGTTCGAGATTTTGAAGATTCACTCGCGCAAGATGAACCTGACGCGTGGAATTGACCTGAAGGACATCGCGAAGAAGACGTCCAACTGCTCCGGGGCGGAGCTGAAGGCGGTGTGCACTGAGGCTGGTATGTTTGCCCTGCGTGAGCGCCGTGTCCACATCACCCACGAGGACTTTGTGTTGGCGGTGGCGAAGGTGATGCACAAGGATCAGGACAAGAACGTGTCGCTAAAGAAGATGTGGAAGTAAACAACGGGACCTAGAAAAAAAACATGAAGAGCAAAAATAGGCTACGCGGTTGAAGAGGGGAAAGAAAGAGAAATTGAAAGCGATCTTTCACGGCGTATTACTAAAGAAGGTCACACGGCTGCTTCCTCTTCTCCCCCCCTTTTCCCCCACCTTTTAAATTTTTTTTTTTGCCCCTTTTTGTAAATTTTTTTTTAGGGGGGGGGGATGTATTGGGGGGGGGGGGGGGGGGTTTTTTTTTTTTTTTCTTTATTGCGCTCAAGAAAAGGAAAGAAAAGTAATGAGAAAAGACAATTACACCTTTAAAAGACAAGGGAGAGAGTGCGTAGTGGCTGACTCTTTAATCTCAGAAGTCGACTCTTTCTGGATTTGGCGCAACTATTGCTTTGCTTTCGTCTGCCATCGAAGGTGCAATAGACTCCATTCTCTCTTCCTTTTAGGTGACTGTTGACTTTACGGTGGACCTTCTCCTGTGTTTCTGGAACGCTTTCGAACCTTCCAAATTACTTCTTTTACCTTTTCTTCTGTTGGTGTTGTCGGGGCTGTTGACCGACGCGCTCCTTTGGCTGAGCTGATTCATTTCTTTTTTTTTTTTTTTTTGGGGGGGGAGCTTCTTTTTTTTTTTTTTTTTTTTTTTTGTGTGTAGAAAATTTTTTTTTTTTTTTTTTGCAGCGAAGAGAACAAACAATATGCAATGCAGTGACGACGACGGAAGCGGCAACGCAGTGCAATGCTTTCTGTCATTTCGCTGTCTGGTTTTCAAGAGGGAAAGAAAAGAGAAGCAAAGAACCCCAGCATCGCAGAAGGTGCGGAGTTGCGATTCTTTTCTTCCTATTCTGCTGTGCTTGGTTTCTAACGGGCACTGAAAGCGAGTACGTCAAGGATACGAGATGCCAGCTCTCACTATGAGGTGCTGAAGGATCAGAAAAATGTAACGTCGATGCTGTGGTTTCCTGTTCAAACATGTATGGTATGCCTGCTCAAGTTTTTAACTAAATAAATCTGTTTAGAAAATAAAAAAAAAAAAAAAAAAAAAAAAAAAAAACCAAATTAAAAAAAAATTTTTTTTTTTTTTTTTTTTTTTTTTTTTTTTTTTTTTTTTTTTTTTTTTTATAACCAAAAAAAAACAAACCACAACCAAAAAAACAAAAAAAAAAAAAAAAAAAAAAAAAAAAAAAAAATTTTTTTTTTTTTTTTTTTTTTTTTCTTTCTCCCCCCCCACCCCAACCCCCCACAAACAACCCAACAACGCAACCAATAAAAAAAAAAAAAAAAAAAAAAAAGAGTCCCATTCGCTCGCACAAATATTCCGTAAAAGAAAAAAAGAAATCAATACTTGCTTTGCTTTCTAGGCTCCTTTTTTCTTTTTGTTTGTTTATCTCCTCCCCACAGCTGTGACCATCAATACGCGCTACTTTTCTTGAAATCCCTCGAATCGCTGCTCTCTGCTAATTCACTACCCGTAATCTCTTTTCTCTTGAGAATACGAAAGAAATATTCGAGAGAGAGAGCGAGAGTGTGGAGGGAAGAAGAAGGAGAAACCCGTATTTGTGTCACTTGCTTTCAGTTTCAAAGGACTGTCTTTTGCCTTTTCTTTCTGCTGCGTAATCCTCTCTTTTTCTTTACCCGATTTTCTTTTTCCTCTGTGTTTTTTTTTTTTTAGAGGATACTCGCGCTTCTGTAAAGACAAACGCCACGTTCGTCAAGCCGAACGGAAGAAGAAGAACTTACCAAAAAAAAAAAAACAACAGTTCATTTTGTTCAGAGGTGTCGCACTCGTTCCCCCTCAAGTGCTTCTCTTTTTCATCGTCCCTGGTTTTTTTTTTTTGTTCCGCTCATCACTTTTTTTATCCTGAGATTTGCCTTTCTTTCCCAGTGAAACGCGGCGCTTCTTTTATTTCAGGAAGGAGAAGAATACGCACATATACGTCGCGAAGTGGAAGCAGGTCGGACACGAAACGAAAAGTGTTCTGCGCTGCGGTGAGTCAAACGTGTGCTTTTTAGCATTTTTTTTTGTTGAAGGATCAGAGACAGCGGCTCATTTCTTTTTCGAAGGCTTCTAGTTGGCACTTCTGGTTTTTTTTTTGGCTGCTTTTTTTGAAGTGGTGTGATCTGCTGTAGCCATTGTGACCAACTCCTTCTTTTTTTTTTCCTCGATTTCCGATCGCTGCCTCCTTTTTTTTTTTGCTTATTTGCCGTGTTTATTTTTATTTTTGACTTTCCTGCAAAAAAAAAAAAAAGAAAAGCTTTGTGTTCTTCGCTGCTGCTTCGTTCCCACACGAACTCCCCCGCTTCTCTTTTCTACTGTCTCTTTGTTTCCTTTCTTCTTTTCATCTTTCCGACCTTCTCCACTGGCCCACAGGTGCAGCTGCCTCCTCCTTCTTTTGTTTTTGCGTTGCACTATCTTTTTTTTTTCTGCTCCGCTGTGAAATGCCTCTTTCTGGCATTTGACAAAAAAACAAACAAACCAGTAGACCTTCTTCTCGCTGAAACAAAATCAAGAGGGAGCTCGGAAAATCGTAGACCTCCTAAGTTGCTTTTTTTTCTCTTTCATCGTTTGCACACTTTTCGCGTCTCCCTAATTTCTGCTTGAAGTGTTGAGTTGTGAAGGGCGACCGGGAGAAGAAGGAAAGGGAAGAAAGAACACATATATTCCCGTAATGGCTTCGACTCCACTGCTTAATGAGATCAAAAGCACCTATCTCAAGGCCTACCCCCCGCCGTGCACCGCAACCGAGCAGCTGCGCCGCAAGATCCGCATTGACAGCCCTAATCACCGTGCCGCCGTCGCTGCCTGCGAGGACGCACGTCGCCAGCTGGAAGAACACCTGAGTCTGCTCTGTACCTCGATCCTGATCGGTGGTGAGCAATTCGTGCGCGAGTTCCCCTCACACCTCTATGTGCCAGTGATCACCGACATCCTCATCGCAGCTCGCGCCGTCTCGTGCGGCAGTGGCGACGGCGTCAACCCATTTGTGTGGGACGGAGAGGTGGGCAGCGTTGCCTCCGTCGCCAAGACCGGCAAGCACTCACACAGCAATGCCAATAATGAAAAAGGGCTACGCAATCGTGAGCAAATATCCGCCGTGCCGTCGTCGATCCACTACGTCGGCTTTCAGGTGGCGTCGCCGGTGGAGCTGCTGTGCACGCGAGCACTGGCCCTCATTGCTGGTGACGTCCCACGTGGCAGCTACGCCCTGCGCATTGTGAAGAGTCCCGAGACGATTCCGGTGCTCGCCGCCTACCTGAGTGACCCTGATTTTCTTGTCATGAACGAGGAGCTGACGGAGGAGCTGCTCAAGTGCTTCCTTTACTTCACGCTGGTAGCGCACGAGACCTGCGTCGAGGCCAACGTGCCGCGACGCATCGTTGAGCTGTTGCTGGTCGTGGAGCAGCACCACCTGCGGGTGCCCTGTGTGCAGATTCTGTCCAACATGCTTGCCCGCTCGCGAGAAAGCGAGCTCGAGGATGTGTGGTCGCCGGTGCTGGCGCTGCTGGTGGAGGCGCTCACAGGGCAACTCGCCGCTCACACGTTCCAGCCGGATGTGTCGGCGACTTCGCCGGCGCAAGAGACGACGACGCTGTCGCATGGCGGTGGTACGGCGCCATCGACGACAACAGCAGCCCCGGTCGTCCGCACCATCGCTGCGAAGGACCGGATGATGCTGTCTCACTTCATGGAGTGCATCGTGCACGCTTTGGATCGCCTGTTTGTCGAGCCGGCCGCCATGGAGTTTCACGTGCGTCTTCTTGAGCAATTCGTCGCCATCTGCGTGCAGCTGCTGCAGACTTCGCTGCATATTAGTCCACCCGACGACGCACAGGCGCTGCGGTCGCTCGCCCTCTCACCCCTCGTCACGCTGTACCTCAGCAACCCAAGCTTTGCCGTCCCGCTCATGATTCGTCTCCGCGTCTGGGAGGCTGTGTGCGGGTGCATGCTAGCCCTCGTCGAGCGTCAGAAGGCCGAGCCGCCGGTGACGCGGATGGCGGGGGCGGCACCGAGTGCAGCTGCAGCAGCAACGGACGGCGCTACCGCTCATGAGGGGCGGAATGCCGACGGCGACCTATCCACAACATCCGGCACCGCGTCCACCACCGCATCTGCGCTGGAGGGCCGCACTGCCTCGGGCAACGCGACGGGTGACGGCGACTCCTCTGTCTCCCTCGCCCCGCACAACGACAGCGCCTCTGCGCAGCCTGGCGGGCCGGCCACCGCACGGGGCCCAGTGCTGACGACCGACGTGACAACGATCCCCTTTCATCGCGGACGAGCTGCGCCTCCTGCCGTTGCTGGAGTTTCTGCTTGTCCTGCTGCCCTGTGCTCGCCGTGGTCACTGCCACTCTGACTACCGCAACACCACCGCCCCGTACTTCCGCTGGACGTGGGAGGACGACTTTCACAATGAGATGGAGTGCAACGAGGCCCTCTGCCGCCGACTCGAGCGCATCTACCAGCAAACGCGCCGCTTCCGCTCACACGGCCGCTACGCCATGACACACGGCAAACAGCGCGTTTTTTACGCCGACTTCTTGAGCAAGCTCTACGTGAGCGACCGCAAGCAGCGCCACTCGCTGCACCGACGGCCTCTCATCGCCGGCTACGTCCACGACTCCCGCAACGCCTTCCAGCACGGCTGCCTCTGCTGCGCGACGGAGGCCGACCCGCTCTTCACCACGTGGGCGAACCGTACCAACATGCAGCTGCGCACCGCCGACACCCCAAACAGCGGGACGGGCACCGCGACGGACGCCGTGGCGCACACGGAGAGCGGACTCAACGACACTGATGGCGGTGAGGGAGGGCGGCGCGGGCTCATGCGTTCGGCTTCGGCGCCGTCCTTGGGTAGCAACAGCACGCCTCACCGTCACATTCCAGCGGCGAGCCCACCGACTCGGACGTGGTACCCAACGGAGCGGGTGAGCGATGCAGGCGGTGGTGACGGGCGGCGCTTCTCCGATGGCCGACCTGCCGCTGCTGCCGCGCCGTCCGAGACGTCGACGCTGGACAGTCACCGGCAGACTACACGAAGCCACGGCACCGCCTTGGCTGGGGACCACTCCCGCTCTGCCGGTCAGCGGCTTGGGCGGCAAGTCGGCTTCCACAGCGGCGGTGTTGCTGCCGCTGCGGACGAGGACGAAGACGAGGACGACGTCGATGGGGAGAACGGCAGGGGAAACTTCGGGGACAACGCGAACACCGACGGCGAAGCCTCGTACGCCGGCTCACGCCGCAGCACGCGTGTTGGCTTCTCCCTGTGCAGCTGTGGGTCGCACAACTCCACCGCCCCGCACCGCGTGCCTGCGACACGCCTTCGTGTGACCGGCAACGACGCCGCGAGCTCGCACAACCAGAAACACGCTCCGGTCACCATTACGATCCTGCCGCTGGAGGTGATGCTGGAGGACCCGGTGGAGCGGCTGCAGAACGACCCCGCGACGCGCAAGGCTTTTCTAGCCAAAGATGTGCTCTCCCACCTCATTCCCACCATGATGCCCGCTTTGCTGAGCCTTGTCGACAACTGCGTGAATCCGATGGTGGCGCGGCACTGCCTGACGCTGCTGCTGCGGTGTCTCTCGCTCTCCGCCGATCTGCGGTCCAGCGTCACGGGTGAGGCGATCGAGATACCTGCCTGCACGGGAGCCTTTGCGGATTCGGCAACCGACACCCCCGCCGGCGCTGCCGCGGCATCCCAAGTCGCGCCGACGGCCTCGGCGAGTGGAAAGGAGAAGCCGAGCAAGCGCTTTATGTCCTTCCGCAAGTTCTTTGCGGGCGGCAGTGGCAGCATCGCACCGCGGTGGCAGCGGATGGAGTGGCAAACTACACAAACAGCCCTGCAGTGCTTCTTGCCCTCGCTACGTGACCTCTTTGTGGGCCTCTACCTGACCGACGGCGTCCACATTGTCGCTGCGCGGCAAGACGTCTTCGCTGCGTTGAAGGACGACATGGTGATGGCCGACGAGTTGGCGCGCGTGCACATCGCACCGGAGTTTTGTACGTTTCAGCTCTCCATGCCCTCGGAGTTGCTCATGACGTCGGCAGATGCAATGGTGCTGCTCATGGGGATCTTTCCACGCACGAAGCCGAGTGGTGGGGTGCCCGCTGCGCCACCCAAGACGTCGTCTTTTAAGCACATCAAGGAGAGCCTCCGCAAGTCGCAGCCGGCCCGCGGCGCAGGACCGACGCCGTCTCCTAACTCAACCGTCGCGTCGGCGTTCAACCCGCTGGAGAAGTCAAGCCACGACACACTGGCGGGGGAGGCAGCAGCTCAGCCTTCGTCTTCGCCTTCGCCTCTGCCTCAGTCCGGTCAACGCAGCGACAACGCCACGCCATCGGACCCCTACGCCTCGGTTGGTGTCAGCGCGGTGGAACAGCGGATGCGCGATGTCGTGTTAGCCTCCCCGTCACCACCACCGCTGCAGCAGCAACAACAGCAGCAGGCACGCAAAGCAGCATCGCTCTCGTCGATGCCGATAAACGGTGGCAGCTCGCACGTTCTTCCTTCTTCCCCATCCGCTGCTGCGGTTGGAGCGGGGAGCTGGAGTCACGGCCTCGCCCACTTTACACCCACCCTCGCCTGTGACAGGTCGATTGCCTCGTCCCTCCAGCGCTGCTGCCGCCGCAGTCGCCACTTGCCAACGCACAGCACGCAGCCGTGAAGGGCGGTGCCGGTGGTGGCAACAGCAGTAGCAGCAGCAGCGCTCGCCCTCCACACGGACATCCGAAAAAGAAAGTGTCTTCGCCTCTGACCTCTAATACGTCGCCAGAAACCAGCAGCAGCAGTAGCGCCGGGTGTGTCTTCACGCTGCATCAGGCCACGCTGCTGCTCAACTACACGCGGCAGATCGTCAGTCGCGGTCCACGCGTGTGTGCCGCTGCCGCGGAGATCGAGCAGGCAATGCAGAGCAGCGAGTACCGTACGATGACAGTGCTCGGCACGTCCGAGGCCAGCGCTGGTGTGACCGGCGCGGTGTTGCGGACCAAAGAACTCGTCCTGCGACTGACGCCCGCTTCGAGCTGCCCTTACCACTTCTCCTTCTCCTTCTGCACCGAGACGTTCTTCAACGCCTCGCTGTCACTCCTGCAGTCGCTGACCCGCAACGTTGGAGAGGCGCCGCTGGAGGCGGTTGCGGGGGAGGGGCGGCGGCCCAGCAGTGGCAGCACCGCCGCCGCATCTTCGTCTCCTTCTCCTGCTGCCCGCAGCAGCGGCGGCGGCGGCGACGACGCGGTGAGTCACTCGACCGTACACAGCGGCGGCGCCGGTGGGCCACGTGGCAGCCTCAGCGCCAACAGCCTTTCTAAAACCGCAGCACAGGGTGGCGTTGAGGAGGAGGACTTGCCCATCGACGTGAAGGTTTCAGTGGTGCCCAAGACGGTCGACATTGCCGCCTTGTCGAATCTGGCGGACCGAGCGATGCGGGAGGCAACGGGCCCGTACCACCGCCTGCCGCCACCCTTGCGTGCCCTCCTCATGTTCTACGATCACTGCAAGGAGAGGGACATCGAGCTGCGCGCGGTGATGGTGGAGGTGCCGGACTTCGTGCGTCGCCTGGCGGACGGGCTGCGGGAGTGGTACAGCGGCACAGTGCGCCGCCGCGAGGACGCCGCGCTCACGGTGAACTCTCTCTCCTTCGCTGGTGATAGTGTTCTCTCGCCGAACAGCGAGTCGCGTACGCCGATGAGCGGCAGCCGGCACCTGCGGCTCGACAGCGTGGTAAGAGGCAAGATCTTGCGCCTCGTCTGCGAGCTTGGCGCCACCGTGTCGCGTGACCTTGGCTTTGCCACGCTGGAGCTGGCGCCGTCCGTCGTCGCAAAGCAGCCGTGTAGCTTCGCGAAACGAGCGAAGAGGATGAAGACGTTTGGGACGGTGCGCCACCTCGTGTGGCGTCCCTTGTCCATCTCCTGCGACTTTCTCACGCCCACCGCGGC
Source organism: Crithidia sp. LVH-60A (assembly GCA_030078075.1). Lineage (NCBI taxonomy): Eukaryota > Euglenozoa > Kinetoplastea > Trypanosomatida > Trypanosomatidae > Crithidia > Crithidia sp. LVH-60A. Next base: position 1,288,517 of record CP119668.1, read on the forward strand.
GGCCGCGGCTGCCCTGCGTGCACGGAGCGGCGACGACGACGGCAGCAAGACACGGGAGCGCGCGTGTGTCGTAATGGTGCGCGGCATCCCGCTGCCGATCGTCACCGGCGTGAAGTTGCGCAAGTCGACGTACGCGGCGCTCGCCAGCACGACGATTGGCAATTTCGCCGCTGCGGTGGCCAAGCAGCTGCACGTACCGCTCCCCCCACCCCCGCCGCCACGGGCGTCGTCGTCATCGCATCGCCGGTCGGTGCAGCGCTCCACCTGCCGCAGTGGCCTTGCACGCCGTGCAGGAGCGGCAGCACTCCGTCGACCAGCCCGCCTCGTCGCCCACGCTGACCGACACGTCGCCGTGTTTGACAAGCGAAGAGTTTTTCGAGGCCGGCACCGGAGGCGCCAGTCGCGCCATCTCTCCTGACCGCATTCTGTTCTTCATCAACGGTGAGCCGATGCTTTCGCCACTCACCACTCTGCTGGATGGAATCGCCTCCTACGCCGACACGGGCTTCAGCCTGCGCTACCTGGTCACCCTCGATAAGCTGGCCGGCGACTCGGACGAGACCCACCGCAACAAGGTGCTCATGACTCTCCCTACCCTGCCCTTCTGGTTCTGCAAGCACGACATCCGCTTCGTGGTGCTGGAGGAGCCGCTGCCCCTGTCGCTCACGACGGGCGACACGCTGACGAGTCTCTGGAGTACGTCAAATCAGCGGCGTTGCGGCTGCGCTGGCATGGAGCCCTGCTTTCCTTTGCAGCCCCAAGCATCTCTTCGAGGCGGCCCCGGTGAACGGGTCCATCGCCCTCTACGCTATTCTCTCCGCCATTACACGGGGCGAACTGGCTGACGAGGCAGGGACGTTGGACAGCAGTCAGCGGCGGCTGAGCAGCGCGGTGGTGCACCAGCTGTACTACCAACTAAACATGTTCATGCTGCCCCCGCTGCTCTACGCCTCTGGGATCGGGGCGGCAGTTCACGGCGCAAACATTCGCACCATTGCCGGGTCGCGGGGCAGTCTTGCCGCACATGGTCTTTCCCACCGCCTCCTACGCGCTGTGGGCCTACCCGCAGATGTTCTCGCTCGACATGCGTGTGTCGATTCTGCGCTTCTTCATCTCAGCGCAGCGCTCGCTCACCCCGGAGCAGTGCCGCCACTTCCTGCAGGCCAACAGCGGCCTCTTGGTGCGCCGCTCGGCAGCGGACTTCTACTTTGGACCGGAGGAGAACCGCGGCGCAGGCGAGGGCTCTTCGGTCTTCGCCTCCGCCCACAGTGACGGCAACGACCGCCGTCTCGATGTGGTGGGGCTCGAGTGGGTTTCCGAGGAGGTGCTGCGCCGCCGCCGTGTGACGCTGACGGTCGACCGCCGCAACATTCTGCAGAGCGCCGAGCAGCTCTTTGCGCTGGCGACGTGCACCATCACGGTGGATGTCGCGTTCCGTGGCGAGGCGGGCATCGGACTCGGGCCTGCCATGGAGTTTTATGAGCTCATCGCGGAGGAGTTGATAAAGCCGCGTTATGGCCTCTTCCGCACCGAGGAGATCCCCGGTGACGACGGCGACGGCAGCGGCAGCGGCAACGGCCCACACCGCTCGCTGCAGCCTCGGCGGCGCTCCTGCAACCCGCTCTACCCCGCCGCGAAGCAGACGCCGCAGTCGCTGCATTACTGGGAGCTGCTGGGCCTGCTGCTGGGCCGACTGCTGATGATGGGCGAGACGTCCTCCCTCGCCCTCCACCCCTTGCTCTTCCGCCGCTTGCTCGGGGAGGACGTTATGGCAAATGCAACCCCACGCCACCCGTCACGTCGAACCTGGAGCTGCTGGACGCCCCGCTGGCGGCCTCGCTGCGGCAGCTCACGTCGATGAGTGCGGCAGAGCTGGAGGCGTGCGACTTGTATTTCACAATCCCCATCAGCGAAGCGGACGGCGGCAACCCTGCAACGGACATCGAGCTGCCGATGATGACAGGCGGTGAGCAGCGGCGCGTCACGCACGACGACGTGGACGAGTACGTGCTGCGTCTGCACTCCTACTATCTGCAGACGGTGCCCGACCTGGCCTTGCTGCACCTGCGCCGTGGTCTGCAGCACACGGTGAATCCGCTCTATCTCGAGCTCTTCAGCGCGACGGAACTGGGCCGCCTCTTCGGCTCCTCGGCCGACAACAAGATTTGGGACTCACGCGAGCACTTTGCCCGCTGCATCGACGCGGGCCACGGCTACCACAAGCGGAGCGACGTCGTGCAGTATTTGCTCGATGTCGTGCCTCAGTGGAGCGCCAAGATGCAGCACGCTTTTTTGAAGTTTGTGACCGGTTCGAGCGCCGTCCCGTTTGGTGGGCTGACGCAGGCGATTATGGTGGTGCGTCGTGACATCGACACCACGGCGAGTGGAGCTGCAGCAGCGGCAGGGGACGGCATGGTGAGTCGCACCGGTCTCTCCTTCGCCGTAAGCGGGGGCATGAGTGGGGCCAACGGTGCCACGGTGAGCGAGACGGCCTTCTCTGGTATGACGCAGAACCACAGCTTCGGCCTCAACACGGCGAATGATCGGGTGTTACCCACGGTGAGCACGTGCTTCCTGTACCTTAAGCTGCCGCAGTACAGCAGTAAGGCGGTGCTGGAGGAGCGGCTGCGCTTTGCCGTCTGCGAGGGCTCGAACTTCTTCGCTCTCACGTGAGTGTTCTTCAGCTTTTCTGCTTCTTTTTTTTTATCTGGCTCTACTCTCTTTAATAAAAATAATGTATATCATCACCGTGGATGTGCGTCGCCACTGTCCGTTACTACGTTTTTTATGAAGCGCGAGTTTCGCGTTTTTTTTTCTTTTGCACGTTTCACCACCTTCTGTCGTTGCGTGGCGCTGGGGTCTTTCCATTCCTCCTCTTCACTGTGTTTTTGGAGCTTTACGGGCCCTTTATTGTTTCTTTTCATTTTCTATGGTATCCTTGCCAATTGCTTTTTTTTTCTTCCTTTTTTTTAGCTACGGCGTATCTCGTTGTGCCTTTTCATGTGTGTGTTTTCATTTTTCCGGCATCACTTGTCTTGCTGCCTGAGGTGCCTTTTCTCCTTTATTCTTTTGCCTCTTTTTTTGTTTGAACGTCGGGCTGTATCCCTTCCAATACAGACACGCTATTCCGCTTCTCCTTCACGCGATGTCGATACCAAAAACTATTTTTTTCTTTAGTGTTCCTCCTGTTCCTGATTCTGTTCTTTGTTGAGAGATGTGCTTCATTCAGTCTAATAATTTTTCTGTTCTATTGTGTATGTGTTTTCGCGAGTCTTACAGTCGTTGTGCAAAGACCAGTGTGACATCCGAGGAAGAAAGACAACAAAGAAGCGTCATATTGCTTTTCGTGGTAGGCGTGCATTAGCGGCCTTCGTTCGGCAGCTCGTATGTAGTGGCTGCCGTACGACCGGCGTTGCCGTCCGCGTATCTTCACTGGATATCTAGTGCCCTATCAGTGGCAGGTGTGTATATTGTCTTTTCTTTTGCTGAGGGACCCTTTACACCTCCCTCGACGTCGAAGTGGCGTGAACGTTGGCGGCCAGCGTCGCACTCCTGCTGTGGGAGTCTTGACTCCGGCGACAGGTAACGTCGATAAAGCAGCGACGAATAATGCCTCTGCCCCATTACTCACCTCTCTTTTTTCTTCTGACGTACAATGTGCTCCACTCCACCTCTCTTTTTTTTCCTCTTTTCGTCTCCTCACTTTCAATACACTCACGAAGAAGCAACGGAACAGAAGCGCGCAGGCCGCCATACACATCTTTTTGGTCTTTAGTGTACCAAAAGCAAACGCCGTGCCTCAGTGCTCTTACCTGCGTCGCCATGCAACACAAGCAAATCGGCGCACTGGCGAACCACTCGCCTTTATCGTCAGCCAGACGCGCCATCTCTCACGGCCGTCCCCGCTTCGGTCTGGACCACCAAACGCCATCGGCATCCTCTTCGCACCAGCGAAGCCGCACAGCTTCCCACTCTACCGCCACAGGGCACAGTCGGGATGCGTTCAACACCGTGCCGCCACCCACGCACCGCGTCGAGGCACCCAGCTACCTTTACCGCCCTTTCATGGGTCACTCCACGCGCTTTGCCGCCATGCAGTCGCCCTTGTCACGCGTTGACATTACGCGACTTGAGCGGGAGCCGCTCACCCACGTCGCACCAGGCCGCGTTAACGATCACGTCTGCATCGCGATGGTGCGCACCCTCCGCTGGATCGCCGACCGCGCGTTCCGTGAGCGCTACATCCACCGCGCAACGATGCTGGTGACGGTGGCGGCTGCTGCGCCGGCTGCCGGTTCGGTCGCCGCTTATCTGCGCATGTTCTTTAAGCGACGCTCGACCAGCGGTAGTGACGGCGCGAGGGTGACGAAGACACGGTCGTCGGTGGCGGCGGAGGTGGCCTCGCCCTTCCTGCCCACCGAGGACGGCGGCACAGCGAACCGCAGCAGCGGTGCTTCAGCATCTTCTTTGCACCAGCATGGAGGTGGCAGTGGTGGCCGCCTTCATCGTTCCTCTACCCCGTACTCACCTGTGTCTGGGGCTGCGCTGCGCCACTCCTACGCGAACGAGCTGCGTGGCCTGCTGGCGCAGAGCGAGAGCCACGCCGTGCACTACCAGATTCTTGCTGGCATGGCAGAGATCACGGCGTTGGAACGTGGCCTCGTCCTGCTGCTGCAAGCCTTTCATTTCGTGGTGTACTTCGCTCTTTTTCTCTTCTACCCACGCATGGGCTTTCGCTTGATGGCCTACACAGCAGAGGAGTCGTCGGTTGTGTGGACGCAGATGGTGAACGATATCGATCTGGGCAAGATTGCCGATTTGCACGTGCCGAAGCTGGCGCTGCAATACTGGGGGCTGGAGGGAACCTTCGTGGCGCAGGGTGCGCTGGTGCCGATGGTTGTGCCTCTGAAGCCGCAGGAAGTTGTGCTGTACCGAACAGAAGAAAAGGCGACGGCTGCGCCGACGGTGCGCGATGCTGCGCAGAGTGTTGCCGGACCCACGGCGAAGAGTGCTGAGCCAACGGCAGCGGCGGCGCATACGACGAACGCTGCCTCCTCCGGCTCTGCTGGAACTACTTTCCCGCATAGAGACTTGGATGCTGAGGGGACGAAGGTGTCAGCAGCTGCATCGCCGTCTGAGAGCGCTTCGGAAGCGACAGACTCTGCTGCGACATCAAAAGAGGAGGAAGGCGCTGCGGTGGAGGAGGCGGCCCGCAGCCCGATGAGTGGCGACCCGTCCGAGATGGTCTTCACACTGCGTGACGTCGTGCTGCTCATCCGCGCGGATGAGATGGGCTACTGTGACGTGAACCATGAGATGGCCAGCGAGCTGGACACGCAGCCTGGGTTTTTGCGCCGGCTGGCGAACCGCTATGAGCAGCGATAGACGAGAGACCTCACTCGAGCAGAAGAGGAAATCTCAGAGGGCAAATGAGGCTAGATTCATCTTTTTGTCTGTTGCACCTCTTTTGAAGCATCTTGAAAAGTTAGAAAGAAAGAAAGCTCTTTCCAGGTCTCTTCAACGATACAGAATGATGTAACTGCTGGTTCACTTCCTTTTGATGTGCGCTTTAGGTGTTGCGTGCCACGGTGATTGCACAACCTGCGTCCATCAACTGCGTGCGAGAGTCTGAATACGTTAGTTTTGTAGCGCAATGCATTCTGTTCTCTATTCGATTGACTTTACTTCTTCATCCCTCTCTACTCGTCCTCGTATCATAAGTGTACCGCATTCATAGACTTGAGAGACAGAGGTGCCCGAAGTGGAAAGCACCTGTGCCTCCACGCTGCTGCACTCTTTCAGCGAACTTCCGCTGCCAACAAAGCACACACACACAAGCCTTGGAGCAACCATTTTCTTTTGTTTTAAAGGTGAACCCACATAGAAAACAAAACTAGTCAAAAGAGCGTATCATCAAGCACACCACCAGGTACCCTCCACAAAATTGAATCGTAGAAGCAGAGGAGGAGACTCGCGCTGCTTTGTGGCTCTACTCCTTATCGTAAGAGCTCTTTCTGCGCACTTGTCGCGCAATACGAAAAAGTAGCACGCCTCAGTAGCGCGGGGTGAAAGTCTTCCGTTCCCTTTCTGTTGTATAGTAGGGGCTGATGAGCAGCACCACAGAGTGGACGCGCTTTCAGAACGCGCTGGAGCGGCGGGGCGTCCAGTTCGACCAGGTGCAGCTCGCCTCCAACCGACAGGAGGTCATTCGTGCCGCCGGCATCACCGACGCGCTCAGCATTGCCGTCATCGAGACGCAGTGGCAGCGCAATGCGGGTGGTGGCAGCGTGGGATCTGCCGACCAGCAAGATGCCAACGCCGCAGCCCACAGAGGCCGACCGTCCACGTCCGGAGCAGCGCAGCAGGCCAGTGCCTCGACTCTCGCACCGCTTCTCGCGTCTGGTGGCAGTGGTTCGCCCCACATTTACCAGAGAGGCGCACCACCGCCGCCACCATCTGCTCCAGCGGCGTCGTCGTCCTCTGCGGGAGCGAGTGGCCTGCCTGCCCTCGACTCGGCGGCCCAGCTGTCGCGCCTTCCCGAGGAGCTGCAGGACACCGTGGTGGCGGCTGAGGTGCTGACAGCCGCGGTAGGACTCGGTGGTCTCTTCCTGCAGTACACGGCGGCTTCTGCTGCTCCCGGTGGTGACGGCTTCGTCGTCTCACCGCTTGTCCCGCCGTCGATGCGGCACCTGTGCGAGACGGTGCTGCCCGTCGCCGATGCCTTTGTGGCGCTGCGCTGCATTGAGAAGGCCGAGTACGAGAGCCGGAGCTTGGTGCTCATGGCTCTCGGGGAGGTGGTGTCGGAGATCAACACCAGCTACGCTCACCAAATCGCAAAGCTGCAGCTCTGGAGTGAGGGCCGGCCGATGCCGCTCATGGGGGTCGTCTCGGAGGTGCTCCGCGTGGGTCACCACCTTGTGCGGCTGCGGCAGGTGCTGCCGATGAGTTTGATTCACACGGCCCTCGCTGACGCCGCACCTCGTGGCGCTTCCTCCTCGTCCTCTGGCCTGGTCGGGCCCCGGATTCTAAACCACCTGTGCGACCAGGTCAACCGTTTCGCCGGCAGTCGCGAGGATCACGAGCTGCTGACCTTGTTGCTGCGCCGCACCTTAGTGCCGTACCTTCGCATGCTGCAGCAGTGGATGCACACCGGCGTGCTGGATGACCCATATGAGGAGTTCTTTATTTCGGAGGTGTACCGCCCGGCCCGTCCTGCGCCGACGGCTGCGAGCCACCGCCAGCAGCGCCACGTCGGGCAGCTCTTCTTGGATGGCCTCACCGCGACACGTGGTGGTGGTGGTAGTGGCACGTATAGCGGGGGAGTCGACGGAGTGGGGAGCAGTGGCGGCACCGTGAGTGGCAGTGGCGCTGGTTCACAGAGCCGCTACGGCGCCAGCAGACGCGCCGCCGCACAGCAGGACGTGGTAGCATTTGATCGCCGCTTCTCCCTCAACAAGAGCCTGATTCCTGCCTTCCTCAGCAGTCCTAGCAAGGTGGCGAAGATGGTGTTCTTCGCCGGCAAGTACTGCTGCCTGCTGCGCGAGTACGGCGCTACTCTGCCTTCCTTTGAGGCCGCTACTGCCCTCACCTCGACTGGACAAGCTGCAGGTGGTGGCAGAGGTGCTACTGAAGGTGCCGGTTCGATGCTGGCGTGGAGTGGCACGGATCAGCTGCTGCGGCAGGTGCAGGACTCCTTCGAGATCGCCAGCAGCGCTGTTATCCAGCTCCTCTTTAGCCCATCTATTGACCTTCTCGGGCACCTGCGGTCGCTGAAGATGTACTTTTTGCAGGAGCGGGGCGACTGGGTGGTGGACTTTCTGGACAGTGCGGACAGTCTGCTGGTGGAGTATCCGGACCGGGTGAAGGCGCACTCAATGCAGGTGCTTCTGCAGGCCGCCATCGCCCGCAGCTGTGCGAGTGACCCTTATCACGACCTGATTGGCTGCACCTTCGCTGCGTGCACCCTCGAGGAGTTTCTGCAGGAGCAGCACCGCCAGCGCGACAGCGGACGTGAGACAGTACGCGTTGTGGAAGACGGGATGGGTAGTCTCCCTACCCGCTGCAGTCCGGCGAACGCTGCCGGTGCTGGGGGCGGAGAGGTGGAAACGCACCGCAGCTTGGAGCTGCTGCAGCTCGAGGCGGACCTGCAGTGGCCGCTAACGCTTGTTCTCGATGCGAAGGTCGTCCAGCGCCTCAACGTGATCTTCCGCCTGCTCATCTGGGTCAAGACGTGCGAGCGCCGCCTCTGCGAGCTGTGGTACACGAACGAGATCCTCGGCGAGTTCAGCGCCGCCTACGGGATGAAGCATCAATTTGTGCAGTTCCTCCGGCAGTTCCAGTTCTACGCCGCACACTTTGTGCTCGAGCCGCTCTGGGGACGACTGATCACCCGCGTGGGGCAGGCCGACAGCGTATTTGCCATTTCGCAGGCGCTGACAGACTTCTTTGACGGCGTCGAGACGGGCCTGGTGCTGGCGAGCACCCAGCGCTTTCGCAGCCTCGCCCACATCCTCGAGCTGACGGAGCGGTTCTGCGAGGTTGGCATGCACAGCAGCACCGCGACCATGCCGCTGATTGAGGCCACCCTGCACTCCGTCGAGGATCAGTTTCTGCGTGCGCTGTCGGAGCTCGCCTCACCGGTTGGCGCCGACTACCCCCAGCTGGTCCCGCTCCTCACCTGGATCGACTTCAGCCGCTTTTATGATCAAAACAACGTGTACCACGTGCAGCACGGCAGCGGCAGCGCACCGCCTCGTGGGGTCTAGGAAAGAGGAAAGTAGGAGAAAGAAATATTATTGGACGCTCTTTATCTCTTCTGCGAATCGACTTAAGCGTCTTGCCTTCTGATTTTTTTTGTTTTATGGTCACTCTCCGTGCCTCAAGAGAGTGTTCTTCATAGAGCAATAGAGTTGCCATACACACACACACAAGCACACACTGAGAAGAAAAAGTGAAGGTGATGGATTGCAGCAGGCGATCCATTAAAAAAAAAATGCAGTTTTTCTTTAAACGGCGGTGTTGTTAAACAACTTTGTTTTCACTTCTGGGGTAGGTTTAAAACTTTTCCTCTCACACAAGCGTAGGGTACGTTCTTCTGACGCACAACGTACAGCCTCAGCTCTCCCATTCCTTTCTTTTTCCTGCTGCGGTGAAGCGGGTATGGCAAAGAGGAAGGAACGAACGCTCATTACTCATGTGCATGCCGCTTACTCGAATGCGTCTGTTGACACCTTACCTCTCATCTCTTCTGCTCCTTCCTCTCCTGAAAACCTTCCATTTGCGTACATTTCCCTTTCCCACATTCCTTAACTCTTGAAGAACTCTTCGAATTTCGAAACAGACAAAGATCTACTTTCACCCCTTTCCCTATCCGCTTCCGCGGCGATTATCTCTCACATAAAGTAGAACAAATAGCATCAACACAGAAGTAAAGTGGTGGACGGCTTTGCATCAAAACCACCTCAAGTCTGAGCACAGAGAGAGAGAGAGAGAGAGAGAGAGAGAGTTAATTTTCTAGGTACTGTCATTCGGTACGAATGGGCGCCTTCTTGTCCGCGCTGCGAGAGCTGTTTGCCGGTGGCAAGAAGCTGGAGCTTTGCCTCGTCGGCTTAGAGAACGGTGGCAAGACAACACTGCTGAATGTTCTAGCGGTTGGCCACCCCGTTGAAACGTTCCCGACTGTGGGCCTAAACGTGAAGATGGTGCGCAAGGAGGGTGTGCAGCTGAAGGTGTGGGACCTCGGTGGCCAAGAGCGCTTCCGCCACGAGTGGCCGCGCTACACACAAGGCTGTGACTGCATCATCTACTGCGTCGACGCCAGCGACTACCAGCGCGCCGAGCTGGCGGGGCGTGAGCTGCACAAGCTGCTAAGCGACGCCGCGCTTCACAAACTCCCGCTGCTCGTGTGCCTGAACAAGATCGACCTCGACCCCCACATGAGCAAGGAAGAGTGCATTGAGCTGCTCGAGCTGACAAGCATCGACACGAACCCGTGGGTGGTGTCGCCCATCTCGGCTTTAAAGCAAACAAATATCAGCGAGGTGGTGAACTGGCTAGTCAAGAACTCACACGACTAATAAAAAGTGGAGGTGAATGCGGGAGACGGCTCGGGATCTTTAGTATGATCCTTCATATACATATACGTGCACTCTCTTAACGTTAGGTGATGCCACCCAATTCTAGCAGAAGGTGTGCGCTGCTCGCTGGGGCTGCGGCTCCCTAACTCTTGCTCACTGGAAAACAAAGAAAGGTAAAAAGAAGCGTTCGCATTTTCTTTTTCTCTTTCTGCGCGTCGGTGTTGATAATGATGTTTTTGTGAGTTATACTATAAACTGTGTGAAAGGGCGAAGATGGATGTATGAGAAAACAGCTAATTTTTTTTTTGATCAATACAGCAAGCGAATGGCTGCTACCTCTATTTTTTTTTTGTCTTTGTGAAGGAATGGACACTACTGCCGTGCTTACCTTTCATGTGTTGCAGTACGCATGCACCCTTGTTTCTTGGTGGAGTTGCGAGCCCATACTTCTCTGCAACCATCGAGAGAGGCTTTTCCTTCGATCGCTTTTTTTTCTTTTTCCTTTTGTACTTTTCTGGTTCCTTCTCAACGATATGAGAGAACGTAGAGCTCTTCCTCGTCTCCCCGACACTTTTTTTTTCCTATTTAGCGCGTTACGTCGCGCTCTTTACTCACCCTGATTAGTAACAAGTTTTTGAACGAAAGTGTAAGGCAGACAAATTTTACAACAAACGAATACATTACAGTGCTCTGCAGAGCTGCGCGAATCATTTTCTGTTATATATTTCGAAGGTGAGAAAGTTGCGAGAAAGAGCTTTCTCTTCCACGACATAGGTGCTTGCATACTCAATGCCCATCGATGCCTGGCTGTTGCCTTAGAAAAGAATAAAACTTAGCTTTATTATGCTGCGCCAAGATCCGGTCACTCCCTACCTTTTTTTTCTCTCTCTCTCTTTCCACAAATCCTTCTCTGCGCATCTCCCCTTTCGCGTCTAGCAACGGCATTGGCTAGCGGTGAATACCGGAGAAAAAAAAGAAAGGTAAACTGAGTCTGAAAGCCCCACAATACTGTGGCTTCAACTCTTTAACCCCTCACATACGCACACCCACTCACACCCTTCGCAGCTACACAGACACGAGGAGGTGAGGTAAGGCAAGATGTCCGTGAAGAAGACCACCTTCAAGCAGCGCATTCGCAAGAATGACATGAAGATGCGCCACGAGCTGGGCGAGAAGGTGCGCAAGCGCATGCGTGCCGCCCGCCGCGTCTACAACCGCAACGATCAGATCGACGACTCGTCGCGGTCGATGGAGATGATCGTGTCGGACATCGCCGAGGGCACCGCGATGCCGAGCCAGGAGATGGTGCTCGACCCGCGCAGCTTGACGGACCTGCTGCTGCGGCCGGCCCAGCCCGTCGAGGCCAGCGCAGGGGCGTCGTCCTCGTCCTCTTCCCCGTCATCAGCGGCGCAGCAGCGCAAAGGCGTCGTAGTCCACCAGCTGGCCGCCGCGAAGGTGCTGCCCGCCGCCCCCTTAGCCGCTGACGACCCCCTCGCCCTCCCCGACGCCAGTCTTTACGAGGAAGAAGAGAGGCAGCAACGCCACGCCCGCGAGGCAGCGGCGAAGCACAACGAGAACAAGAACTTCTACAAGCACAGCGGGCAGTCGTACCTTTTCTGGGAGCGTGTGGGGCTGCACCCGGCGCTGCTGAAGGCGCTGCGCGATCTTCGCTTCACTCACCCGACTCCCGTTCAAGAAGAGGTGCTGCCGCATGTGCTGGCGAGCAACAACGAGGAGCTGGCGAAACAGCTGCGCAGTCAGGGGGAGAGAAGAAGACCAAGAAGCATAAGCGTGCTGGCGGTGGCGGCGAGGGGCAGCCGGCGGCACAGGACGTCGTGGTGTCGGCGGAGACGGGTAGCGGCAAGACGCTGGTGTTTGCGCTGCCGATCCTGCAAGACCTTCTGACCAAGATGGAGGAGGCCGGCGTTACCATCGGCCTGCCAGACGCCGCCGACGACAGCGCCGCAGCCGCGTCGGCTGAAGGCTCCAGTGGTGCCGCTGTCCTGCCACGTGAGACCCGTGCGGAGCGCAGCAAGCGCATCATGCACGCCCTCATCGTTTCTCCAACCCGCGAGCTGGCCCTGCAAATTCACGCGGCAGTGCGGCAGCTGACCAAGTTTGCCCCGCAGGTGGTGGTGGGCTGCGTGGTCGGTGGCATGGCCCAGGAGCGTCAGCAGCGTGTCTTGAACCGTCACCCCCACCTCTTGATCTGCACGCCTGGTCGTCTCTGGGACTTGGTCCAGAAGAACGAGGGCTGCTACCTCGGCCACAGCATCAGCCGCCGTCTGAGCTACGTCGTGCTGGATGAGGCGGATAAGATGCTGCAGTCGGGCCGCTTTGAGGAGCTGCAGACGCTGCTGGAGCGCATCCACTGCGAAGTCCTCCCCGCTGGCTTTACGCAGGAGCGTGAGGAATGCGCCGAGGCCGGTGATATGAAGGTGGTGGGTGGCCGCTGGGACGCCGAGAAGAAGAAGTTTGTGCCCTTCACGAAGGAGGAGGCGGCAGAGCGTGCGAAGGCGACTGCAGCTGTTGCGGCGAACGGCAAGAAGGCGGTAAAGCGGCCCCGCGAGGACGACGCCGAACAGACGGAGGAGGCAGGAGAAGAGGAGGAGCGAGAGGCTGCCAAGCCGAGAAAGACTGTCAAGGGCAAGAAGGCAATGCTGAGCAAGAGCGTAGGCAAGAAAGACAAGACGGCGAAGAAGGCGGCCAAGTCCACTGCAAGGAAGAAGAGGGTGCAGGAAGACGAAGAGGAGGAGGAAGAAGAGGAGATTACCTTCGAAGATGAGGAACAGATCGATGCCGCGCCGGAGGACGTCGCAGAGGGCGAGGGCGAGACCGCGTCGCGTGGGCGGAAGGACGAGCCACAGACGATCCCGATGCCCCCGAGCCGACGGCCAACCACCGCGTCGTGACGTACGTCACTTCCGCCACGCTCTCGCTGCAGACAAACTACGAGCGTCGCGACTACTCGGCCCGCAAGAGCGTCATTCGCACCTCGAACGCGGATGTGCTCGGCAAGGTGCTTCAGCAGCTCGAGATCAAGCCGAGCAATGCGCAGGTCTTTCTCCTTGGCGAACTCGGCCACCGTGGCGGACCGCATCAACGAAACCTATCTTCGCTGCCCCGACAAGAGCAAGGACCTCTACCTCTACTACTTCTTGAAGACCTATCACGACGAGCGCGCCATCGTCTTTGTGAACGCCATCTCGATGCTGCGGCGTCTCGTGAAGCTGTTGGAGGTGCTGGGCATCGCCGTTGTCGGCCTTCACGCCTCGATGCAGCAGCGCCAGCGTCTGAAGTTTGTGGACAAGTTCAAGAAGGGCGACATCCGCGTGTTGGTCGCCACCGACGTCGCCTCGCGTGGTCTTGACATTGACGGAATCAAGTACGTCGTGCACTACCAGGTGCCACGCTCAACGGACGCGTACATCCACCGCTGCGGCCGTACCGCGCGTTGCGGCGGCACTGGTCTGTCGATGCTGCTCGTGAACGCGCAGGAGCACATGTCCTTCCGCAAGCTGATGGAGTCGCTCGGTCGCAAGGACAGCGAGATTGAAACCTTCGCGGTGCAGCCCTCTGTTGTCCATCAGCTGAACAGTCACCTCCGCATCGCCCTGCAGATCGATAAGCTGCAGAAGGAGATTGGGAAGAGCCAGGCGAGCAACCGGTGGGTGAACCGCATGACAAAGAACGCCGATCTCGAGACGGACGACATGTACGACGACTCGGCCGACAACGAAAACAGGCAGAAGCAGAAGGCGATCCGCATCCTGCAGCGTGAGTTGCAGCTGCTGTCGAAGAAGTTCACTGGGCAGTACGGCGGCAAGGGTGCTTTCCGCACAAGTGCGTCGGCGCTGGGGGCCAAGGAGGCGGAGAAGAAGCTGAAGGAGCGCGCGGACCGGCAGACGGTGCGTGTCACCACGAAGGTGCGGAAAGAGGCGAAAAAGATGAAGCGGTGAGGCGGCTTCCCGATGAGGGCTGCGGCGGCGGTGGCATCTTAATGGTTGGTGTGTAATAACAGCTGCACTTTTTTTTTTAAATTTAACGATGGCTCTTCGAATAATCACAGTCGTTCACCGTGTCCATGTCTGTGTAGTGGGCGGTGGTGGTGTTCGCACTGTTTAACTACTGATTTTTCTCGTCTTCGTTCTCTTTAAGTTATTATGTTAAACCGTTCGCTGTCGTAATACAAAGAGAAATGTAAAGGTTGAAAGCATTTGTGCGCATTTTCTGGATTTGCTGCGTTGATCTTCCGATGCTGCTGTCAGTGGTTCTGCGATGGCTTCGATAATCGTGACGCAGCAAGGCGGTGTCGTCGTCTTATGTGTATTTAAATTTAGAGGTATTACGTGCCGACTACGGGAATAACAGAGGGCTGTACAATCAGTACTGCCTTTGGTGCCACAGACACTAACACGACAGTTGGGTGATTTGCCTGCTCTTGCGCGAGCTGAGGACGTTTCATGATTCTCGTCCTTTTATCTTCTCCCCTAAAATCGTGAAACCACGCAATCCTTGAAAGTCCCAAACGAGGTAGTTGACAAAAGGGCAAACACGCACACGCACACTCACGCACGTTGTATACACACACACCAAAGAATTATTTCTTGAACAATGCATCGACTGCTCCTCCGTCCGTCCACCGCCGGCGTCGCGGTGGCCACGGCTTGCGTGCACAGTACCTCTCTCGCTCTGCCACCACGCCACCAGTGCATGCAGGGCGGTTGTATCGAGCAAACCCAGCGGCGCACCGTGCACACCGGCTTCGCCCTCTTCACCTCCACCGCCCTCTGCCGCTTTGATCTTCGCAAGCACGAGATGGAAAAGCGCCGTGCCCGCGAGATGGAGAAGGCGGGCATCGACCCGAACGACGACGACGCCGAGCCGTGGATTGCCCCGGAGGAGCAGCAACGCCGCGATGAGGAAGAGGAGCAGCGCCAGGCTGAGCTGGAGGAGCAGCGCAAGGCAATGCTGCAGAAGCGCGCCGAAGAAGATGCAGTAAAGCGGCAGAAGTTCAAGGAGTTCCGCGCGCGGCAGATCTCGATGAGTCGCCACCGGAAGGAGGAGATGGCGGAGAAGAAGGAGGAGGCCCGACAGCACCGTCGCGAGCAGAACAAGCGCGTTGTGGGAGAAGAAGGGGCGGAAGGGGCTGCGGGGGAGAGTGCTGACGAGGGTCAGAGTGATGCTGCGGGTGACTCCGGTGAAGGGGCTGCAAACAGCACGAAGTAAGCCTGTACACGAGGTCATTTGAATGTGCCTTCACACCTTTTCCCTTTTCTCGTATGTGTCTTAAGAGTCAATTTGAGTGAAGGTCGTTTTCGTTCTGTCGTGTCTGATGACTACCTTCACGTGCTTGTCGTTCTGCGGTGTTGGTGTCCCAGTTGTTCCTTTCCACAAACCTCCCAGGTGACTTCTTATCGCACTCTAGGCACCACTGCCTTCTCAAGTTGGAGTCGTTTTTTGTGCGCGTCAGGTACAGATGGTCGTCGTTTAAGCTCGAGCTGTTGCTGTTGTGTGGCGCTTCTCTGCATCACCTGAGCTCGCTGTGAGCATTTTTATTCAACCCGATGGATCAAAGCACACGAAAATGTGCGCCACGCTTGTCTATCCACATGACGTCCCTTTCATCTCTGGAGGAACGCTCTTTCCTTTGTTGAGCGCTAATCATGCATTGCAATCCCCCTGCTACCGGCACACATCATTCACTCTTCCATTTTACCTCTTCTTCCTCCCTGTTAACCTATCCACTTGTACTATTTCTCCCCCTTTCTCGCTCACACCTTAACTTATAAAACAAATAAAATAGTCACCGTACCTCGTTTCACTCGAAGCAGTCCAAGATGGTCGCTGTCCGCGCTAAGGTTGGCTCCCGCAGCTACATCCGCCAGAAGCAGCTGGCCAAGGGCAAGAAGGTCTTCAAGATCGACTGCAGCATCCCGGCCGCCGACGGCATCTTCAGCGAGGATGTGCTGAGCGGCTTCGAGCAGTTCTTCCAGGACAACACGAAGCTGAACGGCCGCAAGGGCAAGCTGTCGGAGAAGGTCCGCCTGCACATGAAGGAGAACGTGCTCACCATCACGACGACGATGGCGTACCGCAAGAAGTACTTCAAGTACCTGACGAAGAAGTTCTTGAAGAAGAAGGACCTGCGCGATTGGATCCGCATCCTCGCCACCGGCAAGGAGACGTATCAGCTCAAGTACTTCAACATCCAGGATCAGGAGGAGTAAGGACGCCGCAGCTCACTGCTTCCGTCTTCCCTTCTTCTCTCTTCTTTTCCTCTTCGTTCTGCTTCTTGTCTCGCGTGTTGCATGCGCGTCACAGGTGGGGTTCTCTTACCTAGCAGCGGTGCCCGTTCTTTCTCGATCTTACAACGGTGGTGCGTTCAATCGCTATCGCGGTGAGAGACAGGAGAGGAATCGGGCACCTGTGCGGGCGTGTATGCATGTGTGAACAGTACGTGATGAAGATGCTGGGTCTACGCAAGACCACGGCAAACACTTTTTTTTATCTCTTTCTTTCTGATTTCCACTCACGAAAAAAAAAAGCCTTTAAAAGAAAAAGAATATAAACGTGTTGAGATGGTTAAAGGGCCGCTTTGGAAGCAGATTGCGTACTGTCTCGCACGCGGTAAAGACTTTCGTCTTTTTCTTCTTACCTCTTCTCCTGCATTACGGCTGCAGTTGGACGACGAAAAAAGTTCGAGACTGGGGCTTAGTAGCAGAAGTGGGATTGCCGTCATGACTCACGCCACGGGTTGAGCAAAAGTCAGGCGCAATGCCTCTATGAAGCTTCCCGTTCCTTGAAGGCCAATATGAGACGTCTCAGCCCTTTCGTGTTTTGACGACGTTGTCGCGGAAAAATCATGTAGCCTTCAGCTTTAGCAGCTTTCCACCACCTCTGCTTTGTTCTGATATTCTCCTATGCCTCCTCGTATCTCCTATTTAAAAGGTACGGTTATCGTCCCATTCCTCACACGGTGGAGGTTCTTGTACTCGTTGCAGCGCTTGGCATACTCGGCCCTCGTGCTCCGTCAATCGCGGTGTCTGGACGGACGCTCTCACCAGCGCTCTTCTGTGGCTCCTCTTTAAGAGACACGCAAGCAGAAAAAAAGAGCGCTCGGATAGGAAAACAAAGAAACAACGAATAATTAACCCCTACATTTGCACAACACACATTCTTCACGCATCACACGAAAATCATGTCTTCTCACTTGCTCAATATGCTCTACGTCTACAACGATGGCCGCGCGCCGCACCGCAACGCCGGCAACGAGGTCGTCCTGGAAGACGACACGAGTGGCTCCAAGGTGCTGCTCATCAACATGCGTAGCTACCAGTCCGACCTCCTCGAGCAGGACCAGCGCAGCCTTGTCGACCCCAGCAACTTTTTCGTCGACATTCTGAAGCGCAACGAGGACCTCCGCAAGCCCGGCGTGCCGGACTTCGACGTCGTGCAACTCGACACCTTAAAGCTCTCGGCCGACCACACGCCAGAGGACTGGATGCAGCTCGCACAGCTCGTCCGCCGCAATTACCACCGCTACCGTGGCTTTGTCGTAGAGAGCGGGTCGGACAACATGGTGTCGACCGCCACTGCGCTGAGCTTCCTGCTGGAGAGCCTGGGGAAGCCGATTATCTTCACGGGCTCCCTCATCCCTGGTGACCGCATCTACACGGATATGAAGCGCAACATCATTCTCGCGCTGCTCTTCGCGAGTTGCAGCCAAGTCTGTGAGGTGTGTATCTTGTTTGACGAGATGCTCTTCCGGGCAAATCGTGCAATCAAGGTGAACCGATGCAGCCTGCGTCCCTTCGACTCTCCCCACTTTCCCCCGATCGCCTCGATGCAGGGAGGGTCGATGGCCATCCATCGCCCGCTGCTCCTGCCACACCCAACCGGTGCGTTGCGCATCTGCGCGCAGCTCGATGTGAAGGTACTGACGCTGGAATTGGGCCCTGGTGCACCTTATGAATCCTACCTGGCTGCGCTGGAGGCGACAGCTGCCCCGGCGGTGGTCCTGCGGTGCTACGGCAGCGGCAACGGCCCAACCCGTAACGGCTTCATGAAGCGCTTGCTGGCCCACGCGCGGAAGCGGGACTTGGTGGTGGTGATCTGCACGCAGAACCGCTACGGCGCGGTGAATTTGGCCGAGTACGAAGCAGGCCGCCAGCTGATGGAGGCGGGGGCGATTAGCGCTGGCGACATGACGCAGGAGGCGACGCTGATAAAGCTGAAGTACCTGTTTGGACTCGGCATGTCGGCCGCGCAGGTGCGGAGCGCTTTTTTGACGCCGCTGCGAGGAGAGGTGTCCCCGCCGGTGTCGAAGCTGTAACACACTTCACAGTCGCAATCCTTTTTCTCGTTGTTGTTGTTGTTCTCTCTGTGTTTCTGGAGAGTCAGCAACACGTCGATTATTTCTTTTTGTTTCGGTTTATCTCGTGCCAGCGTCGATTCTGGGATGCTTCAGCAACATGCACCTCGTATATAGTCCCAATTGTTTTTTCGCCGATAGGAGAGAGAGACAGGGAGAAGCAAGCTTGAAGGTGTCCGTTTGCGGTGTGGGGCAGGTCTTTGCCTTTCTGCTAATTACTGTTGCGTTAATGCTCTGCCGTATGTTATGAGTTGCACGCATCATTTTGCGGAAAGAGAAAAGAGTTATTGGGGGGGACTCTTAAAAAACTAACCTTCTTTCTCAAACTTTAAGTTTGAAAAAAAACCTCCAGTATCTCCCTATAAAAAAAAATATTTACTTAATTTTTACCCTTTTTTTTTTTTTTAAAAAAAATCATCTCCTTCCCCCAACACCCTTTTTTTTTTTTTTTTCCTTTCTTTCTTTTTTTTTTTTTTTTTTTCCTTTTTCTCCCCCCCCCCCCCACCCACAAAAAAAAGGTTTTGAGTTGCACCCCTCAATTCCCGGAGGGAAAAAAAACTTAAACCAAACAATTTTTTAAAAACTTTTCTTTTTTTTTTTAATTAATTATTTTTTTTACTTAAATATTTTTTTTTAATATTTTTTTTTTTTTTTTTTTATTTTTTTTTTTTTTTTTTTTAAAAATCTCTTCTTTTTTTTTATTTTTTCTTTTTTTTTTTTTTTTTTTTTTTTTTTTTTTTTTTTTTTTTTTTTTCTTCTCTCTTTTTTTCCTCCCCCCCCCCCAAAAAAAAAAAAAAACAAAAAAAAAAAAAAAAAAAAAAAAAAAAAAAAAAAAAAAAAAAAAAAAAAAAAATAAAAAAAAATCTTGATCGGCTCTTCCCTTAGCGTCCCCCTCGGATTTCCTTGTTTTCTTCTCTTCATCCCCTCTTCCAACACCCGACGGCTTTCATTTAGCGCAGATGGGGAAGTCCGGAAGCAAGCCAGCGGCCACCGCTGCTCCTGCTGCATCGGCTCTACCACCACCAACAACACAAACAACGCATCAACGACCGGCGCCAGCGACGAGGCCGGCGTCTCCAAAGAGTTTAGCCACTACACGGCCTTCCGTGATCAGCTGCTCGACTTTGCGCTGGGCGAGAGCGCCTTCGACTACGCGGAGCGTCTCTTCAAGGAGCAGCCAGACAGCCCGGAGGTGATGGCGCTGCTCGCCGAGACCACCTTTCTGTACGACAAGACAAAGAACAAGGTGGCCCGGGAGCACTGGTGCGATCGTCTGGACCTCTCTGTTGCAGCGTGGCGTCGATGTGAGTCGCAAGTGCATCAACGAGAACACCGACTACGGCCCATGCTACCGCACCTACGTCATGTGCGCCGCTCGGGAGTCGGAGGCGCTGTACTACATGAAGAGTTTCACGGGTCTCGGTCTCGTGGAGAACTACCAGGCGATTATGAAGAAGGGCGAGAAGGGGATGCAGCTACTGCCGTCCGACGCGGAGATCCCCAACACCCTCGGCGCGCTCTGTGCCCGCTGCTCCTTTCGCTGGTACGACCCGTCGCGGCTCTACGCGTGGTACTATGGTCTGCCCAACGCGCGTGCGCTGCGTGGGCTGAGTGTGAAGTACCACAAGAAGGCTGTGGAGAATGACCCAAAGAACTTAGAGTATGCCTGCCGTCTGGCGCAGGCGTACTTCCAGGAGGGCGACTTGCTGAACGCACGGCGTTGGTACGTGAAGGTGCGTGACGAGATGCCGCCGCAGGACCTGAAGGACGAGAAGTGGCAGGGAGTCGCCCACACCCAACTCTCCACCGCCTTTGCGAGGCCGAAGTGGAACGTGCCGTTCGCATAGCGTGGTGTCTCGATTTGGAGAAGATGCTTGCGGGTGTCGTGTTTCGGGCTTGCTGTGTGTGACATGTCTGCCTTTTGGTTGAGATGGCACGGCGGAATGTGTTTTGTGTTGCTGGTGTGACTGCGCTTTAACTCGTATGCTGCGACATTTATGGTTTGCTTCTGGCAACTCTATCACAAAAAATCTTTTTTTCTTCTACTCCTGTTTTGCAGTGATCAGACTGGATTGTTGAGTGTGCTTTTCTTCTTCTTCTTTTCTTATTTGTATGTTGTTGAGATGATGTGTTTTGGTGGAGGGACGAGCTTCCCGCGATCGCGAGGTCACACCCCAAGCACTTGTGGATGCCGGAGACCAGTGCACTGCGAGATGCCTGCTGATCTATTGTCCTCAAACCGACCTGTTCAGGAAGCATTCGTTGCTCGATGCTCTTTTTCCTTTCTTCTTGAAATGTTTCTCGCATTCTTGCTGTCTTTTCTTGTAGTCACACACACTCACACCGTTAATGAAGCTTTTTTTTCTCTTCCTTCGATGTACTTCCCGGTTTTCGTGGTCGTACGCCGTTTTGTTCCGCACTTATTATCACTCTTCCTTCGCACTTTGTTCGCGAGCGCAAATATAAAGAAAAAACAACAACATGGCCAGTTGACATGCCTGACAGGACGGAAGGGGAGCACGCGTAGCGATCAGAACAACACCCTGCAACTGACTCTAGACGATGGTAGTGGGGGTAGAAGCAAGAGTGAAGAGAACCCGAGAAGCTATTACCGAAGGTAGTAAAACAGGGCTCAGGTAGCCAGTTCGAGAAAATAAGAATCACACGTGCCTTGTCGAATGCTTGACGCCACGCTACGCCGCTCACTACCGATGCCAGTTGGCTGATCGGCTAGACCAACCTTTGTTTTCTTCTTTATCTTCTTCTATTTCACCTTTTTTTCTTGCTGCGTCTTCTGCATCTTTGCACCCTTCTTGTTGTACAAGCAGCACCTTGCACGCAGAGTTCCTCCGGTGTAGTACAGGAAATAAAGAAAGAAAAACACACGCCCACACAGAGAAACAATAAGAACAACATAAAAAAAAGGAAAAAGCTGAGCATCTTGATAGGTCGCACTTCCTTTTTTCTCTTTGGTGCTTTATTCGATTAACTAACACCTGTTATTTGGACAAAGCTCCAGGCCTCGCCAACACACGTCACTACAACCGTCTTTTTTCCTTTTCTCTTGACAAGCCTTTTCTGGTATAAAACTCTATTCTTCACACACACTCAAACACGCTTACAAGCTCAGACAGACGAAAAAAAGAGAGATAGATAGCTCTAGTAAAGAATGTTGCGCCGCCTAGCCCCTCGCGCGTACCCGGCGCGGTGCGTGTCGGGTGCCGTCATCGCCAACGCATTCGGCGCACGCTTCCGCAGCACGAGCTCCGCTGCCCCCGCCGCGGCCACCGCTTCCGCTGCTCCCACCTACCCGGCCATGCCGGACATCCCCAACCTCAACTTTCTCTCCAGCCCTGACAACCTTCTCGGTACCGTGGAGGCCACCGTGGAGGTGTGCGAGAAGATGCTGAAGGCGGTGCCCACGGCAGCCACCCCGCAGGCCAAGCACGACCTCATCGACTCCACCAGCAACGTTCTCTGCCTGCTGCTCGACCCCTGCGAGTTTGTGCGCCAGATCCACCCCGATGAGCACTACAAGCGCGGCGCCTCCCTCGCCTTTCAGAAGGGTTACGAGTACATGTGTGAAGTGAACTCGCGCCGCGAGCTCTACGACGTCATCAAGGACCTCGACAGCGCCGAGGGACGCAAGGGCCTGACGCCGGAGTCGATCCGCAACGTCGTGCAGCTGAAGCGCGACATGGAGAACAACGGTATCCACCTCCCCGACGCGCAGCGTGCCAAGGTGACGGAGATGAACATCGAGAAGGAGGAGCTGGCGATGCGCTTTCTGACAGAGCAGGGCTCGGCCAACCCTTTTGGTACACTGCGCTACCTTCTGCAGTGTCGCTACGAGCTGGCGCAGACCCTTGGTTTTGAGAGCTTCGCCGAGCAGCAGCTCCGTGGCACGATGCTGGAGAATCAGCAGAACGTGTGGCACTTCCTCTGCAGCATCGCGAGCAAGTATCGCCCGCAGGCCGAGGCGGAGATGGACCTCATCCGCAAGAACATCGGTGAGGTGCGCAACCGCAACAACGTCACGGACGAGTACCGCGCACGCGTGTCGGTTTCGCTGCGGCGCGACGCCGAGCCCGAGACGGCGACGGAGTACTTCTCAGTGGCGAACTGCGTGCGTGGCATCCAGTGCCTCTGCTCCGAGGTGTTCGGCGTGAAGCTGGAGGAGGTCGCCTTCAACCCGGAGGAGATCTTCAACGACAGCGCCAAGAAGTACCACGTCTACGACGAGAACAAGCAGTTCCTCGGCGTCATCGTGCTCGATATGTACATGAATGAGATGAAGTACTGCCAGGCGGGACACCTGACGCTGCAGCTGGGCTGTGTGCCGCACGCCGATGCCCTCGCCACCGTCGGCCTGCAGCTGCCGAAGCGTCAGTACCCGGTGGTGGTGCTGACGGCCAACGTCGGGGCACTGAAGCCGGCCCAGCGCCGCTCCGACGGCACCTACGACGACGAGGCGACGCTCATGCAGCCGCACGAAGTCACCACCGTCTTCCACGAGTTCGGACACGCGATGCACACCATCTTTGGCCAGACACAGGTGCAGAACCTCGCCGGCACCCGCTCGAGCATCGACTACGTCGAGACCTTCTCGCAGCTGTTCGAGCAGTTTCTCACCTCGCACGAGTTTCTGAAGCTGTGGGCCCACCGCATCAACACACGCGAGCCCATTTCCTTTGACATTGTGCAGAAGCGCAACGACGCGGCGAACATGTTCAAGCACCTCGACATGCTCGACCAGGTGGTACTGTCGGCCGTGGATCAGGCGCTGCACGGGCCGCAGCCGCTGACGGTGTACTTCCCGCATGGCGACCAGGGCCATATTGGGAAGCGGACACTCGGCGATTTAGGCGACTACGGCCGTGGTGGCTTCAACATGGCCAAGGCGTTGATCCAGGTCGCAAAGCCGCTGTCGGTGGCCGACCCGACGGAGACCGGCGTGCTCAGCACCCTCTCCTTCGAGCACCTCTCCGGCTACCCGGCTGGCTACTACGGCTACCTCTACAGCCTCAGCGTTGCGCGTCGCATCTGGACGAAGAAGTTCGAGCGTGACCCGCTGAACCGTGAGGCGGGGCGGGAGCTGGTGACGAAGGTCATGTCACACGGCGCGGCGTGTGATCCGAAGGAGGTCATTGAGAGCTACCTTGGTGACAACCTGACCGACATCGACATCTGGGCTTAAGCTGTGTGTCTGTGTCTGTGCGTGCATATGTGAGCTTTCCGTGCGTGTATTCTTGCAGGAGAGCTGCACCAGCACTTACTCAGAGCGGGCCAAGAGCTTCTACTGCACACGCAGCACACGCGTGCTTGACGTGTGTGTGTGTGTGCCGGTGCAGCGGTGCCCGATGTTACTGCTGTCGTTGACACTCGTGGTGCGTCGTCTCACAGGCTAATTGGGTGTTGCCATTTTTGTTTTGTCCCCTATCCCAGTGGACGTCTCCCTCACCGCCTCTCTCTCCCCTATCCTTCTTGTTGTTTTGTTTGTCGATGCAGTGACCGGATGTTGGTAGGTCCGGCGTTTGGAGTGTGAGGCTTTGCTGCCGGTGCATACAGACTCTTATCTCAAGGGTGTCAGCCGAGGATGCCACTGGGCAGAAGAAAAAACAAACTATTCTCGCTTTGATGAGTTCTCTGCACTGCACGAGTGCACCGTGACACCGCATCCAGTGCATTATTTATTGTATTTTTTGCGTCACACTATTGAATATTCTTCTCTTTTTTTGTTGCTACGTATTATTGGCGTGTTGTGTGCAGCACGAAACGAGGGGGGCGATGGTAGTTCCGTTACATACTTAAATGACAATCGGAAAAGTAAAAAAATACCGCGAGAAAAAACGGCAGCGATAGGAGGTGGCTGAGAGAGGCATTGCTTCTCTTTCAGGCTAAGCTGCAACGCATGGCTGGGCATCACGTTTGCGTCCCCTCGTGCGGAATCTGTGGGACTTAACTTCAAAGCCCCAAAAAGACAAGAATCGCTTTTATAGATTTCCTACTGTTTGGCCTGGTTTCTGCCAAGGAGCACGAGGTCCTGCGTTCTACTTTAGCAGTGCTACATCGAGGGACTGCGCGCGCCAGCTAGTGCTTTTACTTTAGTGCGGGCTGATGTGCACCTGTGGCTCCTGCGTAGTCTTTGTTTGGTGCGCTACGTCAATGTTCCCTCATTACTCTCTTTTTCCATTTCCCGATCTAATACTCTTTTCAATTTCTTCGTTTATTCAACTTCTGCACACACACACACACACACACACTTGTGCATTAAAAACGTCTCTCTGCAACCTTCCTTGTTGTTTTCATTCACTTCTTAGTCCCGTCTTCGTCCCGTTCCGTGTACCCGACACCCTTTTGTTCTCTCCGTCATCCACCATGATGCGCTGCTCTTTCATCCGCCGTGCCGCCGCCCCGGCTGCTGCTGCTGCTGCTGCCTCTAGCGACCCCAAGATGTCGGCCCTGCACAAGCTCCTCACCGGCGAGGCGCAGTTCCGCGGCAACGCCCCGCTTAAGGAGTGCAACATCGAGCACAACTTCGGTGCCAACTGGCGCGCCGAGCTCGAGGCGTACGCGAAGAGCCTGCCGGCGGAGCAGAAGAAGATTCTGGAGCGCCAGGTGGCCCGCGTCGGCCTCACCCGCTTCACGACCCGCGAGCTGAGCGAGTACTGCGGCGAGGGCCCCGAGAATGTGGAGAAGGTAGCGCGTGAGGCGAACATCGCCCAGGCGAAGGCCTACGCCCAGAAGAACGGTGCCGATAAGCTGGAGGCCTACGTGCAGGCGGAGGCGAAGAACGCCGGCTGGTCGGATGCCGACGCGAAGAAGTTTATCGAGGCTGTGAAGGCCGCCAAGTAAGCGAAGGAGAAAAGAAAAATAATAGGCTGGTGTCTCAAAGGCAACTTTCCTTTTTTTTCCCACATGACCTTGGCTTGTGCGGAATTCAGTTTCTTTGTTGTTTGTTTGTTTCGTAGGGGAGCAACCTCGCACGCTCTTTTCGAACGAGCGTGATGGGGAGGTCGAGGTGCAAAGGGAGGAGTGTAGTGAACAGGGCTGTCTGACGGTACAGAAGTTGGCTGCGGTCATCCAGAGGGAGAAGATTTAAGTGGCACTTCGTGCTTTACTTTCTTTTTCTTCCTCTTCTCAATCTGGAGCATGTGTGTGTGTGTATGTGCGGCTTGCTTCTGTGGCTGCAGAGGGCAATCTTGTTGTTCTCTCACTTTCCCTCTTTCACTTTTCTTTATTTATTTAGTTCTAGATAGCGGAGGCGCTGTGTGAAGGAAGGCAACGAGGAAAGGAAAACGGTAGCTCGGATTTAACAAGGGGCCCTCTTGTTGATGTGTTGTGGTGTTTGCTGGTGTCTCTTTCTCTGTCTTTCTTTCAGATAAAGGTCAAACAAGGGGTGCCCGCTTCGTCTACTGTCATTTTCGTTCTGTTTTACTTGTTCGCGTTTCTTCCTTCACACATAGCTGATGCTCGATGCCTTTTACCTCTCCCCTCTCTCCGCTTGAAACGACACATGGCCCCATTTTTATTTTTCCGTTTGATTGTTTCTCATATTTGCTTGTCACCTCATTCGGCACCTTTTCTCTGTGAGCTGAGGTAGTGTTGACAAGATGCAAGATGGAGAGCACGCAGTGTTGTGACCGGCGGGAAGGGGCTGGGGAGACGAGAGACGTAGCGGACAAACCACACAGTTAAGCGACACAAAAGTACAGAACAATAATTAATCATGGCATGGTAGCTAGCAAGACGCTGCTGGTATGTAAAGCGCACTTCATGCAATTTAGTTGACAATGCGCGTGAGAGGACAAAGACGACTGCTCAGTCGCACGATGCTTTACAAGCGAAGGTAAGCGTTTCTGTGGATCATTACACCGGGTTCAGTTTTTTGCGCCTTTTTGGCACTATCACAGAACTGCGGACAACAGGTGGTGTAAGATGGCGGCTTTGCAGCACCGCTTGATGCACGACGTAATGCTTTAAAGTGCACTGTTCTAAAGGTGCGTCAATTCTAAAGCTTCAGTATGTCGTCACCTCTTCTGCATAGCGACGCAAACAGCTGACTTTCTATTTACTTTTTCTTTTACTTTTCTATTTCGCTTTTCTTTTTGTTCCTTGACTTCATCATGCTGCAAAACTTATTCATAGAGCAGCGCGGTGGTGAATAATCTTCATAGACCAACCCTTTTTTTTCTAAGAAGAATACAGCGATAGAAGCTTTTCCATTCTCCTTGCACCTAGCAGCCACTAGGTCAGGGAGCCCATAGAGATCTACCAAGACTTCAACAGAGAGCAATGACGCAAGACGCGGGGCCTTTCCACCTCTACCGCGTGCTGGGCGTGGCCAAGGAGAGCTCCGTGAAGGAGATTACTCGAGCCTATCGTTGCCTCGCCCTTCAGTACCACCCCGACCGCAACCCCGACGGCACAGAGCAGTTCAAGGCCATCTCGAACGCCTACGCCCTCCTCGCTGATGCTGACCGCCGCGCCGTGTACGACCTGACCGGCTTCACCTCCGAGCCAGCTTTCCGGGGCGTCGACGGGCATGTCAGACGAGACTTCGCGGCAGCAGCGCTCGGCAGAATTGGCGGATCAGGTGCGCAACTTCTTTGCTACCTATGCCGGCTCACCCGAGGAGAGCGCGGATGTTGTGAAGGGCTTCAACACCTGCAAGGGCAACTTCCGCAAGATGGTGCGCGAGTACCTTCTCTTTGACAATGGTGTGGACGGGGAGGTGCAGCGCCTGCATCGACTGGTAGAGCGGCTCATCGCGGCGGGGAAGCTGACGGCGACGGAGGCGTGGGCGGAGTCGACCTCGACGCGGAACATCATGAAAATCGAGAAGGCGATGCGTCGTGAGCGTGCGGAAGCCGAGGAGGCCCTCAAGGAGCTCGGAGGTGGCGCTGCGGGCAGAAACACCGGTGAAGGGGACGGAGATGAGGGCGGCCTCGGTGCGCTGCAGCTCGCAATCCGACAACGACAGGCTTCATCTTATCAGTCCATTTAAATTTGGATGACGTCGTGTGAGCCAAAGTGAGCGGCAAAGCCGAAGGAGCGCCCTGCAAGCGGGGAAGCGTGGAGGATGGCGCTGCAGGGCAACACCGGTGAAGCCGCACAAAAGGGAAAATTTTTTTTTCCAATAACCGGAAAAAAAAAAAAAAAAAAAAAACGAAAAAAAAAAAATTTTTTTTTAAAAAAAAAAAATAATTGTTGTTCCCCCCCCTACCGTTCCCCCTGTTTTTTATCTTTTATTTTTTCTTTTTTCTTCGCCCCCCCCCCCCTCATCTCTTCTTTTTTTTTTTTTTTTTTTTTTTGAAAGGAAACTTTTAACAGGCCAAAAGAACAAAACAAAAAAAAAACCTTTTTCCTTTTTTTTTTAAAATTTTTTTTGAATAATTTAAAAATTGCTTCTTTTTTTTTTTTTTTTATATTTGAGTATATATTTTTTTTTTTTGCGGCTTGTGCCTGACCTTGTAGTGAGCAGTAGATCGCAGCGATCTGCCAAAGCAAGAGAAAAACGGATCGAGCTTCCAAGTTTTGCATCAGCCGTCTTGGCGATCGTGTCCTTTTATTAGAAAAAAGAGGTCACGTGTGCGCTGCTGCTTCAGAGCGTCACGCAGCTGCGTGGCATGCTTCACTCAAATGAGGAAAAAGAATTCTGAGTTTTTCGCTCTCGCTGGATGAATTAATACTTGGAGGTATTCATTACTTTCTACATCTCACTTCCTCTCCTCTTCGTCTTCTCCTTTCCAAACGCGACGCTACTCGACTGCGTACAACCGCCAAAGAATTCCTCACCTTTTATCCTCAGTTGCCAACGTCACCACTCGCTACAGTGTGCTGCTAGAAGCGCACTAAAAAAAAAAGTACATACATATATATATACACTCTCCTCTATACATTGATCTTTGCTTGCTTTCTTGCTTCTCTTTTTTTCTTTCCGCTTCTGTTAGTACTGCCTTCTCTAAAGCGGCGCACACACCAGCCCGAGATTGCGTCCTCCCGTCACCCCGCCTTTCAATTTCCTCTGACTTTATTTTTTCCTAAGTTTAATACTCATAACTTACTTGTCCGCTTCGGGTGTTTTTCTTCTTTTTTTTTCTAAGTTTTCGGACACTTCTTTCATCCTTTTTTTTTTCTTACCGCCTTCACTTTTGTTATTCCATCACCACTTCTTTTTTTTTTCCCGCCTTTGTTTCTCTTTCTCTAAGCCATCTTGTCTTAACAAGTAAGGTGTCGTCAGCAGGCTTGTGTACCACACTGACCCGTCTCTTTGTTGTCTACCCCCCAATTTCTCTCTTTGTGCCGATTTCTAAAGGCCTTCCTGCTGTTCCTTTGTCTTTATTTTTTTGGTGAGGCATTTTTGTTGCACCGCGCTGTGCCCTAGGAGCGCAGGACGCACGAGAGTGGAGTTCTAAACAAACAAACAGGAGAAGAAACAAAGAAGGATGAGAGCGCGCGATACGATGCGGTCCGCGTCGTTCAGCGGGCTGCGGGTGCCGGACACCCGTGCCTCGCAGCGCCGCTCCTTTGCTGGTCGCATGAGCCAACGCGTGGTCTCCGGCCTCTCCTTCGCCGATGGCTCCTTTGAGGAGCAGCGCACCGGCACGGTGACGGGCACCATCATCAACACCCTCTGCAGCGTCATCGGCGCTGGTGTGCTTTCCCTGCCGCTGGCCCTCTACTTCTCCTCCGTCGTTGTGGGCCTTGCGCTGCTTCTCTTCCTGTCCATGTTCGCCGCCTTCAGCGTCTATTTGCTCGTGGTGGGCTGCGACGCCACGGGCCGGTACTCGCCGACGGAGGTGGTCGCCTTTGCCTTGTACCCGCCGCAGCTCTGGGAGGAGTACCTCTATCAGAAGGGGAAGGAGCAGGCGGCGGCCATGTCCGTTCCGGTGGCAGCAGGCGGCGCGGCACAGCAGCAAAGTAACAAGGATGGCCGGCCCAGCGAATCTCGTGGTTCACTGGATGCCGCGACACACGACGGCGTCAGCAGCGATGGCGCAGCCGCGACGGCAGCAGGTGGCGGCGACGCAGCAGACAGTTCCCGCCAGCACCGTCGCACATCCCGCCGTCGCCGTGAACAGCAACAGCAGCACGGCATCGACGGCTCGCAGCCCGCAGCGTCAGGCGAGGAGGTGCATCCCGGCACGCCCCGAACCAGCGCCTATGCCGGACTGCGCGATGCCTACGCGCGGCAGGAGTGGCAGAACCGTCGCCGTCGCCGCATTGCCACGGTGGTGATGGAGTTCATCGTCTTCTGCAGCAACTACGGTACGCTTGTCATCTACTCGAAGGTGATCGCCGACTCGATGCCGCCTGTTGTCTCCTACATTACCCACTCCGAAGGCATCTTTATCTCGAAGGAGTTCTGGCTTGCTGCCGGTGGCGTGGTCTTCTTTGTGCTGAGCTGTGCCCGCAACATGGAGGAGCTGAAGTGGACCTCGCTGCTTGGCTTTCTTTCCATCCTGTACATCGTTATCGCGATTCTTTACCGCTACCACACGCAGCACGTCCGGGACTACCCACATGTCGATCCCGCGAAGTACGGCACTATCAATTGGATGCATCTGTCGGTAAAGGTGCTGCAGACCGTCTCGACTTTCGGTCTGGCCTTCAGCTACCACTACAACGTGCCGTACCTCTACAAGGAGCTGCAGGACCGTCGGCCGCGGCGCATGATGGAGTCCATCGCGGTGGCCTTTCCCATCATCATCGCCTGCTACGCCCTCACCGGCGTCTTTGGCTACCTTACCTTTGGTAAAGAGGTGGCGAACAAGAAGGTCGGCGGCAACATCGTCTCCAACTACCCCATAAACGATCTCATCATGAACATTGGTCGCCTCGGGCTCTTTGCCCATTTTGCCTGTGTCTTTCCGGTGGTGTCCATCTGCACGCGGCGTGGCATGCATCGGCTGACGATGGTCGCGCTGACGTGGTCGGAGCAGTCGTCGCTGATGCGCGAGGCGGCGGTCGCGGCTGGCGCACAGCTGACGGGGGCGGAGGAGGGGGAGGCTACCTCAGACAGCGACGGTGGGCAGCCGGGAGAGACGTCGCCGCTGCTGCACACCACGGCGGGCGGTGCTACGGCGTCCTCACCACTACCAGGGTACGAGAACTTCTCCAGCAGCTCTCCGCAGCAGCACACGAGCAGTATCCTTGGTGCTTCCCCTCCCGCCTCAGCAACTGCAGGACAGGCATACAACTCCCTCTCTGACTCCTCCAACAACGAGGACGATGAGCGCAACCGGTTCACGTTTGGTGGTGGTGGGTCGCCGCCCGGCACGGTGGATGTGGACCGCGACGTCGGCTCCCCTGACTTGACCACAACGCTGGCCATCGTCATCGAGGCGGCTTTCCTGGTCTTCACCACCGTCCTTATCGCCGGTACCGTTTCTGGCATCGACTTTGTCATTCACATCGTCGGCACTCTCTTCAGCGTTTTCATTGTGATGGTGGCACCCGGCATCGTGGGATGGTGCGTCTTTTCGCCGAGCGGGCCCTTTGGTTCCGCCGCCGCCGCCGCCGCCGCCTACGGGACGCAGGAGCAGCAGGGAGGCGAGGGCGGTGTTGGAGGCACTGTCCGGTCCTCTGACGTCGCGGTGAATGGCGCGGCGTCGCGTTATCGCTTTATCCGACTGAAGCAGGCGATGTGTCTCGTGAACATTGTGCTCGGCGTCTGCATCACCGGCATTGGGATCGCGGTGCTGGTGTATGACACGACGAGGGGAGCGCGCATGCCAACGTTTTGATGACTGCTCAGGGCGAGGGAGGAGGTGCGGTGATCTACTGTCAAGAGATTCGCGTTTCTGGAGGACTGTCTCGTGCTTTGGTTCACAACGCTTCCACAGGTGTGCGTCGCTCGACGTGCGCACTTGCGTTGTCCTTAAAGTATCTTTCTCTTCCTGTGCGCATGGCTGCCTTTTGGATAGCTCCCCTTCTTTTTTTTCCTTTCGGACTCCTAATTTGTTTCGGGGGGACTGAATTAGCGTACACCCCACTAATAATTCTCTTTTTTCCTTTTTTTCTCTGTTGTGCAGCCGCGTTGTGCCACTTAGAAGTCGCGTCATTGAAGATCGAATGGATCGCGAGTACGAGATGAAGTTTCTCCTTCTTTTTGGTTGGTAGGGGAAGAACTAACATGAGGAAAGCCGCACAGCAATGAAGGTTATGTGGTTGAAGAGATGATGGATTTCTCTTTTTTGGAATGCGGCGGACGGCACTTGGTGGGCTGTTCTCACCGGAGACTGACAAGAGACGGCTATACCGGAGGAGTTGTTGGCTTGTTGTGCTGTTTTTTCTTGAACCTTCCATCACATTGCTACTATCTTTACTTCCCGCTTCTTCTCTCTCTTTGCCACACATGCGTCTGATCAAAACCGTCATCATCACGACTACCCAAGCACACATCGGCGCACCAGAGCAGGCGGAGGAGAAGACGCAAGCCATGAAGCGCTTTGCACCTGCGACTCTCCCGCTGTCGTCCCATGCGAAGTCAACAGGGAAGGTGGGCTCCAAACGCGACGCTGCATCGGTGGTGCACGTCGAGATGCCGTCTGCTCCGCACCTCCGACGCACCGCCCCTACTTCTATTGTTTCTCCTCTTCGCCGCTACGCAGTGCTGAGAAGCATGCTGTCATCTCTCGGCCCACAAAACAGTAGCAGCAACCTTCCTGCATGGGCGGCCCCGCTCATGAGCAGCGCACGACACACTCGCGAGCCCACCTTTGCGAAGAGTCACGCGGTGAGCTTCGTGCAGCAGCGGTCGAGCGAGTTGGAAAACCCCAGCAAAAACCTGTTCGACAGCGACGAGGAGCACGGCAGCGCGCAGGGTGACGATGATGGTTCCGGCACTGTCGCCGCTGCTGGCACTGCTGCTGACAGTGTAGAGCCCTCCGTCGTGGACTTCACGAAGGACGTCGCGCCAGAGAAGTTAGACCGCCTCTACCACCGCGCTGAGAAGGGCGTCAAGTTTCTTTCTCCTCCGGAGCGAAAAATGTTCACCAAGATGGTGTATGAGACCTTCTACAAGGATGAGGGCACCACCGTCATGGACCCCTCGATGCTCTACCACGCCTCGTTGGAGGTGCAGTGGATCGAGGAGTGGATGGCGCGAACGGCGAAGGAGAAGAAGCTTTCCGCTGATGAAGCACGTCGCGAGGTGAAGCGGGCCCTGCTGGAGCGCGTAGATCTGCAGAAGCCGCTCTCCTACATCATCGGCTCGCAGCCCTTCTTTGGGTGCGACATCCACTGCGAGGAGCCGCTGCTCTGCCCGCGGCCCGAGACGGAGATGTGGACACACTGGCTCGTATACGAGCACCTCAACCGCCTGCAGAGCGTGAACGCTGGTGGTGGGTCGTCGGCAAGTATGGAGAGCCGTAGCAAGGAAGCACCGCTGAAGATCTTGGATGTGTGCTGCGGCACCGGCTGTATTGGCGTTGCTCTCGCCCGCCACGTACCATCAGCTGTCGTGACGGCGCTGGACATTCTGCCGCAGGCGGTGCGGGTGTCTCAGGAGAACGCCAGGCGCAACGGCGTACCGGAGTCGCACTACACGGCCATCCAGAGTGACATGTTTGAACACTTCTTGGAGCCCACTGCGGCCACCGGAGCACCACAGACTGGAGCAGAGGCTTCTAATGAAATAGACGAGGAGCATCAGTGGGGATGTTGCAGACGGCCATGGCAACGCACCCGACCGCCCGCTGGGCACGCTGAAGCCGCAGCACGTTGGCACTTTCGATGTCATTGTCTCGAACCCGCCGTACGTGCTGCCGAACCAGTATGTGGAGCTGCCCCGCACGATCACGCACTGGGAGTCCAAGACAGCGCTCGTTGGTGACGACTACCGCGAGTCACGGCAGTACCTGTACTTCAAGGAGCTGTGTGTGCATGGCGCCAAGCTGCTGAAGCCGCGCCACCAGCGGCCTGCCGTGCTGCAGAATACACCGAACATGCTTATTGAGGTGGGCCTGCAGGCGCACATGGTGGCGGAGCTGATGGAGAAGAGCAAAGTGTGGCAAGACGTCGTGGTTCACCTCGACTACGCACAGCAAGAGCGTTGGGTCAGTGCTGTGTCTGCTCATTGACAATGGTAATGGCGATGCGAGGAGGCAGGTGAGAAGACGAACTCGGGTGTGCATGCGTGGGACTTCTCTTGAATTCAGAGAGTGGAGAGAGTGCTCATCTGCTGCTAGCAGCTCTTTCCCTCTTGCTCTTTCTTCGCGTAAGCATTGTTGGCAGCGAAGCAAGGGCCTCAAAGTTGGTCTAGTCGATTTGTTTATTGGACAGTACGTCTCATCCTGTGAAGTTGTTGAACGATGGTCGTAATTGTTCTCGAGGCGTTTTTCTCCTTTCCCACATACGGACACCCAACGCAGTGTTCATCCACATAGTCGCAGCGGCGGCAGTGAGCATCGATGCCCTCACGCTAAATTCTCTTCTTACGAAAATAGTGCAATGCACGTGCACCTGTCAGCAGACCTTTTTCCTCTGTAACGGGCGAAGAAAAAGAAACATGAGAGTATACTCGCACAC